>CM028382.1:0-85767 GCA_013146195.2 Codonopsis lanceolata | reverse complement strand
AATTACCTAATTCAATTTTTGCATCGCGATGGAAAATCATAATGAACTATATTTTATGTCCTCCGCCTTCTTCGTCAGTTTCTTCTCTTATTCCTTGTCCTCCCTCGCCTACATTCATCCCTATTGTGAAAATCCTCCACCCAAAGACTGCTCATTAAAGTTTCAGCACTTAATGAATCATAAAACTTGTTTACCTTTTTCAAGTCCAAAAGTGTTGGTGAATGGTGAAGAAGACGCATCTAAATGATTTTATGAACTATATTTCTAAAATAGACTTTAGCGTTGAAAAACGTAACGAGAAAAAGTAGCAAAATAATGTTTGGGGAAAGCTACCAAAGAATTTATCCATAAAAGGGGGGCCCTTATAAAAAATATAGGAATACAATTTTTCACTTTTCATCATTCAAAGTAGACAAAAATTAGAAATACCGGCCTAACGCAGTATTTTGGAAAAATTGTAGAATCATGAATAAAACGTATTACTACGTTGTTATGGAAGATAATCACACTGTGGGTGTAAATCGAACCATCGAACCATGGAAGGTCTCGAACCAAACCAAACCACCGGTTTGGTTCGGTTTTATTGAAGACGGTTCGCTCGGTTTCAAAATTGAAAACCACGTGGTTCGGTTCTGCTCACTGCTTTTGGTATCGAACCAAACCAAACCGAACCGAACCAAACCACCTTATATATTTCTATTTATTTATTATATTATATAATATATATTATATATTATATTACATTTATTAACTATTTTAACTATTTTGAACCTTTGATTTATTTCTTATATATATATATAAACGGATACTAAACCAAACAAAATTTTGATTGTTGGAGAACTATTATTTCTTCTATTGTTTGTGTTTATTTTAGAATTTGTATTGTTTTATTTATGATAATTTATTGTAAGTATTTCCTAATTTTGTTATTTCCTATTTTGATGTTAATTCCAAATTAAAATCTTGTTTTATTGTTATTTTTAATGTTGGTTAATTTCATTAAAAATAATTTATTTAAACCACAAAACCAACCAAACCAAACCAAACCGAGTGGTTCGGGCCTGCGTTCGGTTCCAAGTCTTACCTGGTTCTTGCTCTCGGTTTGAGATTTTGAACCATTTGAGGCGGTTCGGTTTGTGGTTTTGGCATAAACCAAACCAAACCGAACCACTTACACCCCTAACAGACACAAAAGAAATAAAGTTATCGAAATTGTTGAATCGCCCGATTGACGGAATAGCCTTGAAGAAGAATTGGCCTTGTATTTATCGGTGCACTCCAATCGAGTCAGAAAACATCTCCCAGGATAATTCAACACCAAGAACGAAACTTGTGTGCTTTTCCATTCTACGTCCGACCACACTTCCATCACTGAATTAAACAGAGATAGAACAACTATCAGGGGCGGATCCATGTAGTCCTAATTGGGTGCAAGTGAACCCAATTTTTTTAAAAAGTTATTTATTTTCACCTTGTAAAATGATCGTGTTTTACAAAGTGACCCACCTTTCAACGTGAGTTAATTTTGGTGAATCCACTTTAGAATTTTTCTGGATTCGCCACTGACAACTATGGAAGACTACGACGATAGCAGGGCTTTTGCCGAGGAAGACCGCAATAACGGGGAGTTTTATCTTATATTCTTTAGAGGAAATTAGTCGCTCCCAAAGAGTGGAATGTAATATATATGTGTTACTACAGTAAAGCATGAACCATCAAAAACCCCTAGAATGAGCACGTTACCTAGAAAGAAATTACTAATAATAAATTAAATAATTATCTCCCTTGTGATTGCTCTCTCTTAAGGCCCAAATCCTGACTAGATTCACCAAAGCAATTGAACATGTTTTTATTTCCTTATTTCAAGCCCCACGAAGCTGCTTCGATCAAATAATTACACATGTTTTTATTCCCTTAGTTTTTCATATGCTTCCAGATTCAAAGGTTGTGTTGTCTTTTTGAGCTGTGTCATTTGTAGTAGGGGATTCATTGTTGTCACCAAAGCCAGCCAGCCTCTAGCAGCAGCAGTAGCCTCAACAAACTCCTTGAGGCCAAATCTCCTCCTCAATATCTGGTATTCCTGCTTGTATGCTTCTACTCTTGCTTTGTGCTTCTTCTCCTCCTTAATGTCTTTAAGCCTATCTGTTTCAGCCCGCCCAACCCTCTATATATGCTCATTCTAAAAGTCAAGGATGGCATCCCAGTGATCTATATTGGCTTCCCTTGAGCACCAAATGGCTATTGTAGCCTCAGCACTTGGCTATAGTGCTACAAAGATTGGGAAGTATTGATTCCATCTGAGTTTGTATGACTTCAAGTTGATGATAAAGGCCTTTGACTTTGGTAGACATGTGAAGGTGATAGATGTGAAGAATATCCAGCTTTTCATTCACATTTGTCCCATTTGGAAATTCTAGAAATTCAAAGGCTGGAGCTTGAGAAGTAGAACGTTGAGCAAGTGCAGATGGTGTAGCAGATGGAATCTCATGTTCTTGTTCTGGTTCTGCTTATGCTTCAGCTTCTAGGGAATTTGCAAATATGATTTTCTTTCTAGTTGACTGTTGAAGTGCTTGGTTGATGATGGCCTATTGCCTTTGATGAATTAGGTAAGCCAGTTGAGAATTAGATCATGGAAGAGTCTCATCATCACCATTTTATCGTTATCATCAACATCCATGCTTTGAGTCTGTTCAGCAGCAACATTATTTTCTTCTTCTTCTTCCATGTTAGTCACATCATCAATAGTTTCTTAAGAGATTTATTCATCCTTAGAAGATTGGCTTTGAGATGATGGAGTGTCTGGAATCTCTTCAGGTAATGGAGATAGAGGATCAACTGGTTATTGAGTTCCTTGAACAGAAGGTGAAGCTGGAGTTGGTGAGGTTTGTGAAGGAGTAGGTGACTTAGTTGGTGAAGCAGTATGTGAGACATATGAACTTACATGTGGAGGGACAGTAGCAGGAGTATCAACAGGAAGGTTGACAGTTTCAGCATTTGGAGGTTATTGGTGGGAAATGGAGTCATCAATCGGAGGGATAGACTGTAAAGGAACAACATCACAAGGTTGTTGTTATAAAGTAGATGTTCCTCTTGTTTGTGAGGCTCTTTGCTATTGAAGAGCAAGGTAGTTAGCCTTAGCATCACGCACACATTTCTGCACATGTTTACGAGCTCTATCTTGAATTAACTGAAGCTTTCCTGGATTAATAGCTGGCAATCAAGATGCTTGATTGACTCTATCATCAACTTTAGTAGCTGGTCTGCTAGTGATGTATGGATCATCTCTGGCAATAGTAGGAAGATTGTAGATTTGATTATGAATAGTCCATACTGCCCTAACTTGTTCATCCTGGACAAATCTATCATTAGCCAGGTGTGAGTGCCTCGTTTTTCGACCTCTTCCCCCGCGACTGAGAAGCGGGTAGTTTTTGGAAAAGGAAAACCTTTCAAGCGTGTGGAATATGCCCGGCCTCAATTGTGGACACAAAATGTGATCAACAGAGTCGCCATCTTTATTTTAAGGATAAACAAAGAAAAACAAAAAATAACCAGACTTGTAAAAGGGTTCGGAGGCTAAGTTACGAGTTGGGAAGGGGTTAGACACCCAATTTGCCCTTTTCGACTCAAAATAGGTTTTTTGGCTATATATGCTCTTTTATAAAATTAATAGTTTAAATAAAGCATTTTAAATAGATATCTGCATATATATAAAGAAACAAATACAAACTTACAGCAGCCTCATTTTTAGAGTTGCAAATATATTTATAAAAAATTGGCCATAATAACGGCTCTTTTTAGTGCTATTTATAGAATTTCGGGCAGCACAACTGCTTATTTCATTACATAGGACTATTTTAAATAGCACTTTTTTATATAAAAAGTAAATAAAAATTTTAAGGTACCTATCTCTTTCAGCGTGGGGGTTTTATCGCATACCAAGCTCCTTTCTGGTAGGCCCTAGGGTGCGGTCGCTCTATCCTTCAGGGAGAGGGAGTCTCAAGTTACCCTAGGGTGCGCTCGCTCTGTCTTATCAACTAGGTTTTAACCCTAGTTACCATGCTTGCATTTGTTTGATTGCATGCTTGATGGCGTCTGAAATCGGGCAAAGCAACCGCTTGCTTTGGATGGATTTGACACCTAGAATCGAGCAGGGCAACTGTTCTTTTTGGTTCTTTTGAACCAGTGAAATAGGGCGGAAACCTAGCAGGGTAACTAGGGTTCACTTTGGCCTGAGGGTTTAAGTGTTTAGGGAAGATTTGGTATAGCTTTGGGGCTGGGGAGTAAATAACCTCGGCGTTCTCTCGGGAAAGCGCTCACAAACTGTGGTGAAAGTTTTCTAACGCAGTGAGCTTTTTTAACTGTGTGAAATTGTGAAGCCGGGAGCCTCTATTTATAGGCTGGGATGAGGGATTCCTTCGCGGTTAAGTATCATCCATTAAGCTTCAACAGCTTGTACTGTGTGCTAAAAAGGTTGCACCTTAGGTTAACTGCACCAATAGCTTGTACCGTGTGCTAAAAAGGTTGCACCTTGGTCATTTTTGGCACTTTGGCCCCTGCAATTCAATGTTTATGCTTTCTTCTTTTTCTTTTGCATTTTCAACCATGTAACTTGACATTCGTTAGTCCTTTTAACAGGTCTTGATATTTTATGACATGTCATATACCAGGGGTACGAAATTGTGGTGTCTTGTGCACTGAGTAGGCTGCCTACGTATCTTTTTTAGGAATTAGACCAAACGTAGTTCGGCTCAAGCCAGTAGCAAACAACAAGCACTGGGTGGGATGGATGGGATTTGATTCTTTCCACGTCCCGGGCGAGTTTCAAAATTTCGAGCGCGTGGAAAACGCTCGGCCTCGTTGTGAACTCAAAAATATTTAACATAGTCGCAACCTCTATTTTATGGAATAAACAGAGAAAAACCAAAGATACCAGAATGTAAGAGAGTGAAGGCTAAGTTACGAGTTAGGACGTGGTTAGGTTATTTATTTAATCTAAATAAAACGTGAAATATATATATATATATATATATATATATATATATATATATATATTACAGAAAAAAATAAAGGGAAACTTGTAGCAGCTGCGTTTTAGAGTTGCAATATGAGTACATGAAATTTAGGCTATAATAACGGCTTATTTTATAGCTATTTAGAATGAATATTTTTTTAGCATAACGACTTATTTTACATTATTTAGACTGAAAAAATAACTTTGGTACTTACCTCTTAAAGCGTGAGGGTTTATACCAGGACCACTTTGCGAAGGCGGGCTTTTAGTTTTAGATGTGCTTCACATATCCTCCTGAAAAAGGAAGTCTTTTTGTTTGTTTGTTTGTTGTTGTTGTTTGTTGTTGTTGTCGGAATTTGGATAGCATAACTGCTTGCTTTTGTTCCTTTTCACACCGAGATTTCGGCAACTTGACTGTTGTGTTTGTTGCTTTTCACCTCTCTATCCAGGCAGGGCAATTGCTTGTATTTGTTGATTTGGTGTGAATGTCGTGTCTGAAATCGAGCAGAGTAACTGTTATGTTTGTGGCTTTTTGGAGCCGGGGTTTAGGGCGAGAACCTAATCGAGTAACTAGGTTTATCTTTGGACGGTGGTTGTAAGTGTATAGGCAGGGATCACTCAGCCTAAGGGAGGAATTGAATTTGGCAGCTTAATAGCAATCTGTAATTTCTTCGTCGTTTCTGCTCTCAATTCTTTTTTTTTTCTTTTTTTTTCTTTTTTTTTTTGGCACTAGGCAAGGCCTGTATTTATAGATAATGAAAACTTAACCGCGAAGGTAAGCAGCAGATATTTTGTGTTTGCGTTTGAATTTGTTGTACCGTGCGCTGAAAAGGTTGTACTAAAGAAGGAAAAATTAGACTGGGAAAACAGAAATGGGCGCTGCCTATTACAATTTTGGGCACAATGCCCAAAACTGCTATAGGCGACACCCAAAATTGTAATGGGCTACACCATTTTTTTTGTTTTCAAGCTTTGGGAATTTTCACTTTCCCCCCTGTTGTTCAATGTTTGTCCTATTCCTTTTTTGGTTTCTTCCTTTGTCGTTTTGAACCTCCTGAAAGTTAACGTTAGTTAGTCCTTTTGACTGGATTTAACATTTCAAAGAACGTAATAAAAAAGGGTACGAAATTAGGGTGTCTACATATACACGCGTATAAAAAAGGTTTTTGATAGAATATGTCCATATCCTTGTAATTATCAATCATGTCTTTTCCTTCCTTATTTAGATAATGCTTAATCTTGGGGTAAATATCGTCCCTTGCTATAATTACGGACATATAGCGATCTTTGTAAATCTGTCTTTGTATGCGCTGATATATAATAGGCTCTATGATTAATAAAATATACTTGCGGAATAATATTTCACATGGTATCAGAATGGGTCTTTGATAACAGAAAACTCTATCAGCCATAACCTAAAATATTCTACCAACCGTATTTTCCTTTCTTTTCTCTTAACAACAATGGCCAACATTGGCATCGAGAAAATTGGTGATACCGCTAGAACTTCTAACACCACCATCGTGGACCACATGTCACCGTACTACATCCACGCATCAAATAACCCCGACCAAATTTACATCAGTGAAATCCTTCACGATAATAACTATGGCGACTCAGTGAACGAGATGAGCAATGCTCTATTTGCAAAAATTAAAACTGGTTTTGTTGATGGCTCTATTCCCATGCCTGATGAAAATTCGTCTGAATTGATGTAATACCCCGATTCCCGGTTAGCTTGAATTGCATGCAACGCTCGCATTTCTTCCTTGGTTGTTTGCTTGTTTGATTTCTGAGAGGGTCTAGATGTGTATGAGAAATCACATTAAGATCAAAATACTATTAAGAGATGTCATATAGTTGTTGACTTGCTAAAGTCACAAGTCGTAACTCGACGATAGTCGAAATGCGACGCGATTGAGAGTTTACTTGCGTTTTGTGTTCCTGACCTCGATTTGGTCCTAGATCTTACATGATGATTAATTAACATGTTTAGATGTCTTAAACTTCTAGTTGGATGCATTCTTTAAGTCTTATGAGGTTTTGACGCTTCGAGGATAGCAATTCTCTTTATCGTGTAGTTTGAGATTGAGCCGTGTGAGCGTCTCGTCTTTCGGGAGTTATTTTCTCCTATCTGTTGTTCATCATCTGAGAGGCATTCAGGCCTATTCTATAGCCCTTTGAAGTGTTTATAATCATGGGTTTTTGCCCATCGGTTTGTGGTTTCATTCGATGTTTCGTTAGCAAGTTGTTACGCCTTGCTTCGGTTTCGCTCCGAGTTGTTTCGGGAGTTTTTTATGGGAGTTTAGACCTACTTTAAAAGTGGTTTGAGACTTGGTTGGTTTATCTAAGTGTTTGAGGACTTTAAGGGTTCAATTATAGGCCATTTTGGAGCTTTAGGGCTTACGGTTGCATACGGGAAGGACCGTGATTGAGCGAGGTTGTAGGAAATGGATGGCTAGGCAAAAAGGGGAGGATGCGGTCGCTTCATACCATCACCATGCGGCCACATGGTCTTCGAGGCAGAATTGTCTCTGTTCTGATTTTTGATGTTTATTCCCTATTCCACCCCACTAAACCTCCTCTAAACCCTTCCTAACACCCATAGTTAGTCCTAATGATGTCCTAACACTCTTGGGGAGTTAATTAAGGTTTGATTAAGGGTTGATTACTCCTAAGATTCACTAATTGTACCATGGAAATCCCATTTGTGCCCTCACTTGTTTGGGAAGTATAAATAGCCTAATCCCTTTGCAAAATTCAGAAATTCCCCTCATTTCTTCCTCCATTTCATACATATTATTGAGAGAGGGAGTAGGAGTCCATGGAAGCTTGAAGCCCTAGCTTCTTCTTCCTCCAATCCATGAAGATCCGATCGTTGGATCGCTTCCAAACTTTGGATTCGTGAAGCCCTCGACGAGTAGAACAACTTCACCGATCGGATTTCCATTCTTTTGAGTTTTGATTCAAGTCATGTAAGCTACTAGACTCCTTCTATTGATTTTGTGCTCATTGACCCTAAGGAAAACAAAGAGGCTTGCTATTTGAGGTCAATGAGTACACAAGCATGTTGTGTGTGATTTTTTTTTGAGTTTTGATTTTTGATGGGTGAACTTGTTAGAAGCATGAATAGGATGCTTTCTATGTTTAATGAAGTATGTTATTAAGCTTCATTTTGTGAGTTTGGACTTGAGAATGATGGGTACATAATTCCCTAAAAACCTAGGGTTTGATATGATGATTATGTGGTAAATGGGTTCTTGATTATATGAATGATTTTAGGGAATTTTATGGAATATTATGAGTTGTTGGAATCACATATGTATATGTTTAAAGTTTGGGAAGTATACTTGATGAATCTCTATTTTTTATTGTAAGCATGAAAGATGAATTTTTACAATGAATTACATGATTTAAATGTAAAGTTTGACTATTAAGAATGGAGTTGACTTTCATGTATATAAGAGTATGTTGCTATCCAATTCATGAATTTTTGTTTGTGAGCATGAATAATGAATTATCACTATGGATTACATGATAAAAATGTAACGTTTGACTTTCATGGAATATGTTGACTTTCATGTATAGAAGAGTATGTTGTTCAACTCTTATTCATGAATTTAAGTTTATGAGCATGTTAGATGAATTTACATTTTGGTTATGAAGATGATAGATGAAATGACAACTTTCTTAGATAAATGGTTATTTTGGATGAAAGCATGCTTGATTAAATGCTATCTTGAGATACATGCTTGAAATGTGTTGGTTGACTCTAAATGTTAAGTGTTGACCTATGAACCATGTTTTGGGGATTTTGTTGGGAAGATATTGATTGTTGGGTTGCATAATGTTGCTAACCTTGAAAACTTAGCCATGAATATTAGCTAATGAATAATAGGAGGGCTATGATGCAAATAACTTATATGCCTTCAAATTTGTAAAGAGTAGAAATGACTCAACAGAGTCGATTATGGGACTAATATGAATATAGTGAATCACATATTAAGATCCTACGGAATTTGGGATAGTTTTGATGGAGGTTAAGCCTCCGAGCGTTTTCAAGTGTATGAAGAACACTTGTGTATTAGAGACTTGATGTTAATGCTCTAATGTGTTTGTGTGATAGTTAGCATAGAAATGCATAACTATGTGAATGATAAGTAAATATCTACTTGATTGGATTAGTTCGGTGTGTTGTACTTTTCCTTTGATTGAGCATGTGAGTATATATTACTTGTGCTTTTGTTTGAGTCCAGCTGGCGGTTTTTGGTTTGAGGTTTTTGGCGGGACGATGAATTGGCTTCACGAATTGTGGGATTCGTGATCGCAATGGATCGCCGCGCCGGGTTTGCACACACCCCTCCATCGATGGCCACGGTGGGGATGTAGCTGATCATTGCTAGAGTAATACACCTACCTCTGATAGCTATGGAACCCGAAACGGGGACTATTTTCGGAGACGTCGATATCCACGAAAAGGATATCGAGGACACGTTTGTTTCCGCAGGAGCTACACGACGGAAACGGAAAGGAAAATCATCTTCTCTCTCTTATGTGGTTTATTTTACGAGCACATATATGAATTGTTGTGCTACGTGGTTAATGGTATGATTTACATGAGATGATGATTTCTTGATAAAATGTTATAATAGAAATATAACATGCTAATGAAATGATGATTTTTAGAATATAATGTTATACTAAAAATATAACATCTTATTCATGATTAGAATGGAAACAATAGTCTCCCATATATGGATTATTATATGAGTTATGTTAAATGAACATCTATGAGACTCATGGTATGATTGGGTTATGTGAATAATGGTTTGATGATAAGTGAAAGTGTGGAAATAGCATGCTACACATTATTGGTATTGAGAAGCATATTCTATATGATATGGACGCCAGATCCCCCCACTGCCCCTTCAAAATCTTTTGTTGATGTCCTCTCTTCCTCTCCCATAAATCTCAATCCTATTGACTTTCACATCCCTCCTTCATCCTATTAAGGTGAGCCGTCTCTCAAGCTTTCGGCCGAAATTATTGAAGCTTTAGCTAAACCCTTTCAATAGGGATGAAGACTACCAACGATTGTGGATCAAAGACCAATGGTATCTTGGTCGATTCCCCATGAGAGTATTTAAATGGTCTCCTGATTTCCGGCCTGAAGTTGAAAGCCCAATCCGCCCAGTTTGGTTCTCTCTCCACGGTCTCCCGATTCATCTGTTTAACAAAACTGCCCTCTTCGCTATTGCATCTTTGTTTGGCCGGCCTTTGATGCTTGACCAGCCAACCATCAACCTTTCTCGTCCGAGTGTAGCTCGCGTTTGTGTCGAAGTTGATCTATCGAAAATTATTCCGAATCGGATCTGGATTGATTGTGGGTCTCTTTACCCTAGTTTTTGGCAGTCCCTTGAAGCGGAAAACGCCCCTCTTTATTGTTGCCACTGCCTTCGTCAAGGCCACTTCGAGCTCCAATGCAAAGTTAAAAACCCTAATAACCCTCCTCAGCCTGTTCCATTGCGTGATCCAGTTCCTACAACTCGCTGGACTCCAAAGAAGCCAACTACTTTAAATGCCACGACTATGGAGAATGGCTTGCATGTAGCGCCGACAAAAGCCTCAGATATTCCTTCTTCATCTTCGGCAAAGGACACAACAGATCCAACCACAATGGGTAAAGCTATTCCTTCTGATTTTGTTTCCCCTACTGTTTTGAATAATCCAGTTTTGGAAAAAAATTCAACTGATGCTCTTGTTGATAATACCATAAATTGCCCGACTAATGTTTCTTCTGTTGCCGTGGAGGACACTCATCTGCCTCATGCCGATCCAGACAATATTATTTCTCCTAACAGGTTTGCTGCCCTCAGTGAGAACAATGATCTAGACAGTGATGAACATGATGAAATTCATGATCCTGATGACATGGGAGTTGCTCAAGATATTGATGATACGGGCACTACTTCTGTTCCTGTTCGATCTCCCGTTCTTGATCAACTAAATTTGGATTCGTCTCTCCCTCTTCCTAAATGCAACAACAAGATTAAGTCCAAGATTTTAGTTCCTGCTATGTAGACAAGATAAAAAACTCAGACATCTCTCTCCACTTCTCATGGCTGTTAATCTTCTCTTTTGGAACATTAGGGGCATTGGCAATGACCCTTCTATTGGCCGTCTTAAACGCCTTATAAAACTCCACAAAGTTACGTTTCTTGCTATTTTTGAACCAAAAATTGATGCTGCTCATATTCATCGTATTGCCAAGCGACTGAAATTTAGAATGTGCTTTTCCAACACTCGTGGTTGTATTTGGCTTTTTGTCAAATCTTCTTTTACCTGTGATCTTCTGCATGATACGGACCAACATCTTACCGTGCAAGTCAAGCATTATAAATGGTCGTCTTCTGTTAATATTTCTTGCATTTATACTAGTTGTGATGAGCTTACTCGCCGAAACCTGTGGACTGATTTAGTAGATTTGAGCTCTTCCTTCGGTCCCACGCCTTGGTTGGTTGGCGGTGATTTTAATATAATTCTTTCTCCGGAAGAAAAATCGGGTGGCAATGGTTGGGATAGATCTGGTGCTATGGATTTTCACTCTTGCATTTCGCCGGCTTCTTGACTTGGGTTTTTCTGGCAGCAATTTGACATGGTGGAATTCTAGAGATGGGAATGCCTCCATTTTCGAACGTATAGATCGTATGCTTTGTAACTCCTTCTGGCAGCAATTCTTCCATGATTCATCAGTTCGCCATTTGGGTCGTGCCTGTTCTGACCATGCTCCGTTACTCACCAATATCACATTGGCTGGTCCTAAGCATCCCTCTATGTTTCGATTTCTTAATGTCTGGACGGCACATCACACATTTCTTCCTCTTATTCAGGACACCTGGCAGCAATCTATTGAGGCCAGGCCGATGTATGTTTTTGCCAAGAAGCTTGCTTTGGGTAGGCATGCTTTAAAAAGTTGGAACCACGATGTTTTTGGCAATTTTTTTCCAACATTAAGCAAGCTGAAGATGAAGTTCAACGTTTAGAATTTCTTTTTGAAGCCTCGAGATCTTCTGAAGATCGAGCTGCTATGTTACATGCTCATGCTAATCTCAAGAATGCCTTGAAAATTGAAGAAGGATATTGGCGCCAAAAGGCTAGGGTTAAGTGGCTTAAAGATGGTGAGGGCAATACAAAACTGTTTCATGCTTCTGTTAAGCAAGCTCGGAAACAATTACACATTCATTCTATTGTTGACTCCAATGGCACTGTGATTTCTGAAGATTCCGAAATCAAAAATCAGGCGGTTCATTTCTTTCACTCCCAACTTCAGGCAGCTCAAACGGTTGATAATGATCTTATCTCTTCCATCCCATCTCTCATTTCAGATGCTATGAATTCTTCTCTTACTGCCTATCCCACGCTCAATGAGATTCGGGCAGCTGTTTGTAATATGAATGGCGATAGTGCAGCAGGTCTGGATGGTTTCTCCGGTCTCTTCTTCTCTCATTGCTGGGATATTATTTGTTCTGATCTTCATGTTGTTATTTCAGAATTTTTTTTCTGGATTCACTCTTCCCCGAAGTTGGACTAGCACACTTATTGTTACTATTCCTAAAGTTGGTAATCCATCATCTTTTGGTGATTTCAGGCCTATTAGCCTCTGCAATTTCAGTAACAAAATTATATCCAAAATTCTGGCCTCCCGTCTAGCAGTTATTCTTCCGGAAATTATTTCATTGAACCAGAGCGGGTTTGTTAAAGGGCGCATAATCCAAGACAACATTCTTCTTGCTCAAGAGTTAATGACCAATATAAATAAGAAGATTCATGGATCTAATATTATTGTGAAGTTGGATATGTCCAAGGCCTTTGATAGAGTTGATTGGTTCTATCTCATCAAAGTCCTTCGTCGTTTTGGTTTTTCTGAGATATTTATTGATATAGTATGGCGCCTCATCTCCAATAATTGGTTCTCAGTTCTGGTCAACGGCTCTTCTACTGGCTTCTTTAATTCTTCCAGAGGGCTTCGTCAGGGTGATCCTTTGTCTACAGCTCTCTTCATCATTGCAGCTAAGGTTCTTAGTCGTAGTCTGAATACTTTACACTCTTCTAACCCCCATCTGGCTTACTCGTCTTCTAGTGGTTGCCCCATAATTTCTCATCTTTCGTTCGCAGATGACATCATCCTATTTTGCAATGGTTGTTCCCAATCTCTCTCAAAGCATAAGCAGCTTCTGACATCTTATGAGGAGCTCTCGGGTCAGGCCATTAACTCTATTAAATGTAGCTTCACTGTTTCTTCAAAACTTTCCTCTTCTCGTGTTAATTCTATTACTTTTCTCCTGGGGTATGAGCGTAAAGAACTCCCTCTTATATATCTGGGGTGCCCTTTGTTTTGCGGGCGTAAACTTAAACGATATTTTGATCCTCTCATTTTAAAGTTCCGCTCTCGTATTGATTCGTGGTATGGTGCCTTCTTATCAGCGGCTGGAAAGATCACCCTTATTAACTCGGTTCTTCACTCCATCACTGCTTATCAGTTAGCGGCTCTTGATCCCCCTAAATCAGTTATTCGTTTGGTTGATAGAATGTTGGCTAACTTCTTTTGGGGTCAGATTGATAATCATCAACGTTCTCATTGGATTTCATGGTCTCAATGTTGTACTCTTGTTTCTGAAGGTGGAGCTGGGATTTGTTCACTGCATGATATTTCTAGAGCTTATTCGGCCAATATTTGGTGGAGATTTCGCACCAAAAACACCCTTTGGTCCAGATTCCTTATGGCCAGATATTGCTCTCGGTTTCATCCGGCCCAAGTTACTTCCAGGGGTTCTCATGTGTGGTGTCGTATGCTTAGTATTCGGCCATTTGTGGAGCATCATCTGTTCTGGCTTGTAGGCAAAGGAAGCTGTTCCCCTTGGTTTGATAATTGGTTGGAAGGAGGCTTGCTTTCCAGACCTCAAATCGTTGCTGCTTCTTCTGTTCGTGATCTCTTTCGGGCAGATTCGACTCTCGATCCTTCCATAGCATCCCTTCTTCCTCCTATCGATCGGCATCGCATCCATCAACAGCATTGCTTTTTTCAAGATATAGAAGACTCTCCCTGCTGGACTCTCTCTCCTTTTGGTCGGTTTTCCATATCTTCGGCCTGGCAGCATCTTCGGGCTTCTAAGCCGAAGCTTTTAACTCCTAAATTTTACTGGCACCCCAAGATCCCTTCTCATGTTAGTGTTTTTATGTGGCGGCTTTTTCATCGTAAGCTTCCCATTGATGAGGCTCTTCTTCGAAGGGGATTTCATATAGTTTCTAAATGCCGTTGCTGCTCGTCTGGTCATGCAGAAACTTTCAATCATGTCTTCTTACACTCCCCTTCTGCTGCGCACATTTGGGATGTTTTTAGTGCTGAATATCAAGTTCATTTTCGGCCTCTCTCTATCCCTCAAGCCTGTCTATCCTGGTGGCTCTATCTTAAGCACTCTTTGGCTAACATTGCTCTTTCGGCCATTATATTGTGGAACATCTAGAAAAATCGAAACTCCCTCTTTTTCGAAGGTCATGGTCTTTCTATTTCGGCTTTAATTACCTCTATTCGCAAGGACTTGGCTGCTCTTGAGGCTACCCACTATCCTCGGAATTCTTCTTCGGTTTCTGGGCATTCTTCTATTCATATTATTCGCTGGATCCGGCCTCCTCCCTCTCTAGTTAAACTTAATACTGATGGGGCCTCCCGTGGCAATCTCGGCATTAGTGGAGGAGGTGGTATCGTTCGCAACCCGCTTGGCCATTTCATGTATGCTTTTTCTTCCAGTTATGATATTTCTTCCAACACCATGGCTGAAGCTAAGGCCCTTCTGGAAGGTGTGACATGGCTTAAATCCGCTGGTCTCCGTGGTGCTATTGTTGAATTGGATTCCAAGATTATTGTTGGCTGCCTTTCTTCTAATTTCTCTTTTCCTTGGAAATGTTGGTCCATTCTCCATCGTATTAGTTCTATTCTAAAGGAGCTTGATCTTGATATTCGGCATTGCTACAGAGAGGCTTAATAGCGTTGCTGATATGCTTGCTAATTTGGGATGTGACTATTTGGCGTCAATCCAATTTAATGATGCTCGCTCTTTGCCGCCTCGTATTCGTGGTTCTCTTTATTTAGATGCTAATGACACTCCTCACATTCGGAAAAGGATTCACTAGCTTTTGGTTTTTCTTTTTAGCTTTGTATTTCCTTTTCGAGGTAAGGCTCATCCGTCCTCCCATTTATAAGGGCAAGGCTGATTGTCCCCCTCAAGTTTGTATTACTCTTTTTATTTCAATAAAATCTCGAAGGGTGCCGCCCTTGCTTCCTTAAAAAAAAATGTAGAATTATGTTCCATATGACTATGGATGAAAATTTGGTTTATGTTAAGAATTATATCATGAAATGTTATATCATAAGTATGACATGAGATGTACATGTTTTATTTGAGCATTATAACATGTCATGACATTGCATCTTTAGTAGCTTACTAAGTCATTATGACTTACTCGTTTGCTTTGTTTTCCTTAGATTCGAGCCGAGCTAGTAATTCGAAGGAATCTGTCGACTCTACGATAGAAGTGAGATTTGGTTAAGAAGGTTGTTACTAGTATTAATTTTTGTAACATTGGTTTATTTGGAAAGGACGTTTGGGAAGTGAAGTTATATAGACTTCACTATGGGTAATAAGTTTGTGTTTTTATTGGTTCCTGTATTTGCAAATTATTAGTACTCGTTTTGTGAGCCGACAAATGTTAGTCGTGCCAAGTTTACATTATTATATTGTTTCTACCCACCTTGAGTAATATTAATGTTGGTTGTTGTACTCCGGCATGTTTAGTCGTAGAGTGTGTAGACTAGAGTTGTAGACTTAGTTAATGTTGGGTTCCGGCTGTAACGTCGCCGATGACTTGGTTATAATATTGTTCATAAATTGTGACAGGTGGATTTATTGTACGTGCCCAATGTTGCATCACGTGCTTCGAATTTTTGGGCCGAGAGATTTACTATCTCTTTGGTTGTTTTGTATTTCGGAGCTTGTTAGCTCGGGTCCATTTAAGTTATTCGTTTCCGCATTTGTTGAGTCATTGGCGTATCGATGTTATAGCTTTACCCATTGCTTGTTATTTTGTGTGTTTTGGCGGCACAACCTTGGGGTCTCGTATCGAGATCCAGGTCGAGTCGTCACAATTGATGTTGTGGAAGCGCTATAATGCAATGGTCAAAGGATGGCTAAGCAGTGCCATGGAGGAGGAAATACGTTAGAGCGTTCAATATGCCAAGACTGTAGTTGAAGTTTGGAGCGATTTGGAAGAAAGGTTTGGTAAGGAGAGTGCACCCCGTGCAGACGAGTTGAAATGGGCTTTGACATCAACACAACTAGACAAGTTGTCCGTATCAGTCTACTACGCTAAATTAAGGGGCTTATGGGACGAGATTCAATCAATCGCTCCTTTACCAAAGTGTCTTTTTGGTTGTTGCACGTGTGGCATTTCGAAGCAACTTGCAGATTTGCGGGAGAAGGAACAGTTGTATGAGTTCCTTATGGGGCTTGATGAAGCCTTTGGAACTATTAAAAGTCAAATCCTAAGCAATAGACCTACTCATACTTTAAGGACGACCTATCACTTGGTGGCTAAAAATGAACAACGCCTCATAACCGTAACTTGCAGGACCAATGTAGAGGCAACAGCTTTCCAAACTTTCACATAGCCAAAGCATGAACGAGATCATCAAAGGAATGAAAAGGAACAATCTGACCACAAGGGTGGTACGCATGAGCGCCAACGTGCACCAATTGTAGAAGAAATGGTCACTCAATTGAAATGTGTTATGGAATCATTGGTTATCCAACTGGGACAAAATGGGTGTGCGTGATGGTAATCTGAAGCATGAAGTACGAAATGAACGAAAGATCAATCCTACATCAACTAATGTCAAAGAAAATTTCAATCCAATTCCTGGTTTGTCCTCCGAGTAGTACATTAAGTTGGTTCAATATCTTGGTCCTACTAGTGACGCATCACAAGCTTCCCCCACCGCAAATATGACTGGTAAGAACGTTCCTTTGCACATTTGGATTATAGATTCTGGAGCAATAGAATACATCACGTGTGATGAAAACATTCTTGTGGAACAACAAGAATATACGTCTATCATGCCAGTGAAATTTCAGAATGGGGATAGAGTACCTGTGAAGGAACTGGGTTTACTTTCCTGCCAAATGGGTTAAAATTTGACAATGATTTAAATATTCCCGATATCCGGTGCAACTTTCTTTCTGTTAGTTGGTTGACGAAGGATCATACTTGTGCCATAATCTTTTTTGATGACTTTTATGTAATGCATGACTTACCTTCGAAGAACCTGATTGGACTGGGTAAATGCAAAAATTGTCTATATTGCTTGGAGCATGTACAACGTGGCGGTACGACAATGACAGTTTCTACCGAAGCTGAGGTTTGGCACAAAGATTGGGTCATGCCTCCAGCATGAAGCTTAAGCATATTCCAATTGGTAAAATTCTTAGGAATGTTTCTAAGCCTTGTGACTCTTGTGTGGGAGTTAAACATGCTAGAACTCCCTTTCCTACTAGTTCTATTAAATCTACATCTTGTTTTAAATTGTTGCACTGTGATATTTGGGGTGATTATAGAGTTCCTTCATTTACGGGTGCCTACCATTTCCTTTCCATTGTTGATGATTTTAGTCGTGGTGTTTGAGTTTATCTCATGAAGCATACATCAAAACTAGGTCATTACTTACCTATGTTTTGCAACATGATTAAAACCCAATTTGGAAAGACGGTTAAAATGATTCGAAGTGACAATGGGTTTGAATTTCAATCAAATTTGATGCTAGATTATTATGTAGAAAATGGTGTGGTTTTTTAGACATCGTGCACTGATACACCACAACAAAATGGGGTAGTTGAATGAAAACATATGCACGTCCTTAAGGTTGCTATGGCTTTGCGGTTTCAATCAAATTTGCCTATTCGATTTTGGGGTGAATGTGTTTTGACAGCTACTTACATCATTAATCGGTTTCCATCTAAAGTGATTGCCAACAAAACACCTTTTGAGATTTTGTTAGGTCGTCAACCATCCTACGATCATTTACGTATTTTTGGTTGTCTTGTTTATGCTTGAAACAACGAAAAGGGTGGCGATAAGTTTGGTGAAAGGGGAAGACCATGTGTTTTTGTTGGTTATCCAAATAATCAAAAGGGATATCAGGTACATGACTTAAAGGAAAAAAAAATCACTTCTAGAAGTGTAAAATTTGTTGAAGAGATTTTTCATTTCCAATCTTCCAATTGTATATCTGATTCCTTGGACATCAAAACAGGCCAACCATCCACCTTTTCCCATGCTACTTTTATTGACCTACCACCACAAAATATCTCAGCCCCTTCAGTGATCATTGAAGCAGCTCGTGAACCCGCCGAGCAACTTGAATCACCTTTGGAGCCCAGTACCGTCCCAAACATTCCTCTCCCAGTTTTGGATCAACAAGCTCCCACAGTTATGAACCAACAGAAGGTTCATGTTGAGACTTGTCATAGTGAACGTATCAATACACGACCCAAACTATTAAGGAAAGAATCACACCATGATTGGATGACATCCCATAATTGATGTGATTGAATTACTCTACATGATTGAATCAATTTACCTAGAATAGGTCCTTGAATAGTGGATCATATTTTATGTAAGTTATATATATATATATATATCTTCACAAATCTCTTTATGGTATCAGAGCATTCGTTCTTGAGAACCTAGAAATTAATACAGACAATACCTCATGGCTGGCGAAGACCAGAGACTCATTGAACCCGCAAAGGGCTCAAACTCTTCCAAATCTTCAGAACCATGGGAGAACTCCAATCATCCTCTTTTTCTCCATCATTCGGATTAGCCAGGTGATGTTCTTGTTTCACAACCACTGATGGAAGACAATTATATGACGTGTGTACATTCAATGGTCATGGCGCTCACCATTAAAAACAAGAAGGGTTTTATCGATGGAACCCTGCAAAGGCCGTCTCATAATCCTACTGAACAACTACAATGGGATCGATGCAACGTCCTTGTCAAAACCTGGCTGCTAGGAGCCATGTCAAAGAACATTTCGAGCAGCGTCATCCATTGCAAGGATGCTAGAGGTATGTGGTTAGAGTTGCAAGAGTTATTCTCTCACACTAATATGGTTTCTTTATTCCATATAGAAAACTCCATACACGACTGTGAGCAAGGCACAAACTCAGTCACTTCCTTCTTCACAAAACTCAAAGGCCTATGGGATGAAAAAGATGCTCTTTGTTCCTTCCACACTTGCACCTGTGACGCAGCTGCTGAAGTTAAAAAGTTCATGGAAACACAAAGGACCGTGAAATTTCTCATGGGGCTTAATGAGAATTTTGCACAAACCCGCAGCAACATCATAGGGTTGGATCCACTTCCAAACCTGAACAGAGCCTATGCAATGGTACTACGCCAAGAAAAGCAAGCAGAGACAACTACTGGCAAGTCCACGGCACCACCAGAATCCTCAGCTTTTTCAGTAAAGAAAGTGACTCGTGATTTCAAGTTCGTCGAAGGAGAGTCTCGATTCTGTGAAAAATGCAACATGACCAACCACAACACAAAGAATTGTAGGGCTCATCTGAAATGCACATATTGTAATGGGAAAGGACATACCTATGACTACTGCCGAAGGAGGAATAATACCACTGAAAGTGGTCAAACAAAATCAAAAGCAAATCATGTAGCCTCCCCTCAAAGTGATCAATAGGAAACTATGAATGACTTCCCATTTTCACGAGAAGAATGTCATCAGCTTCTCAATCAAATCTTAACCAAAACCAAAGCCACCTCAGCCAATTTGGTCGGTAATATTCCCAATTATGAAGAGCTTTCAGGTAAACATTCATCTGTTGCACAGAATAGTAAAGAGCCAATATGGATATTAGATAGTGGTGCAAGCAATCATTTTGTTTGCAATTCCAGATTGCTTACCTCATCCAAGTCAGTCTCTAACACTTTGGTCAAGCTTCCCAACGGTACCACAGCACCTGTTACACATGTTGGCATCGTAGTATTTTCTCCTCGTTTTGTTCTTCATAACGTCCAATGTGTTCCCTTGTTTTATCTTAACTTGATTTCTTTGAGCAAATTAGCATTTGATTCTTTTCACATTACTATCTATCTAAGACAAGTTTGTGTGATACAGGGCCTACAATCGGGGAAGATGATTGGGACGGGAACTGAGAAAGATGGACTCTATCAACTCAATATACCACAGAAAGGAACATGTAATGCAGTTCACATCAACTCGGACAGTTTATGGCACCAACGACTTGGTCACCCTTCAAATAAAGCCTCTTCTTTATTCTCATTCCTTCCGAATAAAGCTTGCGATTCAAGCTCTTGTTCTGTTTGTCCTTTAGCCAAACTCACTAGGCAACCGTTTCCATTAAGTAATACTCGTAGTGCATCTTGCTTTGATTTAATTCACATTGATATTTGGGGAGGTTATCATGTGCCAACTTTTTCTAGTGCGAAATACTTTCTCACACTTGTTGATGACCATTCACGAAGCACTTGGGTATATTTGATGAAACATAAGTCTGATACTCGGACTCTTCTCATCCATTTTATCCGTTTGGCTCAAAATCAATTTGATAAAAATATTAAAATCATTAGGAGTGACAACGGTCAAGAGTTTCGGATTTCTCGGTTCTATTCTTCTAAAGGTATCATCCACCAAACTAGTTGCGTCAACACCCCACAACAAAATGGGGTTGCCGAACGCAAACATCGCCACTTGTTAAACATGGCCAGGGCTCTCCTTTTTCAAGCCAATTTACCAAAATCCTTTTTGGGGGATGCCATACTCACAGCAGCTTACCTGATTAATCGAACACCAACTCCAGTTCTTCAAGGAAAAACACCTTTTGAAATACTTTTCCATAAGAAACCTAATTATTCTCATTTAAAAGTTTTTGGTTGTCAATGCTTTGTATCCACTCATCCAACTCGTCCTAGTAAATTTGATCCTCGATCAGTGGAGTGCATTTTTGTTGGCTATCCACATGGCCAAAAAGGGTATAAAGTTTACAACTTGACAACTAAGAAATATATGGTTTCAAGGGACGTAGTTTTCGAGAATGTTTTCCTTTCCAAAATCATTTACAACCTTTTCCATCACAGAGTGCTGCCATGTTTCCCTCCTTAACTCGTTCGGTCGATTATGATGATTCCACCATTACTACAAACTCTCCTTCGAATCTTACACATAGCTCTCCACAAAATCTTGAGTCTTCCGCTGAGCATCATTCTGAATCCCCTTCCAAATCTTCCTCACCTACAACACCAGTATCATCCGATATCACTCATCCTGACTTGGACACAATCCCCTCTGATCACATCCAATTACCTTTGCCTCCAAATCTCCACCACAACCGCGCAAGTCTTCTCGCGCCACCAAGCTCCCTACCACATTACATGACTTTCACATTGAAGCGGCCATCCCTCACGCTCGTTCGTCATCTTCCTGAACGAGGTCATAACCCCGGTACAACTCACGCCTCTCACAAGTTCTTTCTTATACCAAACTTTCTTCTCCTCATAGAACCTTTACTGCTAATATCACCTTGCAAAAAGAACCCACATCTTTTTCTCAGGCAATTAAAGATCCAAACTAGAGATTGAAGCACTGCAATCTAATAAAACATGGAGCCTAGTTCCACCACCAGCCCACAAACGACCAATTGGTTGTAAATGGGTGTACAAAATCAAGTACAACCCGATGGCAGCATTGAACGCTATAAGGCCAGGTTAGTGGCCAAAGGTTACGACCAAGTGGAGGGCCTTGACTATAAGGAAACGTTCGCACTCAGCTTGCCAAGCTCACCAGCCGCGCCTTACTCGCCTCAGCCTCAACAAAACTAGCATCCTCCACCAATTGGACGTGAATAATGCGTTCCTCAATGGCGACCTTCATGAAGATGTGTACATGCAACTTCCTCCTGGCTTCCAACAAAAAGGGGAGCATAAGGTCTGTAAGTTGCACAAATCATTATATGGCTTGAAGCAAGCTTCGAGGCAATGGTTTTTGAAACTCTCTTCAACCCTCACATCAGCTGGTTTTAAGCAATCACGATCCGATTATTCCATGTTTGTTCAAAGCCATCAAGGTACCTTCACGTCTTGTTGGTTTATGTGGATGATGTAGTTATCGCAAACAAGATAGATGACATTACAAGGATCAAAAGCTTTCTATCAAGCCATTTCAAATCAAGGATATGGGGCGCTTGAAATATTTTTGATTGGAAGTAGCAAGGTCCAAGCGTGGCATTACATTAAGTCAAAGAAAGTATGCATTGGAGATACTTGAAGATACAGGTTTCCTTGGGGCAAAACCTTCATCCTTCCCGGTTGATCAAAATATAAGTCTCACAAAAGAAGATGGAAGATTGCTAGACGTTGCATCCCAATATCGAAGGCTCGTTGACGCCTAATTTATTTAACAATCACAAGACTGCACTGTATGCAGGTTCACATACTTAGTCAATTCATGGATAAACCAACCATCCTCACTTAGATGCAACTCACAAGGTGCTGAGATATCTCAAGAAGACGCTGGTCAAGGCATTTTCTTACCTTCAGAAGGGCCATTAAAATTAAAAATCATTTTGTGATGCAGACTGGGCACGCTGCAAGGACACTAGAAGGTCAACAACGGGTTATTGCATCTTTCTTGGACACGCTCCTATTTCATGGAAAACAAAGAAACAAAGTACGGTCTCACGCCCAATGCGTAGGCCGAGTATCGTTCTATGGCCACCACTTCTTGTGAGATAACATGGTTGCAATACATTTTACAAGATTTGAATGTTCAGCATTTGTGGCCAGCCAAGTTGTTCTGTGATAACAAGGCTGCTATACACATAGCATCTAATCCTGTGTTTCACGAAAGAACGAAGCATATAGAAATAGATTGCCACGTCGTAAGAGAGAAAGTGTATAGAGGACTCATTCAAAAAGAACATATAAGAACCAAGGAGCAACCAACCGACATTTTCACGAAGCCCCTGAGTTCAAAACAGTTTTCATTGTTGCTGGACAAGTTAGGAGTGATCAACATCCACTCTAACTTGAGGGGGAGTATTAAGGAAAGAATCACACCATGATTGGATGACATCCCATAATTGCTGTGATTGAATTACTCTGCATGATTGAATCAATTTACCTAGAATAGGTCCTTGAATAGTGGATCGTATTTTATGTAAGTTATATATATATACTGTAAAGACTCTGCACATATGATACATAAAAATAATTATTCTCTTCACAAATCTCTTTAAATTTGGTCAATTTCTTTCGATTAGGGGTTTGATTTTTGAAAGTAGGAATCTTGATTTTCATGTGAGGGTAATGGTATAAGAGAATATAATATATTATACTTATAGTTAGTTTATACTTTCCTAATCCTTTTGTATTTAGGTTTCCTAATACATTTTGTATTTAGACTATCTAAGTTAAATTGTGTAACAAGTATTGTACTCTTATATATATGTTCAACATATATATCAATGGAAAGACCATGCCATTATTCCTAAACTTTATTAGTTTCTACATGGTATCAGAGCTTCGCTCTTGAAACCTAAAACCACCACCATATTCCGCAACCCTAAAACTTCCTCCCACCATAGCTGCCACCAACCAAGATCTGACCACTAACCCCACGTTTAGATCAAGCCGGTTCTCCCCCCCCCCCTTGAGCAACCAAAGGACACCTCGGCAAACCAAGCTCTTACAAGCTCGCCGAGGCCGTTCCTCTTCTTTAGCACCTATTACCATAAACCTTCTGCCTCTATTAACCTGCCCACCAAAGCCGCTACCAATGCCGCCCTTACCTTGGCAACCTCCTAACCCTAAACCACCAACCTTCCACCTCCTTATACCTTCTTCCCACCAAAGCCGCTGCCAACCCAGATCTAACCACCAAACCCAAGTTTAGATCCGACAACTCTCCACAGCTAAGTTGGTTTCCCCCCTTGAGCAACTAAAGGACACCTCGGCTAACCAAGTTCTGACCAGCTCGCCGATGTCCTTCCTTAGCTGCTGTCTACTAACCTTCCGCTACCCTAATCCTCTTTCCACCACATCAACCCAAGGACTCCTCGGTAAACCTAACTATGGTCAGCTCACCGACACCCTCCCTAACCCAGCTTGTTCCCTGAGTAAATCCAAATTCCTTGGTAAACCCAGCTCGCTCTCATTGGGAGGCAAGCTTGCCAACGCCCTCCCTAACTTAGCATACTCCTTGAGCAAATCCAGATTCCTTGGCAAACCCAGCTCGCCCTCTTCGGATGGCAAGCTCGCCAACACCTTCCCTCCACAGCTCGCCAAGGCCCCTCTATCACTATACGCCCTCCCTCTACCCGTTCGCTCCTCGAGCAACTCCGGCATCCTCGGTAACCCCGGCTCAGCAAACCCAACTCTTAACCAAATTGCCGTCGGCGTCCTCCCTCAACCCGTTCGGTCCTCGAGCCACTCACGGTTTCCGAAACCCATATTTAACCAGCCGAGGCTCTCCCTCAACCAAGGCTTGCTTGAACAACTCCGGACTCCTCGGCACGCCAGGCTCTCCCCAACTCGCTGAAGACCCCTTGTTCACCAGCTCGCTCCTCGAGTAAACATTGTCCTTGGTAAACTAGGCTCTCACCAGCTTGCCAAAGACCCCTTATTCACCAGCTCGCTCATCAAACAAACCATGTCTCCTCAACACACGACGCTCTCCCCAGCTCGCCGAAGACCCCTTATTCACCAACTCGTTCCTCGAGCAAACTTTGCCCTTTGTAAACCAAGCTTTCACCAGCTCGCCAAAGACCTCTCGTTCACCAGCTCGCCGTCCACTCCCTTACATTGTCAACTCGTGCGCTCTCAGTATCTTCTTCTCAAGATTGGTCTCTCCTAACGGTGATTCATCTTGTGGGAGCATAGAATATAATATAATATATTTGTAATATATTATATTTATACTTAGTTTATATTTTCCTAATCCCTTTGTATTTAGGTTTCCTAATCCCTTTTGTATTTAGACTCTCTAGGTTAAACTTGTGTAGCAAGTATTATACTCCTATATATATGTTCAACATATCAATGGAAAGGTTATTTCATTATTCCTAAACTTTATTAGTTTCTACAAATGGTGGTCGGTAATGGTAACTATGGTAACGATGAAGCCTCCTCTGGTAGTGGTGTGTGTGGCGTGGATAGGTTGGGTACTTTGGAATGTTAGGTTTCACCGTTTCACTTTGAAGAGTACAGTGTGCTCTATGATATGGGGGAGCATCGACAATGGTAACGTGCGTTCATCGGAGGGGAAAGTGGAAAGTGATGCTACAGCTACGTTTCTCATTTCATTTTTCATGAAAAGGGATGTACTCTTTCCTAAAAAAAGAAGGGAGGTTGTATTGA
The DNA here is from genome assembly GCA_013146195.2 of Codonopsis lanceolata. Lineage (NCBI taxonomy): Eukaryota > Viridiplantae > Streptophyta > Magnoliopsida > Asterales > Campanulaceae > Codonopsis > Codonopsis lanceolata. Next base: position 60,251 of record CM028382.1, on the reverse strand, counting down.
CGAAAATAGCCCTAAAAAAATGGCATGTAAACTATACACGAGTGAGATAACGCTCATTTAACCCAAGAATTAACAGATAGATAGTCCAATGGGGCCAAAAAAACTATATATTGACGAAAAAAAGGAGCACTTCGAAAATATATATAAGAACAAAAACTATAACTAGAGAGAAGTACATAGACGTTTATATTTCTTAGTGTCATAGGAGTACTAATTAATCCCTCCTTTCAAGGTAAAGAGTCTTCGTTTGAAAGTTATTTTTTTTAAATGACACTTTTAATAGTACATTGCTAATGAAATGATATTTTCATGATTTAATTTTTGAAAATGAACTCTTTAAGTAAAACATCTCAAAATGGAATAATAAGGTACTAAAAATCATTAGGCGCCAGACCAACGCCTAGGCGGGGCCTAGGCGAGATGTAAAAATTAGACATAATATCCGATTTTAATATATTTTTATTATAACCTAATTATTAAACATTAATTTTTTAAAATATACTAATACAAAATATCACCTAATAATTTAAAAATATTAATTACATTATGATGTTAAATTTTAAAAGTAAAACTAGAAATTGAATATCATCTAATGTTCAAAATATTACAAAAATAGTCCATAGTTCAATTATCCATAGGTCCGTTGACAATTACAAATTTACAAAAATAATTTAATAATTTGAAATTGATATTTATTAATATTTTTTTTAAAAAAACCCAGAATGACATTATTTAGGGCCAAAATTAAAAAAATATATAAAAATATAAAAAATCAGCAGTTGGCCGCCTAGTCGATTCTTTTGCCAATTTACCAAATTTCTAGGCACCCGCTTATACAGATTTTTAAAACGCTGCAGGAATAGCGGACTATTTGCTTGAAACAGAGGGAGTACTATTTTGATGGGTTTACGAACTTTAAAACATAATGTAGCTAGACAAATTTTATTAAAACTGCTCTAGTATTCTGTTCACAAATAATTCTCGTTCTTTTTTTCTGTTTGTTTAAAAAATCATATTTTGTTTTAAATTTTTATTATAAAGAATATTTTTATCATTTAACCCCCCGCCCTTTTTTTTACTTAAATGATGGTTCTGCATGCCACATGAGTTATAAATGAAATTATATATTATATTAATAATTATAATAGAGTCAAGTGATTTTTAAAATCTATTTGAATTAAACAAGAAATTATTTAGGAATGTAAGGGTAGCATTACTTTTAAATTAAACAGTACTAATGCAACCATGAATTTGATCTTAAATGGTCGTAGTTAATTAACACCCTTAATCTTATGTGACAAAATTTCTTTCTTTATTTACATTTAATTATACTTTTTAAAGCAATTTTTCTCTCTTCGTACAATGTTAGATCAATAATTTTTTTTCTAAAAATGATATGGACATTCCAAACTATTACCACCTTAATTATCTAATGACTTCAACACTAAAACTCGTAAAATCACTAGAAAATGCTTGTAATATCAGTTCTTTTCAAATTTCCTTAAAACAATATCCAAAATGATAAAACAATCTCTGATATTTAATCAAACCGTAGTTTAACTAATTTCCATGATTAGATTATAATTATTCATATGGATCAGAACCTAACACTTCCATAAATTTCCAAAACCTCAACAATTATTACCAAATCCAAGACCTTTAATTGGGCAAATGACATATATTCTCCTAACGAAAATGATATTGTATCTTTAATATTTGTACGCAAGCCTAATAATTTGTAAGTCATTTACCTATTTTAGGGTTATCAGAAACACTCAATATACTCTGTAATTTCCCAGAAAGATTGATAATATTTCAGGCCCACCAAGCATCACTAATGCAACCGTGAATTTGATCTTACTTGACCGTGGGTATTCACACCCTGAATCATATGTGTCAGTTTTTTTATGTTTATTCACATTCAATCAAAATGGATCTTTCGAATGCAAATGTGGATTTAAATTTATGTGACATGCATCCTACCCACTAAAATAATATTTGACAAAAAAAAAAAAAGAGAAAAGAAAAGAGAACAACCAAAATAATATTTGACAAAAAAAAAGAAAAAAAGAGAACAACCAATAGAAAGAGTTTTAAAAAGAATAATAATTATTAGGATGTATCAACACCCTCAGGTAAATGTAAAAGATTGATATTGTTATCCACAATATGAATAAATTTGATTGTTACAGTAAATTCACACTCATCGTCCACATTTGCATTAGAGAAGTTTTTTCTTACAAAAATTATATAAATTCTTTCACATCCACATTAGCATTAGAGATGCATTAAGTGAGATCATTTCACATTTTCCTTAGCGATCAATGATCCCGGACCCAAATTTGTAACCGAGACAAAAGTAAAACATTCCTTGCCAAACACATTTATTATGCCAACCATTTTTGTTTCTCAATATTAATGATTAATAATGACTCGTTAATTAACAAATATTTTTACTATTTTATCAAAAAAAAAAAAAAAAAAGAAAAGAAGTTAAACCAATTGATTCAATTCGACTCAGAGTCAATTTCATTTACAATTCCAAATTGACGTGTCCACGAATGAGTAAGGAACACGTATCAACACTAATATTATGTGTGTATGTTTTTTTCTCTTTAATTAGAAAGGGAGAATCACTTCACTTGCGTGGAGGAGTGTTTTAAAATCATGCAAGCGGTGTGAGCATTGAGGCATCATCACCCTAATGCTCTCTTTAACCGTCCTTAAATCAGTCGATACTCACACCATTTTTGAGTTGCCCTCTCTCCCGGAATCTTACTTCGTAGTCGTACTATTATTAAAAAGCCTTAAAAAGAGATAACAAAAGAGGAAATCATAGGTAATTATTACATGTAACGTAATTATTTTGCTGGGTTTTGTTAAAGCTGGTCAAACCGGTTGCTGACATGGTAAGCCAGTAAGCCACAACAAAGTGGTCGTTCTCTCCCCCCCCTACTCTGTGTAATTACGGAAAGCCCCGTCCATCAATTCTCTATCCCTATTATGATTGGATATATAGAAATGTGACAGCGCATTGTGGGGGCCAACCTGGAGATACGGACGCTGATGCCGTCCAAAATAGGTACATGAAGAAGAAGCTTGTATTGCTTTCTGAATCGAAATCGACGAAATGACTAAATGGTCCCCTCACGCTGAAGAAAGTGACTATGCGTATGGGTGTTTGGGGAAGTAGTGTACCCAAAGGCCAAAACCTTTAACATATGCACATTTGGGTCGCTCAAGCTGAGTGCGCATTCAATGAGTCTAGAGCAAATGTCACTTTCGCCGTGAGTCCAACTTCCAAGTCTAGTCTTGTAATTTGCTATATACCCCTCTAATTCAGCCAATAAAGAGTTATTAATATTTAAATCTTAATTCGTAATACGAATTTTAATTTTCTCGTAACTTAGTCTATACTTTCATCTCTATCCTTCATTTTTGTTGTAAGTATATTAGTTTTACTTATGTATTTTTGTAATTCTATGACACTAATATCATTCTCCCTCTGTACCAAAATTATTATTATTTTTTTCTTTTTCGACCATCCCAAAATAATTATTTTGTTTGAATTTTTTTTAGGATAATAATTTTATCAATTTTCCCTTGATGAGTATTCGATAAAAAAAATCTTTAATTGAAGTAATTTGGTGAATATATATAAGTATATAACATGCAACGGGTTTGAATTAGGGCAACATTAATGAAATGAATGAAACTAAGTTAATGTTATTGAGACGAGATTTGTTTGTCTTTGTTCTGCATGACTGAAATGAATGAAACTAAGTTAATGTTATTGAGACTTGAGATTTGAGTCTTTGTTCTATGACTACATTTTGTTTATTACAGTGAGACCAGTCATTGGACTGCGCAAGGTGGAGGTGGGGGTGGGTGGAAGTTGAGAAAGATTCTCCTAATCCTAGCTACTTATTCAAACCACCATCTCCTTCACATATAATGAGGAGCTTTGGGCTTAGTTTAAAAGCCCTCAGCCCAATGCCTTTCCATCCCAGAAAACACGTTGTTTCCTCCATTTTCCCAATTTCTTATCTCTCGAAAGCTTCTCCCCTTGTCCCCCAGCCCCTCCATCTTTCTTCTCTCTCTCTCTCTCTCTCACACACACACACACACACACCTAGAATCAATATGAAGATGACCTAACTACTTGTGTATATAATATGAGTATCTTAATTGATATGACAATATTTTGTTAAGTACATTATTGTGTATGGCATTACAAGGACAATTGGTTAGTGTATTAAATCAAGTGATGGATATTGTCATACTGCATGATCTAATTCGTCTTGTTTCTTTTGTTGGTGACTGAATAGGACGAATTTTCAATTCCCAAACTCTATATTATGGAATATTAAGTATATTTGGATTGTCTTTTTCTCCCTGTCACAAGTTATTATTCTGACATATTATTATCACCTAATTACGAACCAAAAACTGTTTTCGAAAAAGGAATAATCGTTCACAATAATAGAACGAATATAATATGGAGTAGGAGAAGGATGATTATGAACTACAATACAACCAATTAGCATTGCAGCTTACGTCGTGTATCCAATATTTATACTCTGATGTTTCCTTTCAACTAATTGTATTTGTATCATTTTTTTCCTACTTTATGATTGTATTGAATATTGATTTTCTTTAGTACTGTATTTCCTTGCTATCAAGACGAGACTAAAATAAAAACCCTTGTCGACTCAATCGTATTTTTTTCGGATCCCTTTAAATAATAATAATAATAATTTCAAACAATTGTATTTTTTTGGGTGAAAACTGTGATTATTCAATTCATATGCTCTTTAAATTCCTCGACAACTAGTAAAAACATTTTGTGTTTTTTTTTTCAATTCATATTCATATTCAATTCGTTTAGTTTTTTTTTCCTCTCTAGGGCAAGTCCAATGATAGGGGTCAAAACCAAATTTTGATACCTATGTAAGAGTATTAGGCCCTCCAATGGTTTAAGTAAGAGGTATCAAAATTAGTTGTGATACTAGAGAAGGTACCAAATTTGATACCTCCCTTAGTACCCCACCTAATTTTAATACCCTTCATTTTAATACATATGGTTTCAGATGATCATTTGATACTCATGAATAATAATCAATATGTATCTAAATTTGATTTTGATACTTATAGGCAAGTACCACCATTGGACTTGCCCTAAACTAGTAAAAACGACAACTTTTCCATTTGGTTAAAAGACTTAAATAACAATTTAGTCACCCTACTTTTACACTTTTTTTTGTTAAACTCACCGTACTTTTTTCTTTTTTATCAATTTGGTGATTATACTTGGCCAATCAAACCAATATGGTCACTGAAGGTAATTTCCGTTAGTTAGATAGACGGAAATGTTTGAAAAGACAAAAATGCCCCTGACCTTTGGAAGGGTGCAATGCACATTCATCAGTTGAGCCAATTAGTAACCATTGATATTTAATATATTTTTAAATTATAAATTTTCTTAAATAAATTACAACTAATTAAAATAAAAATTGATACCCATTTGATATTTAAGATATTTTTAAAATTATAATTGTTTTTAAAAAATTAAAACACATTAAATTAAAATAGTTCATTCATGCATTTTATCAAACACTAGATGCAATGATGAACGTGAAAATAAAGGCAAGTATAGTCACTAAATTGAGAAAAAAAATTGTACAGTGAGCTTAATGAAAAAAAATATGAAAGTAGTGTGATCAAATTACTATTTAAGCCCGATTAAAACGAAAACTACACCTACCATGAGTAGTAAGGGGTTGAATGATTTTATGAACGTTTAATGGCTAATTAAGTTATTATTGAGTTTTCAAACACTCATGGCTGATTTAATTGGAGTATAAGCCAAGTACATAAGCCAAGTACGTAATTAGCCTTAAAATAATATTAAAAATTCAATATCAATTGACATAGAAGAAAGAAGGAAAGAAACAAAGTTAAAGAACATGAACTCCCTGGTACAATAGGCCCAAACATAAGTCACGTGCTCAGTACATTGCCTTCAGTCACAAGCAGTGCACGTGTGTGTCAAAGTCCAAGTCGATTGTAAAGTGGGAAGCGTCCAAGCTTTTGGTCGTTGAAGATGTATGTTTAAGATTTGGGGACTAAGCACCAAGTCAACGTGTATATATAACGAGTTGGGGGCTTATCCAGCGGGCACATAAATAGCGAACTGGGGGCTCAGCACCTAGCGGTCAAGCTTTCAGCGAGCAGACTCAATATGCTCAATTATATATAAAGTAACGGTCATCCAGAACGTGGGTAGTTATCCCCGAGAAACTCGACTTCACATTCATGGTCAGGACGTTGTGATAAACATGGCAGTTAATGCACCCGCCATGCACGCCATTTCATTTAATGGGAAGTTATTCAGCCTCCGGCACAGGTGATAAAAGCCCCTCGAAACAAAGGAGGGAGGTAGATGATTTCTATAAGGCAAAACTCTGTCAATTTGTTTACTCACTTAGCTGTTAAGTTAATTCTCACGTCGGAAGGCTTTTGCAGGGAGAGCCCCTGTCTAGTTTACTGTTACTGTTTGCTTTTGTAGGGTTGGGCCTTGGAGATTCCAGATAGATTGAAAGCCAGATATCCAATTTGTAAAGCCCAGTGTGTCCTTGCTAATTTTGGACGCATCAGTTGGTTCCGTTGCCGAGAAAGATTTTTCTTAACTGAAATTTTGTTCCTCAATCACAAGCTTTTATTATGGCGGAAAATGGTGTTAACGGCGGTAACCAGGAGGAGGTGCATGCTGCAACTCCTAGTCTTAACATTCCAGCTGTCAATAATCCACCACCTCTTGATGCCCGTCATCAGCTCAATCAACGGCGAGGTCTGGATTCACTAGCAAGGAATGTCGTGGCTGCTGTTGGCTTGGCTAATGAATTTCGGAGGAGGCTTTGCTCCAAAGGGCGATATATTTGGGACAAATGCACCAGCTGAACCTGCATTTAATCGCAATGGGTAAGCCACATTTACCCATTGAGTTGGAACCCCTACCGGGTTTGCCCGCACCAAGTCAGGCAGCAAGTGGATCTAGAACTGGGGGAAATCCACTTAATCCAGTGCAAGTCCCTTCACAACCTTATGCACTAGAATCCCACAAGGGACGAAGCCAGCAGGAAGGGCGAGCTAGCCACAGGGTTGTTCCGAGTGTACATTCTCGGTTGGGACTCAGGGCGGGAGAGGATTCAACACAGTCTCGCCGTCATCGTAGATCACCCTCTCCACGAGGTCGCATCCCCGTCGTCATCGTTCACCATCTCCGCGAAGGTCGCATGCTTGTAATCATCGCACTCCATCTCCCCGGAGGTCTCATGCTCGCCGTTATCGGACACCTTCTTCTAGAAGGTCACAAGTCCATCTATCACATCAGTCTAGAGAAAGGAGGGAATTGCAACAGTCAAATGCACATAAAAATTTAGTGGCTAGTGAGCCAGTGCCTCAGCTCGCAGGTGTAGCCCAGGCACAGGTGGCGCATGTCATGGGTGTTGCTCAAGCTATGAGAGCTATGGGACCCCCACAAGCCCCTCTTGTGCTAGGGATGCATCCTCAGCTCGCGCGTGGTTTGCCTACAACTTTCAATATGCAAGAGTTTGAGGATTTGAAGCGCCGAATGGAGGCATGGGAGCAGGGCAAGGCTTTGGATGAGAATTTTCTGGGTACGTCGGCTAGTCCTTTGGCCCCGTGGATTGAGAATGCACCTCCAGCACAAGGGCTTATTTTTCCAAATGTTAAGGAGTATACAGGGAAGACAAAGGCGAAAGATTGGCTGATGCCTTTTGAGCCCCAGATTGGTCTTGTAACGTCAGATGAGGCATTGAAAATCCGAGCTTTTGTGGGCTCATTACAAGGAAAAGCATTGGCTTGGATGGGAGCTTTGCCTCGCAGATCCATCAATAACTGGGTGGATTTGAGGGCAAAGTTTTTAGCAGATTTTGGTACTTTAGGAGCTCTTGCAAAGACAAGGGCCGACTTGTCTAAAGTTAAGCAGGGAGCTCATGAATCGATGGCCAGTTATTTAGAGCAGTTTAAAAATGCTTGAGCAGGTTCTTGGACTGTCCGAGCAGGAGGTTACTCTGTGTTTTGAGACAGGTTTGCTCGAGGGAGAAGGCAGATTGAGGTCTGAGTTGAGCATGCGAGAGCCCAAGACACAGGCTGAGATGTTGATGAGGGCTCAAAAGTGGTGCGCGGGGGAGATCGCGAAGAAGGAAAAGAAGAAAGAAAGTGCCCATTACAAGTGAATCATCACAAGTGGCTAAAAGGTCTGCGTACCGGTTAGTGTGGCAACTTGTATGATTTCACATAGGTCTTAGATTAGGTGTGACCTGATCTAGTCCTACCTCCTATATGATGATCAAATACAGACAGCGCTTCAGATTGCATGTAGCACCGGAAGACTTGCAGCTATGTTAAAAGCCTTCAGCGGCAGAAATGCCACAAGTTCAAAAGCTCGTACCGACATACATCAACTCTCCTACATCGGAAGACCTGTTTCCAACTGGTTCGAAGCTCTCCAACGGCGGACTTTAAAATATGCACGTGCTACAGGGAAAAGTCTACTAGCCACTCAAATTAAGATAAATATGTCAGTGGCTCATAAAGCCTAACATACTTAAAGCTAAAAGACTTTCTCTCACTCAAGTAGTCTGTTAAAGTCAAAAAGTAATTACTTTATTGAACAGACCACCTGACAGTGCAACAGACATCAGACCTTCTTTTCAGTGTTCATTTTCAACCTAGTCTGACAGACAACGAGTTCCAAGATCTACAGGACTAAATCTCCATTCCAAACAAGTCAAAGATCTTATGGACAAAGATCTATATCTGATATTCTTCAATCACTTCATCTCCAATGGATAGAAATCTTCGAGTCCTCATCTCTCAACGATCATATTGATCTTCGCCTATATAAACCCTCTATCGTGCTCAAACACAGTGTGTGCAAGTAAGCGCAACACCGTGGCAACAAAATAACAGTGTGAGCTACATCGAAGATCATCAATCGATACACTGTAAGCAACGAGCAACTCAATCTGCTTAAGAACTTCATAGAAAAGAAATCTTCAAAGAGATCGTCTTCACCAACGTATCTCTGATTTCTACAACAGATTGCAGTGAACTCATCCAAAGCTCCTGGCAAGACACTTTCAGTGGATTGTTAGGAAGACAAGCTTGGAAATGATAAGAGTGATCAGAAACATCAATAGGAAGAGATCAAGATCTGAAGATTGATGTTAGACAATGTCTGAAGAAAATGAAGAGCAGTCTGTAGATATTGCATTCATATCTTCAGATTTGTATTCTTATACAAATGTTGTTGATTGTGCAATTATCAATCATCATGGGAGGATGAGTGCTTTGCACTCAAATCGTTCAGATATCTTTATATCTGAATGACCTTGAAAATCATCTTCTCATAACAGTTTCTTGGCTTCGTCTCCTAATGTCCTTTGCAAGTTAATAATCCTTGAATGGATAATTAAGTAAGGATTGTGACTTAGGAAGACAAAACCAGAAACTGTACATAGATTATTTAAACTGATGTAATATGTAATTTATCTTTGAATAAATTCATATGTTCTTACTAATGCTTTATCTCTCAGTCCTTAAATATCTATGAGGTTTTTATAAATGATTTATCTTTAGAAAACCATTCTCTACTTGATCTCCTAAACCTGTATTTGAAAGAAGAAATAAGTGTCTTTGTTGTTACGAACATATATTAGGTAATACCCCACTTATGACTTCTCCAAATCATAGCCTTTTTACTTTCCGTTGCACAAATCTTTTACAAGGCTTTTGATTTGAATAAACAGTTTATCGGCAAAGTTGTTACTTCTGCCTTGGGGAAAGTCTACCGATAGCCTCTACCGGTAGACATACCCAACTTGATAATCTGTTTTTGCCAACTAAACTATGCTTCATCTATATCAAAAAAGAAAAGTTTTAAAATTGGCATCATAGGCTATTCACCCCCCTCTAGCCTATTTGAGAATTATTGTGGACCAACATGTGCCTATCATGATGATTATGGGCATACAATGGAGGAATGTTGGTCGCTGAAAAAGGCCATTCAGAAGTTGATAAATGAAGGCCGGTTGGACCGGTTCAAGAGAGATGGGAATAACAGGGGGAATACTCCCCGAAGAGATGCACCCCCAATTCGAAGGGTAATAAATGTCATTATGGATGAAGAGCCCACACCCACAAAGCTCAGCAAGTAGATTTACTCTTTGTCAAAGGTGGTAGATCGCCCAATCACTCTCCAAGCAGGAGAAGAGTCAATACAGTTTACTCGCAGTGAGCTGGCGAGTAATGTGGCGGGGGAACAGTCCTTGATTGTTTCTGCTCTGGTCGATGGCTGGGTTGTGCACATAATTTTGGTGGATATTGGAGCCTGTAGAGATTTGATGTACTACTCTTGTTTCCAGGGCTTAGAACTGAAAGATGAATGCGTTAAGCCTTATGCAGGGACTTTGGAGGGCTTCACTAATCACAAGGTGTCGGTGAAGGGCACAATCGAACTGGAAGTTTTTATCGGTGAAGGCAGTCGCACCCGAGCAGAGAAAGTCACCTTTTTGGTAATTGACTTTAAATCTCCCTATAATATCATTTTAGGGGTGCCGAGCATGACTAAGTTCCAAATGGTCGCTTTCATTCCTCACCAGTGAGTCAAATTTTACACCGATCAAGGAGTGGGGGTGTTAAAGAGTCAACCCCGGGCGTTGTTGGAATACGTTCGAGATAGTCAGAGGAAAAAGCAGAAGTTGACCTTGGAGGATTGTGAGCAGAAAGTTACCATCAGCACCAAGGAAAAGTCTCAGGTAACTGTGGGACCGTTAACTATTGCTACGGTCAGCGAGGGCTTGGAGCAAGATGAGCAGCATGGTCGAGAAGAGGTCACTTGTCCTTTGCCGACGGTGGGGTCGGGGGGACAAGCCGAGCAAGCCATGGCTATGGAGCTAGAACAGCTTGATTCAGTGGAAACTTAGCCTGAAGAAGAAGAAAAGGTAGAATGTGACACGCTCCAAATACGGGATGAACCAGAATTTACAGCTCAAGACGAGCTTGAAGAGGTTGTCATTAACTCTGATTACCCCGAACATAAAATAAAGATTGGTAGGGCACTGTCAGCTGAGGCTCAGGCTAACTTGGTCAAGCAGCTCCAGGGTAGCTTGGATGTGTTCGTGTGGAGGCCAGAAGACATGCAAGGGGTTAGCGAAGATGTTGCAGTTCACTGCCTTAGTGTGGATCCAGCTTTTAGGCCAATTCAATAGAGGCCCAGAGTGTATTCTATAGAAAAGGAAAAAATGATCAATGAAGAGGTAGAGAAATTGCTCAGTGCAGATATTATTAAGGAGATACACTATCCGACTTGGCTGGCTAATGTAGTCATGGCCAAAAAGTCGAATGGAAAATGGAGGATGTGTGTGGATTTTACTGACCTCAATAAAGCTTGCCCGAAGGATTACTATCCTCTTCCACGCATCGACAAGTTGGTGGATGCTATAGCAGGCTTTGAGTTCTTGAGTTTCATTGATGCATATTCGGGGTATCACCAAGTGAAGATAAACGAGCATGATAAAGCCTTGATCGTATTCCGAGCAGCAGGTGGGCTCTATTGCTATAAAATGATGCCATTCGGCTTAAAGAATGCAGGAGCTACTTATCAACGGATGGTGAACAAGGTCTTCAGCTCACAAATTGGCAAGAATGTGGAGGCCTATATCAATGATATGTTTGTAAAGACCAAAGGGCATGATCATACTGTTGATTTAGGAGAGACCTTTGACAATCTCAGAAAAAACAACATGAAGCTTAGCCCAAGCAAATGTGTGTTCGGGGTGAAGGCGGGCAAGTTCCTGGGATTCATGGTGAATGAAAGAGGTATTGAGCCAACCCAGAAAAAATTAAGGCATTGGTCACTATGAAGTCTCCTCGCTGCATCAAGAATGTCCAGAAGCTTAACGGTCGAGTTATAGCCCTTGGTCGTTTTATTTCCAAGTCGGCAGAAAGGTGCTTGCCATTCTTCAAAGTGCTTCGTGGAAACAAAGGGTTTGAATGGGCAAAGGAATGTCAAGAGGCTTTCAAGCAGCTGGTAAAATATTTGGGACAGCCTCTGTTGTTAAGTAGTCCGGTCCTCGGAGAAAATTTATTTGTGTATCTTGCGACTACAGAGCAGGCTTTGGCCGCTGTATTAGTTAAGGAAGAATGTAACCTCCAAAAGCCTGTGTATTATGTTTCTAAGGCCCTCACCGCGGTGGAGGGACGCTATTTTATTGCAGAAAAATTGGCTTACTCGCTTGTTGTTGCTGCTCGGAAACTTCGAGCTTATTTTTCTGCACACCCCATCATTGTGTACACGGACACACCTCTCAGGAAAATTTTGCACAAACCGGACTCCTCTGGTTGCTTGCTCACCTGGTCGATTGAATTGACCGAGTTTGAAATCGACTACCAGCCTCGGCGAGCAATTAAGGCACATCTTTGGCGGAACTTTGGGTGAGAGACTAGTTTCAAGGATTCATGCAAGGAAGAGGTTTACGCCAGGCGCATCAACGAATGTTCTATTCAATGCCTCGTCAGATTATTCTTTGGGAGTTACATGTGGATGGCTCGGCTAGCGAGTTTGGAAGTGGAGGCGGGGACTTGTGTTAGTTCCACTGACGAGGATGTGGAGTTTGAAAAAGCTGCGTTTCAAGTTTCGATCGAATAACCAAGCAGAGTATGAGGCTTTGATCGCGGGGCTGGAGCTCGCGCAAGACGTAGGAGTGCGTGAGATAGTAATTTACTATGATTTGCAATTGGTCGTAAACCAAGTCAGGGGTGATTATGATGTTCATCATCCAGTTCTGGTTCGATATTGTACTATGGTGAAGGAGGTTTTGAAGGATTTTGATTACTGGGAGCTAGTGCAAATTGGTCGCGAGGATAATATGCGCGCAGATTACCTTTCCAAGATGGCCGAGGATGAAATTCAATCTTTGTATCCAGCGGTCATGATTGAGTATTTAGAGATCCCAGTGATAGAAACGGAGGTGATCATGGACATTGAGCCTGCTGCGAAGTGTTGGATAGATGATCTGCAGGCTTACATCGAGCAGGGAACGTTGCCCAAGGACAAGTCGGAAGCCCGGACCATTCAGAAGCGAGCATGCATGTATATCATTTTGGATAAGATTCTCTACAGGTGGTCATATACTAAGCCTTTGCTTAGGTGTGTGCGACTAGAGATGACCGAGGGCATATTGGGTGAAATTCATGAGGGAAAATGTGGAGGGTACCCGGGTCAACGGTCTTTGGCAGAAAATGTTTTGGCTGCAGGATTTTATTGGATTACTTTGAGGCGAGATGCAGAAATGTATGTTCGGTAATGTGATAAGTGTCAGCGCTATGCCGATATACCTCGGTTACCTTCTACCGAGCAAACTCCTGTGGTGGCATCATGGCCGTTCGATATGTGAGGTATAGACTTGATAGGTCCTTTTCCCTTGGCTCATTCAAAGTTTAAGTACGCGGTGGTGGCTGTTGATTATTTCACAAAGTGGGTAGAAGCTAAGCCTTTGGCAACCATCAATGAGGTTAATATGATTGATTTTGTACACGAGCATATATGGTGCCGTTTTGGGGTACCTATGGCTATAGTTTCTGATCACATGACACATTTTTCGGAGAAATTCACAAAAGCATGCGAGCAGATGCGTGTGAGGCATTGGCAGCCATCTGTTGTATATCCTCAAGGTAATGGGCAAGCTAAAGCTGCCAATAAGCAAGTCCTGCACGCCCATAAGAGGAATCTTGAAGATAAGTCAGGAAGGTGGGTGGATGAATTACCATCAGCTTTGTGGGCGGTCAGAACAACAGTAAGAGGGCCCACGGGTGAGACAACTCTTTCTCTTGCTTATGGATTTGAAGCCATGGCACCGGTGGAGATGTACTTGCCAAATCATAGAGTATCTCATTATGATACATAATCCAACATCATAGCTCGGGCAGCCGATCTTGATTTGGTGGAGGAGAAACGGCTAGAGTCTAAAATGCGAATGGCTAACTATAAACAGCGAGCAAAGGCCCATCCTGATAAAATGGTTCGTGGTCGGTCATTTGCTATGGGCGAGTGGGTTCTCCGTAAAATTGAAGCAACATGCCATCGAGCAGAATGGGGGAAGCTTTCTCCTAATTGGGAAGGACCTTTTCAGGTAGTCAGAATTGTCAAGGAGGGGACCTATATGTTGCGAACAGAGGAGGCCATCGAGCTTAAGCACCCATGGCATGCAGATCACTTGAAGAAATACTATCGTTGATTGGTAGTGTACAAGCTGTTTATCTTTTTCTCATATTTTGTAAGTTGGGATGAAATGAATGAGCATACATTGGCCTTCATTTTTTGATTATCTCGCTTACGGCATTTAGTGCAAACTCGATTATACTTTTGGCGGGCAGGGGAGATTCCTTGCCCGGTGTAAAAGTTGTTGTTCGAGTCTGGTCTAATGTTATCTCGATTATTCCCTTTCACGAGTAAAATGTATTTCTGCTCGTGAAAAAGGGTTGGTGTTCGAGTATGTTATCGATTATTCTCTTTTTCACGAGTGAGAATATTCATGCTCGTGAAAGAGAGTTGGTGTTCGAAAGCTATATGTGTTTCGCTAAACTCGGGATGAGTTTGCTTGATAACCTGTATGAAATTTAGGCATTAATAAAAGCATCGATATGAGCATTGGTATGAGGCATAAAAGTGCAAATATTACATGTCAACAGAAAATGAAAATTGTTTGGCAGGAAACGTCATAAATTCGGATGATATGGCACGCAGGCCAGAAAGAAGGTTTAGGCATCAGAGGGAACGGTTAAAGGAATATCCTGGTTGGCTTTTGATGCTTCTTCGATGGAAGTTTCTTCAATGATGACCACCTCTCTGTCATCCCCGTTAATGTGTGCATCCATGGTTTCTGTATCTTGATTCTGAGTAGTCCAAATTTGCGTCATTAGCTCGCTCACTGTGACTTGGGCAGCTTCGGGAGGGGTCCAGGGGGATAGCCCTCGTTGAGCGTCTGCTTCGGCAAGGGATTCCAATTCGTCTTCGGTGTAAGGAACCAAAGCGTGTCCAGGACGAGCAGAAGGGAAAAATGGTGGGTTAGTGCCCCATTCAGCGAGCAACTCCGACTTGATTTCTAGGTCGCTGCACGCTATCTAACGTAGTACATGGTTAACCCCTTGAAGGAAGAAGGGGTAGGCCTCATTCTCGACGCAAGCAGTGAAGTTAGCAGAGTTTTTGTAATCACCGATGATGACCTGCTTTTGCTCTTCATTTGGGTTGGTCAATTCTTCCCTTATCTTCCTTTCCTACTCGGCAGCAACGACCTTGACCTCCTCAAGTTGGCTCAGGGCAGCCCGAAGCTCCTTCCTGACCGAGGAGATATTTTTTTGGGTAGTTTCCTCGGATTTTTTTGGAGAAATCCAGATGTGACTCCAAGGCTTTCTTCTCTTCCTCGATCTTTGAAAGTTCTGTCACTTTGGCGGTGACAGTCTCCTCGCTTATTTTGAGCTCAGCACGAAGAGAGTTGACGGTTTCTTCTAGTTGATTCTTGTCCTTGGTCAGTGAAGCATTTGAATTGACATTGTCAATTAGCCGGTCGTACACCAGCTCAGCCTTCGTGGCTATCTGCAAATCAATTTATGGTTAGTGTTTACCGTATATTAAAGGAGAATCAGACTATGTGGCTAAGAAGGATAGTTACCTCAGGCTTACATATTCTGATTTTGCCTACAAACACAAAGCTTGAGTGCTCGACACTCCTCTTTCGGACCCCGCCATGTCACAACCTCCTCATCAGGCCAAGCCCAACAGTGGCAGGATACTCGCTGCATTTGTAGATGTTAATCTTGTCTAAATCGGGTACGTCTACTAATTCAATAATAAGGGCCCCTGCTTTTTCCCGAGTTTCGGGCATGAGGAAGTTCTCTTTTTGCCATGAGGGAGTTGGCAGGCTGGAGTCTTCTTGCATGGACTTTTTTGTTCGCTGTTTGCTCCTTTTTTCCTGAGGACGGTCAGCGTGAGGCCTTTTGCTCGGAGCTGGGGAAGTTGTACAAGTTATGGGGGCGGGGATGATACTCAAGTTGGTGGGTTCAACTGTTGTTTCGGCATGAGGTATCAGGGGGGCAAGTGTGGTGGTTCGGCTTGATTCTGAATGACCTCGGTTGGTCCCTCGCTTTTTTGTGGTAGCAGGAACAGTTGGTAGATGGGCAGGTGTCTGTGCTGCCAGCTGCGTGTTGCTCTTAGTAGCACCTCACTTCGCAGCTTGAAGAAACTTGCTCGCGTCATTCAGTTGCTTCATGTCTACAAGTATCAAAAACAAGAATGAAGAAAGCTGTAAGCAGGCATAGTGAGTACATAAGGTATAGAACAATTACAGAGAAAGTCATGCAGACAGACCGGTAGATGAGAAAACAGGTGTGCAATTTTTTCCAATCCGTGTACAGTCAGGGCACTCGCTGGGAAATGTCCCTCCATGTCATTTCCCCCAGAAGGGATGTGGTTGTTCGATTTCGAGGATAACCCGTGGCTCGACTCCTTCCACAGACCAACTTATGATGCCAGCTAGGTGAAGCAGGGTTAAGTTAGATGTAAGGACCTGCCAATCAAGTACCCAATCATGTCCAGCTCGTCCATCTCCTACTCCGAGCAGAGATCTAAATTCCCAAGCTATTAGGGGTTCACCAGCTCGGAAAGCGACTTTGTCATATTTAGGAAGTCCAAAGTCATGCAGATAGGGAGTGAATGGCCATCCTACTCGTGACTCTATTAACATGGCTTTTCCATCCCAGGCGTCTACGTTGTTGGGTCCGTCACTCAATAGCTTGAAGTAATTGGGGTTTGAGCGCCCTATAATGCGCCCAGACTTTTTGTCCAGAGAAAATAAGAAGAATTTTCTAAATAAAGTCATTTCGGGCTCAAACCCGAGTAATCTACATGCGACGGTGTATGTGACCAAAAACCTCACTGTTGTAAGGGTCAGGTCGTAGGGGAGAGAGTTGGTCAGGTTAAGAAATTCTACAACAAAGGGATCTAGTGGAAGACGAAGGTCTACTAAGAAGAAGTCAAAGTAAAACACCATTCGATCTCCCTGGTAATTGTGGCCTTTCTTGTCGATGTCCAAGTCAAAGGCTCGTACTCGGTAATCTTTGGGATCCATACCCAGCGAGTAGAACCAGGCGGAGACATCATCTTTGCAGGTCAAATCATCCCATCTAAGTTGGGCAGGTGTATTGGTTGCGGCATGCTTGCCTTTTGAGATATCTATTTTCTTGTGTGGAACAAGGGGGATACTGGTGCTTGGGGATTCGTCTACTGATCGTTTCTCTTCCAAATTTGTTTGTTCGACCTCAGATATTTCCATTATATGAGGGTGGGGGTTTCTAAGGATTGGGGAGGCCTCTTCTAGCTCGGTCTCTTCGGAGCTAGTAGATTCAGTCTCAAAGCTTTCCTCGCTTTCAGTAGAAGCTCCATGGTCGTAATTACACCCTTCGACTTCAGAATTGGTCTCGTCGCCAGAAGACATCCTACAGGAATCGAGGAATACACATTAAACCCTGCTCGGGTAGATAGGCAAAAAACAGATCAAGTAAAAACCCATGGCAAGGGCTTATCCTAAGACTAGTGAATAGGGCACCGGTCAGGTATTCCTCGATTCCTCCATATGGAGTGGGATGAGTTTGTGAAATGCCCAGGACCGTGATATGTTGATCATTGAAAATAAAAGAAGCAAGATGGATAGAGAAGAAACGGGTATTAGAAGCCCTAGTTTTCAACAGATTAATTTTCAGCCCTAGTCTACGACAGATTAATTTTCAGATCGTAACAGAAGTCATATCCAGACGGTATCATTGAACCTTAATGTGGGATTCTAGCGATGAAAATACGGATAGAAATTACAACAAGACTAATAATGAACGAAGAATGCCTATTGATGTAGAAGAATTGAGTTGAAGAAGATCTTGGAATTTTCATTTGTGCGGATTGAATGCAGAAGGAAGAAGTGGTTCTGGCTCCGGTGTTGCTTTTGAATGCAGAAGTAAGAAGTGGTTCTGGCTCCGGTGTTGCTTTTGAATGCAGAAGTAAGAAGGGGTTCCGGCTCCGATGTTGCTTAAAATTGAAAAAGTTTGAAATGAGGAGGGATTTCCGCTTTTATACAAGGGGAAACCGTTGTTTGGGGTTATTCCAGGGAAATGTGTCATCATTAGGGCACGAAAGCCGAGGCAGTGCATTAAATGAAGCCTTGGGGTATGAGCCCGTGTGATGGTGCAAGACGACTGACGGTGGCCCGACTTTTCAAGGTCAAATTTCTTTGGGGCTGGCATCCACTTGTAACATTCAGTCAAAGACAAGTATGGGCGAAGTCTACAAAATAATTCATCTTTTGAAATGGTCAGACTTGGAAAACTTCAAGATACTTCTCCTTGCACCGAGCATGAATACTCGCCGAGCAAGGAACTGAGGGCTACTGAACTCCCTGGCCCAATAGGCCCAAACATAAGTCACGTGCTCGGTACATTGCCTTCAGTCATAAGCAGGGCACGTGTGTGTCAAAGTCCAAGTCGATTGTAAAGCGGGCAGCGTCCAAGCTTTTGGTCATTAAAGATGTATGTTTAAGATTTGGGGGCTAAGCACCAAGTCAACGTGTATAGCGAGCTGGGGGCTTACCCAGAGTGCACATAAATAGCGAGCTGGGGGCTTAGCACCCAGCGGTCAAGCTTTCAGCGAGCAGACTCACTATGCTCAATTATATATAAAGTAACGGTCATCCAGAACGTGGGCAGTTATCCCCGAGAAACTCGCCTTCACATTCATGATCAGGACGTTGTGATAAACATGGCAGTTAATGCACCCGCCATGTACGCCATTTCATTTAATGGGAAGTTATTCAGCTTTCGACACAGGTGATAAAAGCCCCTCGAAACAAAGGAAGGAGGCAGGTGATTTCTATAAGGCAAAACTCTGTCAATTTGTTTACTCACTTGACTGTTAAGCTAATTCTCACGCCGGAGGGCTTTTGCAGGGAGAGCCCCTGCCTAGTTTACTGTTACTATTTGCTTTTGCAGGGTTGGGCCTTGGAGATTCCAGATAGATTGAAAGCCATATATCCAATTTGTAAAACCCAGTGTGTCCTTGCTAATTTTGGACGCATCAGAACATAATGTTGATATTTGACTGGTAATGACTAATGAGTAGAATAAAGAATATTAAAATCTTTAATAGTGTGGTTATTATATTTGTTTATCTTGTTATCTTCAAACAAAATTAGATGAACTAGGAAGCGAGGTATGTCGAAGGTAAAACTTCTTAAGACAAATATTGCCTTCGTAACAGTGCAAAAGAATGAATGACAAATGTCTACTAAGATACAACATTTCTTCCAAAGTTAGACTTAGTTGCACGTGTACTAACCTTGACTAGCGAACCAAAAGATCTGACTTGCTTTTTGATCTTTCACAAAAGTAAGACGAATAAATGAAGAAGAAAGAAACTTGATTTCTTTCGGATGAAGGTACTATAAATTTTAGATTAAAGACTGACTTGATTTTCGATTGTGTTGAAGGACTGGAAGAGGGAGTCTTTATATAGCATAGCAGAGTCTATATCAAACAGATGTAACTCGTGGCATGTTTAGTGAACCGAGTCATGCCTGTTCGTGAGACGGCTGCTCACTCAAACCTGCTTCCGCCCACAACTCGAAGGGGTGTGGCCCTTCCAAGCCAACTGTCGCCCAAAATTCGAAGGGTTATGTTTGTCCAGTGACGAGTCACGCTTGCCAACCTCTCAAAGCCCACTGCCATGCACTATAAAATGGAAAAGCTCCAATAGTTCCTTCGCGACGATGCGCACATGCACGGGCTTGAGCGATGAGCTAAAGCTAGAGCGTTTGTCTAACCAACGACTAGCAAAACTAACTAGTGTGTAAGGCATGGCTTGATGACTTGTAACTTAAATGTTACTCTCCATAACATCCCACTATATAAACTAGTATACTTTATAGTATATTTTCAATGTGGGTTTAGACTCTTTTGTGATGACTTTGCAATTCACCCATATATTGACCTCAATATTCCACCAATCCCCCACATGAATGGTTAAAGTTGACATGAAATAAGAAAAGAAATAAGAAGAGCATAGCTAAAAATTTATGCATCAAGATAGGCTGCTTTCACTTTGAACCTTCTTTAGTAAGAATCTATCGAACTTACTTCGCTGATAAGTGTACGTAACATATTGAACTGTTAGGCATTATTGTAAGTTTAAACAATAGACCGAACATATTAATTCTTATATCAGATTTTGGTTCTCTATTCTGTTCATTATTTTTGACCCTGAACTTTCTTGGTTCTGCGAGTGCTTTAGAGAATTTGCCTAAGAACAATTCTCAATGAATTGGCCACGTTCACACTTACATAGGTGATGTGCTATAAAAAGTATCCTACATTACCCCACTTGTACTTATTTACAAGATATAATCATAATTAAAAGCAATAGCTTAACCTCTACCATATTGTAGGTAGCACTTCTATTAGTCCTAAAGGGCACAATAATAAGCTAGAAGGGGGGGGGGTTGAATATCATATTAGACACTTAAAAACTTTTCGTATAAGTTCCTAAAACAAGCACTAACAATCTATTGAAGAGATTGAAGTAGCGGAAGTCTTGTAAGGAAAACAGTTTAGGTCTGCGGGTGAAGGACTACCGGTAGACTTGACTGAATACTTAAGTCTGCTGTTGAAGAGATAAGTAAAAAGAGATATGAAACAGTTCAAGGCAGTAAACAACAGTAAAGAAAGAACACAAGTATTTTGAGATGGTTCACACTATAAAGAGTGCTACGTCCACCACCAAGGCAGTCAACCTTGGATTTAAATGTGCACTATATTTTCCACTAGTTCTATTACAAAGAATATATCCAATGGATCGTGTACAAAATATTTGACTTGTGTTTGGGGATTTGGGAATTGAATATCTGGATAAACAAGATATTCAATTGTGCAGAAGAATAGTTTAAAGAAACAACAATAAGAAGCTTAAGATAAATGTTGATGACTATCTTCTTGATTGTTGTCGAGGACTTCTTGATCAGTTTAAGATTTCTTGAATGCACTGAGTATATATACTATAGGTTGTTATAGAATTTCAGAGCATTTCAGGACATATAGTTCGATGGTTTTTCGGTCTTTAATGGCAGTATTTATAGCATGGGCATTCGAGAGATCCGTTGTTGAAGACGAAGTGTAACAGCTCTATTAGGTTGAATGCATTAAATGCATGGAGCTGACTTGAGGGTTTCGTCTTCACTGATACTGAGCAGGGAGTTGGTGCAGTAGCTTTTGCAGGAGTTGGTAGGTGAGCAATCAGAATATCAGACCTGCAATAGTTGGTACAGACTGTAAGTGTCAGTCTGTTCACCTACTCTGTCACTGTTCAGTAGGCAAAAGTCTTCTTGCTTTTCGGAAAGCTGATCAGGCGTGTCTGAGAAGTCAAGGGATGGGTTAATTCAAATACAAACTGTTAAAGGATGAATTTAAATAATCCACTAAGACTTGGTGACTGGACACGTCATCCTGGAACACGTGCAGACAAGGTCTGCTGCTGGATGTTGAATGATGTCTTCCGGCGAAGCGTTGCTGAAGTCTTCCCTTGAAGCTTTTTTGAAGTCTTCCGCTGAACCTGTGAAGCTTATAAAACTATTCTATGGCAAAGTTTTATACACAGTTGCCACGCTAATTGATACGCAGCCAAATTGGGTACTAATGTATAAAACTAATGTAATGTATGAACATATGTAAATCAAAACAATTGAGAATCAACAACTTCTACATTATAGAAATTGGATGAAGATAAACTTCCAAGTGCTTCTCTCAAATCAATTATGAGTAGTTTTCCTATTGAACCTAGTCCGTGGGATCTCCAGTCGCAAGGTTTGGTTTCTGTCATGTTGACTTAGATATGTTTAGGCTTTAGCCCCGGCCATTTCTTTTGATGCACAGTTTATTCTTCCCTTAGATAAACCTTTAGTAAATGGATCCGCAAGGTTATTCTTTGATCACACAAAATCAATAGAAATTGTTCCATTTGAGAGTAACTGTTTAACGGTGTTATGTCTACGATGTATGTGGTGTGATTTGTCGTTATGTATAAAATTTTCCACCCTAGCTATAGCTGCTTGATTATCACAATGTATACATATAGCAGGTACGGGTTTTGGTCATAGAGGAATATCTTCTAAGAAATGTCTAAGCCATTCAGCTTCTTCTCCAGCTTTATCTAAAGCAATAATCTCAGATTCCATCATTGATCGAGCTATACAAGTTTCCTTAGAAAATTTCCATGATATAGCACCTCTACCGAGAGTAAATACATAGTCACTAGTAGACTTAGACTCATATGTATCAGATATCTAATTTGCATCACCATATCCTTCGACTACCGAAGGATAATTGCTATAGTGTAATGAATACTCTCTAGTTCGTTTTATGTATCCTAGTACTCTTACAATGCATTCCAATGCTCATTATTAGGATTACTAGTAAAACGACTTAGCTTACTTACAGCGTAAACTATATCCGACCTTGTGCACTGCATCAAATACATTAAATTCTAGTCTCTTTAATGCCATGAGAATTAAATCTCTCAATCATTTTATCTACATAATGTGTTTGAGATAAATTAATACCATTGGAAGTTCTAGAGACTTTCATTCCCAAAATTACATCTGTTTCACTCATATCTTTCATATCAAAGTTTTTGGTAAACATTTTCTTTGTTTTATTTATAACTTCAATGCCATGACCAAATATAAGCATGTCATCTACACATAAACAAACAAATACATATGTGTTACCAAATTTCTTTGAGTATACACACTTGTCACATTCATTTGTGATAAAACCATTTCTACCCATGACATTGTCAAAATTTTCATGCCATTGTGTAGGAGCTTACTTCAAACCATACAAGGACTTAACAAGTTTGCAGACGTTGTGTTCTTGTCCTTGTACTTTGAAGCCTTCTGGTTGTTCCATGTAAACTTCTTCATTCAAATCACCATTTAAAAATACAGTTTTCACATCCATTTGGTGTATCTTCAGATTATACAATGTTGCAATGGCTATTAAGATTTGAATTGAAGTAATTCTGGTAACAGAAGAATATATGTCAAAAAAGTCAAATCCTCCCCTTTGATGATATCCTTTGGCAACAAGACGAGCCTTATATTTTTATCTACGAAACCATCTAATCTTAGTTTCTTCTTAAAAATCCATTTGTATCCTATTGGTTTAGAACCTTATGGAAGATCAACGACTTGCCAAGTGTTGTAACACAAAATGGATTCAATTTCACTATATACAGCTTCTTTCCAGAATGTAGATTCCGAGTTGTTCGTGGCTTCCTTAAATGATTGAGGCTCATCTACAATCATATAAGAAACAAAATCTGGACCAAAAATTTTAGTAGTTTTTGCTCTTTTACTTATTCTTGGTTCAACATCCTCATTATTTTCAAAAGTACTTTCACATGGTCTCTTAGGAGTATTTTCACAAATTCATATTTATCACCCCTATTGTATTGACATGAATGTCATTTATTTCAGATTTGTGTACTAAGAATCTATATGCACCGCTATTCATTGCATACCCAATAAATATACGTACAATCAACGGTCTTAGGTCCTAACTTTGACCGTTTAGGAGGTGGAACGACAACCTTTGCTAGGCACCCCCACACTTTAGGAATTTGTAAGAAGGATTTCTTCATTTCCACAATTCGTATGGTATGGAACAAGTTTTCTTATATTGAATTCCATTCAACACAAAGTATCCCTTACTAACATACATCCCTCCCTTAGTAAGTACAAACTTATTGGATTCAAATACAACTTAAAAACCTTTCTTATTAAGTAATGAACCAGAAATTAAATTCTTCCATATGTCGGGTACATACATCACATCGTTGAGGGTAAACTCCTTTCCCAATGTGAATTTCAGGATCACATTCCCTATGCCTTCAATCTTGGATGTTGCGGAATTTTCCATGTAGAAGAACTCTTCACATTCCATCTTTTTGTATTCTACAAACAAACTTTTGTCCGTACATATGTGACGTGTGGCTTGTGTGTCCACCCACCAATCCTTGACGTTTGACACCAAGTTTGCTTCACATATAACAACAGACAAACTTACTTCAGAAACGTTTGTAGAGAGAGTATCCACTTCTGTCATGTTTTCTTGGGGAGGCTTCTTCTTCTTGCTTCGGCAATCTTTTGCTCGATGACCATTTTTCCCACAACTGTAGCAATCTTTTTGAAAGTGTTTCTTGTTACTATTATTATTACTCTTCTTGTTATTGGAAGAGTCATCACACTTTCTTTTGTTGCTTTTGGGTCCGAAGTCTTTAACCATGTTAGCCTTTGCTTCCATCTTCCATGCAGCGGCTCTCTTTTGTGTACCACGATTGTCCTCTTCAATACGAAGACGAACAAGCAAGTCTTCCATTGACATTTCCTTTCACTTATGCTTGAGATAGTTTTTGAAATCACTTCATGAAAAAGGCAACTTCTCTATCATACATGCAATTTGGAAAGACTCGCTCAATGTCATGCCTTCTGCTTCAATGTTGTGCAACAGGACTTGCATCTCTTCAACCTGATTCATTACAGTTTTAGAATCAACCATTTTAAAATCCAAAAAAATTACAACAAAGAACTTCTTTGTTCTAGCATCTTCGGTTTTATATTTTCTGTCGAGAGATTCCCAAAGTCTTTTTGGAATTTGAATGGAGTAGTACACATTATACAATGTGTTGTCTAGTCCATTCACGATGTAGTTCCTGCATAAGTAATCCGCATGTTTCCATGCATCAATAGCCAATTGTGTTGCCTTGCCAATTGTTCCTTCCACTACATGACATTCTTCACGCAAAAAACTTTACCAATCCAAGCGTTGTGAGGTAGAATAATATTTTTTGTTGCCAACTCTTGAAATCAGTCCCATTGAACTTTTGGGTTTCTCGTATTGCGAGGCCAGTGGCATCAAAAGCTGATTTGTATTTGAAGTGCTTGCAATCGCACCTGGAGTGGTTGCAACAGTTTCACTACTAGTGGATTCATTTCCATTAGCCATTTTCTGTAATGAGACAGAAAATCAAATTAGAAGGGAGATGAAGTAGAAGATGAACAAAAATAAATACTTGAATATTTGTCTTCAGATTGTTGTTATTATATTTGTTTATCTTGTTATCTTCAAACAGAATTAGATGAAGTAGGAAGCGAGGTATGCCGAAGGCAAATCTTCTTAACACAAATATTGCCTCTGTAACGGTGCAAACGGATGAATGGCAAATGTCTCCCAAGATACAACGCTTCTTCCAAAGTTAGACCTACACTTGTACTAACCTTGACTGGCGAACCAAATGATCTGTCTTGCTCTTCAATCTTTCACAAAAGGAAGACAAATAAATCAAGAAGAAAGAAACGAGATTTTTTTCGAAGGAAGGAACTATAAATTTCGGATTATAGACTGACTTGATTTTCGATTATGTTGAACGACTGGAAGAGGGAGTATTTATATAGCATAACATAGTCTGTTCAAACGGATGCAACCCATGACATGCTTAGTGAGCCGAGTCATGCCTGTTCGTGAGACAGCTGCTCACTCAAACCTTTTTCTACCCACAACTCGAAGGGGTGTGGCCTTTCCAAGCCAACTGTTGCCCACAATACGAAGGGTTGTGTTTTTCCACTGACAAGTCACACTTACTAGCCTCTCCAAGCCTTCTTTCGTGCACTATAAAATGGAAAAGCTCCAATCGCTCCTTCGCGATGATACGCACGGGCTAGAGCGTAGCAAAGCTAGCTAGTGCGCAAGGCAAGACTACATAACTTATAACTTAAATGTTACTCTCCATAACTTCTCACTATATAAACTAATATATTTTCTAGTATATTTCCAATATGAGTTTAGACTCTTTGGTGGTGACTTCACAATTCACCCATATACTGACCCCAATATTTCAACAAATAATCCATTATCATATAAATGATTTATTATTATAAATTACAGGACATATGAAAGTGTTTAGTAGGACTAAGAACTTAATTTGTCTTGTTAATCCTAGTCATTTGTTTTGGTACAAATTTTTGTTGGTAAGAGTCGAGCCACATATCACATATTTGTATGATATAGGAAAGATCGATATTGCATAAACTGCACCACACCATCGATGGGCCCAAATTCAACTTACATCTAGTGCTATTCAGAAAGTATCTTTGAGGAAATTGAAAAAAACTTATCTTACAACAACAACATAAAATAGATTAATCATTCAAACACAAATGTCCACCTACCTCATTCCAATGAGTCCAATCCCAAAAAAGGACACAAAGAAGATGAGCTACGTAGAAGTTTGTAGGGGAATAATTAGGTGGGTCCCTTTTAAAAGGTCTGCAATCGCTTCAATCTATCATTGTTTTTTTTCAACCGAAAAAAATCATTTTTGGGGGACGAAAACTACAATACTCTTAATGATCATGAGGCGCGCTAGAGATCACTTACTCAAAAACACCGAACTGAATCAAAATTTGCACTGCAAGCATCAAATTATTTACATAATTCAATTTTGGATCGTTCTACATCAAATTTTGAACCGTGATGCATCAATTTTAAATTATCTAATTCAATTTTGCAGCGTGATGCAAAACATTGTAGCACCGGGATGTATTAATTTAAAAACCTTATCCAATTCTGCAGCGCGATGCATCAAATTATGCACCGTGATGCATAAATTTTAAATTATCAGACCTTATCTACCTTCTTTACAGTACACAATCAACAAATGATTCAAAATATATATGCATATTTCCTGCATCTCAAATCCAAATCGATGCATCACTATTCACAAATGATGCATTGTGATTCAAAATTAATGTATCAAAATTCAAAAAAGGTATCCAACAACGAAACAATTTCTATTCAAACATTTTATCGTACACTTTATATACATAACAACACAACTCTTTAAATCTATTTTGAATCACACAAACATGAATAATGAAAGAAGAAGAAGAAAAACAACAACATCAACATGATATGAATTAGTAAAAGAGTGAGAAGTTCAAGTGACGAAAAAACAACATGTAGTAACGATCGTTCTACCTTGCCACTCAACTACCCACTCTCACCACTTCATATTTTTCTTGCGTCTTCGGGTGAACGGGAGAGAAGAAGAAGAAAGAAAAGAAGAAGAAGAAAAAGAAGCAAATGAAAAAAAGAACACATTGTTGAAACCGAAGATTCATACGAAGATGAAAAAAATTAAAAATTAGGATGGTAAATTAATCGAATTCAAGATGAAAAACACAAATGTTCTTCACCATCCGACCTACCCATTCTCTTCCTCTCAATATGTACGAATTTCAACCGTAAATTCTCTTCTGCAGGTATTTTAAGAAAAACTTATAAAAATGAACTTTAGCTATTTAAAAAAAAGGGAAGTAGAGAGGTTAAATATTTCGGAAAAAAGTACGGGAGAGCAAAGTTTGTTTCTAGTAATAGGGTAACGGGGCTACTACCATTACAAATCCATATAAATAATGATCTAACGGCTAGTAAAAATGGCTACTTTAATTAGCTACGCTTTAATGGAATTGATTACTATTCTCGCTATTGAACCCCGAGGCAAATATCATACGCGATCAAACTTTGCTCCTCATTAAGTTTTTTTTTTTATTACTCCCTCCGTCCCCAAATTATCGTTCTCCTTTTCTTTTTCATCCGTCCTAAAATAATTGTTCAGTTTGAAACTTACCTTTTTAGAACATCACTTTTACCACTTTATCCTTACTTTTTCACTCTATTTTAATTATGTGCTACATACACATGAGCTTTAAAGGAAACCACACAATAAACTAATATAAATAATCAAGTCAATTATTTTTTCTTAAACTATGCGTCAGGTCAACTAGGACAATTATTTAGAGACGGATGGAGTATTATTATTTATTTTGTGTAATTTTAATTGAAGTGTTAAATATGTCATTCCTCAGTTTGGATAAAAAGGTGGACATTTATTTAGTGAATGGGGAACAGAGGAACAGTTAGGGGTTGAGCACCGAGGGAGTATTGTTATTATTTCATGCGGTTCAAAGTAAGTGTTTGTGTTCCTTTTTAAAAGTTTCTTGTTTTTTTATAGTCCATTATTCTATAATTTAACTAATTGTATGTTTATCAATTATATTTTCGTAGTGTGCAGTTGCAACATTGTAATGTAAACACTAAGGCTGCTTATGCAAGTATATGCTACTAAAATGTCATAAAACTTAGATTTTTTTTTTTTTTAATTTGAATGATCAAAATGATAAAAGAGGGAGTATTATTTTACTTTATTGAAAATTCATGGAATAGGCATGCTATGTCCTTGAGGTGGCAAACGGGTGGGGTGGGGGAGGGGGTGAGCCGTGCCCATGTGGGTTGTGGTTTCAGATGGAAGGGTAAATGAGTACAAAATAGTTAAATAGATAACTCGGATACAGATGAACGGGTCATAAATACACTTGGGTGCCCATTTAATTATTAACGTAAAATTATTAAATAAAACAGACATTACAAAAAATCTATTGTGATGGACGTCGGAGGTGACTGAAGGAGGTGTCCATTTATACTCACATAAACTCATGTGTTTCAATCGACAACAAATAATAAGCCAATACCCATAAATTTGTGGGTGATGTATGAATAATACATGCTCTCTCCTAAACTCAATTGGTGTGGTCCAAACACCAAAGAGTTGAGATAGAAAGTGGACCAAATTAACCCACGGTATTCGTTCCTCATTAGCTCAAACATGGCATGGGCTTCTAAATGGACCTCACTTTTATCCCAACTCCAACTGGACAAACTTCCAAAGATGAACCAAATTAAATTGGATCCATTGGAGATATTTCTGAATCAGTTAAGCTGCACACAGTCACACTCACACAAGGTGCTTTTTCAAAAAAGGCTGCATGAATTGGGGGAGGTAAAGACAGAGCAAAAGACGGTGTTATGTCAAATTTGTTGGTCTCATTTTGGTTCAAGTCACTTTCGACTTTTGCTAGGGGTTAAAATTATCCTCGTCATTCCTTCTCCTTTCCAAGCTGTAAATTAGTAATTATAGTACCATTTGCCAAATTCCTTTTGCTCCCATTATGAGAATCCAGCTTAAGATTTGCGCAAAATTTGCCTCATTTTGTTCTTTCACTTTCCTTGTTTTATTTTTGTCTCTTCGTACCAAAGGTAGTTGTTAGCTTAAGCTTGGCTAGTTTATTGGTCAGTTGTGAAATAAATGAGTAAATTTTGAATACCGAGTACAACATATTGTTAGACTCACGAGCTTGGCTCAACTTAGCAAGCCTTCTAAAGGCGTAGTATAGGCAAACTATATATTTAGATACGTCCTTGTCATGGCATAATTCATTAAATTGCAATGAAATAACTCCAACTTATGATCCAGTTTGTGTTTCTTACGTGTTTGGATACAAATATACTTTTTGTGTACACCCTAGAAAACCAAGTTTGCTATTTGCAACAACGTTAAAATTCACAGCATAATGATGCAATAATCATTCTTTTCGTGTTGCTGGCTTTGATAAACGGATATTTGGCTTTGTATGTACCTGACGATGGCAAAGAAAACACTAAAGTGATGCAAGACCCAACCCGGCCAACTAAAACACTTTGGTGTAAGAGCAAGTACATAGAGGTTTTCTGGAGAGAAAATGACATAGTTTTTGCTTAGTAATGGAATGCGTACCTGTACCTTTTTGTCTTTGTGTGTCGTTGCTTTTATCGCCGGGAGGGTAACTTCCAAGTAATCACTCATATCGACGTGTGGACCATGCCCTTGAAAGGGTTATTAGGGTTTGTTGGTTTTGGGTAGGCCTTGCTGCTAAATATAGCATGATATACTTTGTAGGTCATATCTTTAAAAGCTTAAGCTACTAAATGAGTAGGTTAGTTAACATGCTATCAGATCTCATCGGCAGATAAGGGTTATAATCATCTTTCTTACATTTATCCTAAAATATATTACAAAGGGTACGTATTGACCCTATATAATAGACACTCTTTCTCAACGAAAGCAAGTGAACAAAATGTTAAAGAGATGATGATGCAAAAATAAGTCTTGGGTTGTCCGATTGATGCGTAGGATAACTGAGCTTGATTGTATGGATTAAATCTCTTCACAACCTGCCTAAGAAAACGAAAACACCTTAGTTGGAGTGCAAGACTTGGCCTCACGAAACCATTCCGGCGTGAGAGTAGGTATCGTGTGAGAGTCAAAAAACAATTTGACATAGGTTTGAGACTGTAAATAGTGTATACCTTGTTTAAGATTTATGGAGGGGTATTTATAGGCCCCCAATGTCATAGAATTGTCTAGGATATACTTCTATAGTTACGTATCTAGAAGGTTTAAGAGGAAACTCCTAAATTATAGGCATGACAAACGGCTGGTCGCATGGTTGTCGGAGCAGATATGACAAGTGCTCAGCTCGAATGAGGAAACTCTTAACCTGTCTTGGAGAGCAAGTCTCTGAGATTCCCTGCTTGATGCTTACCCAGGTGAGCATGATTCTGCCTGGCTGTTAGGGTGGGCAAACGGGTTCGGGTTTTCGGGTCCCGAACGGATCCACCCGATCGGGTCGGATTTTTTCGGTTAACGTGTTACCCGAACCCGATCTGAAAAAAAGGGTCGGTTATCGGGTTTTGCATTGGTACCAAAAAAACCCGATTTCTAGATGACTAATTACTATTATTTTTAATCTTTTTATTACATTAAATCAACTAATCAACCACTTATGAATTTAGTCTACTCTTAAATCACATTACCATTACCAATATCAATACCAAGCAATTGCACATACCAAGCACAAAAAAATGGTTTTTTTTTTTAAATTAAAAAATTTGATTTTAAACAAAACGGGTTACCTGAACCCGATTTTACGGTTACCCGTTGAAATTCGGTGCAGATTTTTTCGGAGCGGGTTCGGGTAGTAAAATATCCTACCCATTTGTTCAGGCACCCGACCCGATAACTCGAAAAACCCGAAACCCGACTCGATGCCCACCCCTACTGGTTGTATGATACAAATTTGATGATGATAAGTGTAATTCCCAGGCATGGCCCCCTGGTCTGGCAGGCAAGGCCTGTGCTCGACCAGGCTTGGATGGAATATATCAGGTTCTCTGCTCGGGCATCTTGCTAGATCCGCCCGCTAGGCGAGTAGGTCACATGCTATCGAGCTCGTGACAGGCATGTGGTGATCGCTCGTGCTTTGCTCGTGATCAGGTTTAGGTCGGGCACATCAGTGGCCCCTAGCTTCTTGTCTGGCGAGTATTTATGCTCACTCGAAGCGGGGAATGCTTATGCTCAATGATGTTACTCTTGTATCAGGCTTCAACATTTATGAATTTCTGAGTTGACTATGATCTGGCTGGAAGGTAAGATGGTGGAACATTTTGGAATGTTGGTGATCGATTGCCAGTTGGAGCGTATGTGAGAAGCTTGGCCATTGGAGAGTAGTAGAGCGAGTAGGTGTAGGGGTGCGTGAGCAGTCGCTGAGTGGTGTGAATTGATGGAGGCGTGCTTTATTACGATGCGACACATTAAATGCACATGTGTCCTTCTCGTGACATTAGCGTGACCAAAAACCATTTGGCTCTTGCACTTTCCCCCCAAAACTCAGACTAAATAAGGTGAGGTCTCTTCCCCTTCTCAGGTTTTACCTCATTTGAGATTTATAGAGAGTTTCTTCAAGATTTGTTGATGCTACTGTTGTTTTTGGTGCCTTCCAAATTTCGACTGTTGCTTTGCTTCCAGATTGCTTTTACTTCCAGAGTTTCTGACCGTTTTGTTTGTGAAGAAAATTCAACCGCCTCTTGACAGTCAACATTTTTGTCTTTTCCTCTCCCTGGTTTGTTCTTGATTTCTGGGTTTCTTCTTCTCCGTCCCTTATGCATTTCTGGGCTTCTTTTCCACCTTCATGCATTTCTGGCTAGGATTCATAAATTAGAATTAGACCTTAGGTAAAGATCGAGGAAAATACCTAAAGGTCTTACTCGCTAGGCGGGCATAGCTCTTTTGTATACCTAGACTTAGGGTTTTTCCTTTGCTTATTGCTTATTGCTCGGGCATAATTTGATTTTTTTCCTCGATCTCTTTTTAGAAATGTCTCACGATGACTGCTCGAACAATGATAGGGAAGCCTATAGCTACAGCGGACAGAATGATCCGTTGAGTAGCGAGAAGACTCCTTCCACAGATGTTGAAATGGAGGATGGCGATAAGTCTGTGGCTGGTGAGGCAACTAGTGGGCGTGCTCCTATCCCCTTAGTGGAGTTTGTAGATTCTTCCAGCGGGCACGGCCCCTTTGAAGAAGAAAGTGTAGGGCACGTCCCTAGTATGCTGTACACTGGGCCTCTTTAAACACAGCGGTCAAGGTGACTGTTTGGCTCACCTCTCTTGGTGTGGACTCCAAGGATTATAGGGCGGACAAAATGGACCTTTATGTTGACGTCGAGCTATCCCGTGAGCAAGGGGACGGACTCTAGCTTTTTGCTGATTTCTTCATAGTGGGATTGCGTCTTCCTATGGAGCCCTTCCTTGTGGATTTTTTTGCTAGAGACCAAGGCCATGCCTTGTGATCTGATGTTGAACATTGTCCGAGAAATCATGGCCTACATTGTGGCCTATCGTTTGTTGTGTTTCAAGCTGGATATGTGCCTTTTCTAGAAATTCTTCATTTTCAACCTGAGCACTGCTAGGCGGATCGGGATCAGGTCCAACTTGAGTTTTTAATGATCTTGAACGATGTCTTGGGGAAAGTTGAAGCCTGGGACAAGAGAGGTTTAATAATTGACTCTCGTGTTGGGTGGACGCTAAAATCGACGCCGAGAAATGATGTGAAGATCCCCAAGGTTTCCAAGAGGGACTTTAGCTTCGGAGAGGGTACGTGGTTTCGGGCACTGAAGGTTTCCCTCGGGATCCGCGATGAAAATGAGAAACCGATAGGCCATGGATTTCTGCTTGATTGGAAATAGCTGGTCTGCAAACCAACGGAACCTATGTCTGGCCAGTGTGTTCCGAACAAATCTTCCTAGGGTCGAGCCCCTTTTGATTCATGATACCGAAGTCGTTCATCCATATTGGGGTGACTACCACAGACAGAAGTTCAAGGCTGACTGCTTCTGAGTGTAGATTACTCGGTGTTGGGGTGAGCTGTCACCCTGCTTTTGAGGACAATGATGATTTCTTGCTTACTCTTATAATTTTCCTTTTGTCTCGATCATATCTGTTATCAATATTTGTACTGATCTTTATCTATTTCTGTTTTAGGAATAAAGTTCTTTGCACTTATCAACAAGAGGAGGGCACATGTTGACCAGCAAGTTGCCAATCTGAAGGCCAAAGAGCCTAAGGACTTGCCCAAGGTCCCTTTTGGCCTACCAGCCAAGAAAAACGCTGCGTTGGGAAAATCTCCTAACCCGGTTGAGAAATACGCTATCCCTACCCCTTCCACTCATGCTCCCCGTGGAGGCCACTGAGGCCGTTGCTACCAAGGCAACTAAGGCTGTTGCTGCTAAGGCCGCTGAAGTTGTTGTTGTCTTGGCCGCCAAGGCAGCGGGAAAAAAGAAAATGGATTCCCCTCCACGCTCTGATCGACTAGCGCACCACCATGACATAGGCTTTGAGCCCACTTCTGCCACTCATTCGCCCGCCAAAGATAACGTCACGTTGTGTAAGCGACCTGAATTTTGAGATGCCCATTACCATCAGTGCAGCGCGGGCACTTGTGAATGAGATTGAAGGTGGTGCCCCCATGCTCGGTGGTATTGATCTCAATGCCTACTGGGGTCCTACCGGTTTGGTGGGCAAAGGCATCATCAAACGGGTTCTTCATGACAACGTCATGCTTGACCGGAAGACTACCAGCCTTACCCAACAACGGGGGGACAAAGGGGCCTTACCTCGAAAAGAAAGAACTACACCAAAAAAAAATCAATTACACTTTCTAAAATTATAAAGGCCTAAACGATTATGAGTCAAAGCTTGACAGGCAACACAAGGAAGATCAGCCATAGAATTATAACTTTGGAAACCTTTGTGACCATGAGCAGCAGCAGCAGCAAGTCTATCAGCAATGCAATTCTGTTCTCGGAACACATGATGAATCGAATAATTACCAAGGTAAGTGCCACACTCACGAAGCTCATACTCAAACATCCACGGGGCGTTATGACGATGAGACAAAACCTTAACTGCAACCAAAGAGTTAGATTCTACTATCACATTGGAGACATTGAGGTTACGGCAAAGACGAAGCCCATCCCGTAAGGCCTTAATCGCTGCTCCCATGTTAGTCCCAGTACCATAAAAGGCCGAAAAGGCCAAGACCAAGTTCCCTCGAGAATCACATAAAATATCCCCACCAGTATGAATGCCTCGGACCGCAAAACCATCAGTATTGAGCTTAAAGTATCCAACTTGAGGGGGATGCCAACAAACCCAGCAACCTTTTCCCAGAACCGAAGAAACGACAGGGAGACCAAGCCGAGCCATACCCATTCTGGCCAAATGAGAGAGCTGAGACTTAGGACGAAAAACCATGAGCATATCAAACAAAAGATTTTTTATACAGGCGATGATCTTGTCCGAAATCATAGGAATTCCTTCAAAAACCGCACTACATCTAGCCTTCCAAATTTCCTAACAAGAGAAAAGGAGAATACCCAAACAACAAACACCAAACTGATTACGACATGATGCTGCAGAAGACCATGTAGCAATTAGATGATCCATCGAGCCATATAAACCACCCATGTTAAAGTGATTTGCAAAAATACCCCCAAACAGCCTTGGCAATATCAGAGTGAAGGAACAAATGCGCCAAGGATTCACGGCTCGGTAGAAGGCAGCAGCGGCATTTAGAAACTATTGGGATCCTTTTAATGTGTAGTTGGAGATCAACAGGAATAGCGCCATTACATAATTTCCACATAAAACAGCTAACTTTGACAGGAATCCAAGGTTCCCAAATCTTGGAAGCCTATGAAACAATAGGGGAGGGGCAGTGAATAGAGTCCAGAAAATCTGAAACGATGAAGGTACCCGAATTGGAAAGAGTACAAATCAACTTATCTGGCACCCGATGATCGCAAACAACACTCTTGACCACTGCATGAAGGTGAGAAGGCACCCATTGAATTAACTGGTCCAACACCGGGAGAGCCTGCTGAACAGATAACCGAGCATCAACAGTCCGAGGTCCTTCCAGAATCTCCCCACACCAGTTATCTGACCAAAAAGAAACCCGCCCTACCAATCATTCATCTACTAAGAGCAAACACCGAGGGAAAAAGACCTACAATTGTTTTCCACTGAGGAGCCACTGCAAGGGGACTTGAAAAACCTTTCTCCCCGTCATATTTCTTATGCACAAAACGCGCCCAGAGACTGGTGCCTTGAATGGCACTCCAGGCCATCTTAGCATGCAAACCCAACATAACATGACGAAGAGACCGTAAACCAAGCCCACCTTCACGGAAAGGCCAACAGATGGCCGACCAAGCAACCCAATGATTTCGATGACTCCCAGCCAAGCTCCATAAGAAATTAGCCATATGAGATTCAAGCCGCCGAATCACCAAATCTGGGACACGAACTGCAGCCAAGGTGTGGATGGGAATGCTACTCAAAACTGACTTCAACAAAATAAGACGTCCCCCCATAGATAAAAGGCGGACTTTCCATCCAGATATCCGACGAATAATTTTGTGCTCAATATCTTCGAAATAAGAACGCTTAACTCTGCCATGAAATATCGGGATCCCCAAGTAACGCATAGGAAAAGCATGTCTACTACAACCCGACCAGGCTGCAATCCGACGAGATTTGGCATGAGAACACGAGGAATGAGTATAAAAGCCACTCTTACTCAGGTTAATAAGCTGGCCAGAGCTTTGTTCATACTGATGGAGAACCTGACGGAGGGCCATAATGGATCTTTTAGCAGCATTACAAAAGATTAGCATATCGTCCGTGTACAATAGATGGGATATCAACAGGCCACCCCGGCCATGAAAGTAGGGAGTAATAGACTGATCAGAAACTACTTTATTTAGGGCAATAGAAAGAACTTCTTGGGCCAAAATGAATAGCAGAAGGGATAGAGGGTCCCCTTAACGAAGCCCCCGAAAAGAGGAGAAGAAACCAAAACAACCACCATTAACCGGAATATAGTAGCAAGCATTACCAATCAACCTCCCAACCAAATCACAGAAGGAATAACTAAAACCAAGAGACAACAGAGAATTCCAGAGAAAATCCCACTCCAAGCGGTCGTAGGCTTTACTCATGTCAAGCTTGAAAGCCACATTACCACCCCAACACTTCCAACCAATCCCGTGGATTAACTCTTGCGCAAGAGCGATATTTTCTTGAATGCTACGCCCCTTGACAAAGCCCGATTGTTCCCAGGAAATGACAGCTGGCAGAACAGTAGCAAGACGAGTGGCTACAATCTTAGAAATGATCTTACTCGTGAAGTTACAAAGACTGATAGGGCGCAAGTTCGACAAACCCGTCGGATTATCCACCTTAGGGATAAGAACTAAAGTAGTAGCAGACATACCCCTATGCATCAAAGCACCAGCAAAAAACTCTTGAACCGCCGCAATAACCTCACACTTGATGATATTCCAGCAACCCACAAAGAAGTGCCCTGTAAAATCATCCGGACCTGGAGCACTGTTTGGATTGAGATCCATAATAGCCTTCCAAATCTCAGCCTCCGTAGGCATTTGTAAAAGATCATCATTGTTCTGAAGAGTCACCTTAGCCTGAATGTGCTGAAACAAAGAGTCATCAATAGTATGTGGAGCAGGCGAAAAGAGATTGGAAAAGTGAGTAACCACAACCTCCCTAACCTTATTAGCATCAGAACTCAAACTGCCGTCGTCCATGCGAAGAGAAATCATATTCATCCGGGCCCGATCACGAAGACTAGCGTGAAAGAAGGAAGTATTACGATCCCCATCCTGTAACCATTGATGTCGAGCCTTTTGTCTGTATGAGCTCCGCATCCCAATCCAGAAGTTGAGAAACTTGCTGCTTAATCTCATCAAGGTTCCTAGCAAGATCTGGATCCCATGCTTGTTGAAGAGCCAATTCAAGCCTGTTAACATCATCTTGCTTAGCAGCTAACCTCCTCTGAACGTGACCAAAGACATTCCAATTCCAATGTTTTAACTCTTGTCGAAGCAACTGGAGCTTTCTATGCAAGACAGCCAAAGCCGTGCCCAACACGGGTCTCTCCCATTGACCTTTAACGAAAGTCAGAACCGTTGAAAGCGAAAAAGACCTCTAGGTTTATGATCGCGAGGCAAGTCCACCAGCAAAGGAGAATGATCAGAATGGATTCTACTGAGATGAGTAACTGTCAAGGCAGAATAAGAAGCATTATACAAACCATTAATCAAAATACGATCCAAGCGTTGCCAAATACGACGGGAGCCTTCTTGATTATTACACCAAGTGTACTGACTACCTTCAAAGCCAGCATCACACAGTCCAGCCATAGTCTGGAAATCATTAAAGTCTTGAATACCCGACCGGTCATACCCCGCACCTCCCAACTTTTCATTAGAGTGAGCTATCACATTAAAATCACCACCCACTATCCAAGGTTCAGAAAACTGAGGAGAGATATCCACCAAGCTATTCCAAACTCCTTCCGATCAACCCCATCACACTTCGCATAAACACAAGACACAAGGACACTGAAACTATCCCCCACCAAACATCGAACCGTAACATGCTGCGAGGTAGTAGACACCAAAGAGACATCCATGCAACTATCCCACAAAACCCAAATATGCATGTTACACGGATTACAGTGGAGACTATGTTTGAAATGTAATTTCTTGGCCAACTTTGCAATACGGTCCCCCCTCAATTTGGGTTCTAAAAGAACAAATAACATGGTTCTATGCTGAGAGCGAAGAAGCTTAAGATAATTCCTAATATCCTTATTTCCAACCCCCCTAGCATTCCAAAAGATGACCGCCATCCGAAACAATTAGGCAGAGGAAGCAGAAGGGGCCTTAGAAGTAGCCCTAGTTTGTCGTTTGTTTGTGTGACGACCCGACCCGGATCCCAAGGTCGTGCTGTCGGGAAACAAGCAACACAAGCAAATAGCAAATAATGGGTAAGGCCATAACGGCAATACGCCAACAACAACACACATGCGGAAGTGAAACATAATTACATAGTGGCGCTCGATCTAACAAGCTCAAACTAAAAACAACCAAAGAGATAATTAATCTCTCGGTCCAAAAATTCGACGCACATGCCGCAACATTGGGCACGTATAGCAAAACTCCCTGTCATGCAATATAAATATATATCCACAAATAAACCAAGTCATCGGCGACGTTACAGCCGGAACCCAACATTACACTAAGTCTAAGACTCTAGTCTAACATACTCAACGGCTAAAAACATACCGGAGAACAAACATGATAATTTATCCATCAATATACATAACTAAAACATAATTACCAACATTCACCAAGCGCGACTAACACAAGTCGGCTACCAAAGGTATAAGTACTAATAATCATAAGTACAAACATCAAGATGGCATACTGAAATGTAACCATCAACATACACCAAGCACGACTACTACAAGTTGGCTACCAAAAGAATAAGCATCAACCAACATAAGTATAAATATTACATCCACAAATAGGTTTGCTACCCCTCATGAAGTTTACATAACTTCACTTTTCCCAACGTCCTTACCAAAAGAAAATCAACTAAACTAAGGTAGCAACCTTGCCAAAAAGGAAACTTCACCAACGCAATCTTGAGAATCACTTCGATCCGCTCGCACAACTCGGATCTAGAGAAAACAATCAACAAATAGGAGTAAGTCATAATGACTTAGTAAGTTACTAAACATAACTTCATATCATGGCATCATGCTCAATAATAATATATCATGCTATCATTATGGTATAACATTATATTAAAAATCATGTCATGGCATTCATGCTCAACAATAATAAATCATGCTACCATTATAGTATAACATTTCATTAAAATCCATGTCAAGGCATTTTATGCTTAACAACCATAAACATTATGTTATCCATAAAGTATAACAATTTATGAAACCATCCCAACCATCATATCATATCATATTCACATAGCACATTATTCACATAAGTACTTGTGAGTTAATTCATATAATAGGGATATGATACCATTACCATTCCTTCCGCCGTGTCGCTCCTGCAAAAACACGTGCAAACCTTTATGTGTCCTCGATATCCCTTTCGTGGATATCGACGTCCCCAAGACAATCCCGCTCGAGTTCCATAGTTATCAAAGTCATGTGTATTACTACAACTAAGATGAACTACTTCCCCACCGTGGCCATCGATGGAGGGGTGTGTGCAACCCGGCACGGCGACCCATCGCGATCACGAATCCCACAATTCGTGAAGACGATGCATCGTCTCGCCAAAGACTCAACAAACCGACTCCAGCTAGACTCAAAACCCAAGCACAAGTAATATATACTCATATGCTCAAAAACAAGTAGGCACATACTCTACCATCAAACTAGTCATGCATTTCATTCACAACTAACATAAATTCACATTAGAGAATGATATTAGCTCTCATAAACAAGTGTCCTTCATACACTTCAAAAATTCTTGGAGGCTTGACCTCCATCAATTCTACCCAAAATTCCGTAGGACCTAAGATTATAGTTCCTTAAATTCATACTAACCCAAAGGTTGACTCCGTTGAGTCCAATCTACGCTTTCCAAAAATTAGGGCATAGAAGCATGGGCTACAATACCCTCCTATATATGTTCATGTCTAACATCATAGGCAAGATTCCCAAGCTCATTAAACCCACATAAACCCAATTAAAAAATTAATTAGGTAACATAGAGCACACATCACATTTAGGGCATAAACCCATTTAGGTCACTTCACCAATCATGCCCACAAAAACATGAATAAATCACATAGGATGAATTAATATGCTACTCTACACATGAATATCATACTAATCAAGGTTTCAATCATGTTCATCCAAGCCAAATCATCATTTGGGCATATACCCTTTCAAGTAACCTCACCAATCATACTCACAATACATGAAATAATCACATAGCATGGGTTAATATACTATACTACACATGAATAACATGCTAATCAAGGTCCCAAGTAGGTTCATCCAAGCAAAATCATCATTTAGAAATCTAGGGTTCATGGCATCTCTAAAAAGCCCTAAAATACACCCATTGACCTCACATAGCACAATGATTGTTTTCCCTAGGGTCAATGGGGCAAAAAGAAAGAGGAAGAGATGTAGTAACTTACCTTGATTCAGCCCCTACAAGTTACAATTTCGGAATTCCAATCGGTGGGATTTGTTCTCCTCAAGCTCCTCTTCAAATCTATGGTGTGGATTGAGAAATGGAGGCCCCTAGCTATGGATTCCAAGGGTGGGCTCTCAAGAACCCTAGAAAACTCTTCTCTTAGCCCCCAAGAAGGTCTCCCACGTTTTTTAGAAGTTATAGGCTGAATATGAAGGCTTAAGTGAAGTGTTTGTGCTTTATATGGGTTAGAAAGTAAGTGGGTGATATGTTCACTAATGGGGTTGTTTCCCTCTAATTAACCACACTAATCCACCTCTAAAACTCCATTAGATGGTTAGGATATGTCTTAAGGTAGTTAGGAGGGTTTAGGAGTGGGTTAGGTTGGGTTTGGGTAGGGTTAGGTTGGACAACAAAGCAAAACACCTACAAAATCCCGTAACAGGGACTGAAGTGCCATGCGGTTGCATGGATGTGAAGTGATGCGAGTGCATCACTATGGTTTACATAATTCTCACCTTTGTTGATTCCTTGCTCGGTCCCGAACTCTCCCCCCTTGCAACCTCGAGTCCTCCAAAGCCAAAAAGGTCTAGAATTCAATCTTAAAGACCTCCAAAACATAACCAAAGCAATCAAACTTCAAACCTCAATCAAAGTTGGTTTAGAACTCAAACAGAACACTCCCGAATGACAACCGAAAAGGCCAAACGAAGAAGGTTAATGAGTAGAAGCGAACTAGCAACCAAACCGTCGATGCAACAAGCATTCAATCAACATCTAAATCATGTTAATGATGTTATGAATGGCCTCTAACATTTATCCATATGCTTTCATCATATATAAACAAACAAGGTCCCAAGGCATGTCATGAAGAAACGATGCACTCGAGCATATCAAACGACGTCAATGAACATGCTTATTGACTCTAAGCATATGTATGAGCTAAGTTAACATGTTTATGATGATTATGAATGTATGAACTCATGCATAAAACAAGCAAGCAATGATTTAGGGTTTTACAGTTTGTATCAAGATAAACCTTTTGTTTTACTTTCTGTGAGATGACTTTACAACGTTTACGAAACTGTTGAAGAACGTGATCCGAGGGAGGAAAGTTAAGCAAATCATCAAAAGAATTGTACCTCATCAATTTATGAGTAAGCCTAGGCTTACAAGCTCCATCAATGGATAAGGAACGACTTAACATCCGCAAAGAAAGATATGTCCTATCAATTCTGTCAATGTCCAAATCACCACCCTCCTCAAGCTCTGATAGGAGGTCAAATTGGTTATGAACCTGAACATTAGGGCATGAAGCAGGAGCCTTAACAGGGCTAGAAGAACGATCACCCACACCGGAGTCCTCCCATGCATGGGAAGGAATAGACACAGGTCCCACCAAATCATTAAGAACAGGCAGGGGTTATCCTTAGCTGGGGAACCCGACATGGCCATGGCCGGAGGCTGAATATCACTTGTCTCTACAGAAACTGGGTTACCCTGTACCTCCTTAGAATGAGACGACGAAGACAAAGGCGAGTTAACAGAAATTACCGGCCTCCATTGTGTACGAGCCATATTGGGTATAATATGCATAACATCCTTGCCCAAGACTTCATTATCAGTGTCCTTATCAGGAGCTGCATTATTATTGCCAAGAAATTCATTTTGATTTCCATTAATGACCACAGAAGCTTTCCTATTATGGGCAGGTTGCACATTATTCATAGATTGGTCATTTCGGGGACCAGCCCTACCATGACCCTTTTTACAAACAAGTACCGAATGACCAAGCAAGCTATAGCCAGAACAATATTGGATATTACCTTCAAAGTCAATGGCCTGCCAAAACCCATCTTCCTTCGACGTTCCAATCCAAATACGTGAGGGCAAAGGTTTAGCAACGTCAATCTCAATACAAATTTGCGCATGCATAGGATGAGAAAGGGCAAGGGTTTTGTCATCCGCCCTAAGAAACCGACCAAAGGTATTACCAATACTCTTAAGATAGGATGGAGTGAAGAACGGAAGCAACAAATGATGAAGTCGAACCCACATAGCAACAAAAGTGCTATCTTTACCAAGGGTGAAATCAGGAGACCATCGAAATGAACAGTACATGTAGCTGTTGATCATGTGAGACTCTTTCGAGAGAGCAAAAACCAGATCCTCAACCGAATATAAGTGCACCATAATGTGCCATGGGTCAAGAAAACCTGCCACAAATGAGCCTTTAAGTTTCCAGGTAGAAGCAATGTGCTCTCGAATCACGAAAAGGGAGGGCCTGCCCACCGAAAATTTCAGGATTACCGTATTCTAAACTGCTGCTCAGCCATGGCCATCTCAAGTGGCGAAACAAGCAACCCAGATCATTTTCTATCGTAACCGAATGGCGAGGGCCAAAGGGATGTCCTGAAGTTGGGGAGAGATATTAAGGTTTGAACACGATGGGGAGGCGGGATGAGCAAGGACAGATGCATAGGAAACTGGAGCATGAGGGGCCAGACGACCTGGGTCAGGAGAGGGGGTCGGGGGAAGGGCCTCCGGCAACGTGGTGTCCGGCGACATAGCCGCAAACAAAAACCCTAGACCAACCACAAGGGGAAAACCCTAGAGAGAGAAAATCCTCGCTTATTGTATTCGTTGTAGATTGCATCCACTTGCACCAACCTTTATAACAAATACAACAAGGAGAAGGAGGCCCGTAAAAAGATGAGTCTGATAGTGCCACCCAAGAGGCCTTGCTGAAGAAGAAGCTTGACCAAGTTGTTGGTTGTGGAAGTTGCTAAGAAGGGAGCTTGAAAACTAGTTCTACTAGCTAAGAACTAAAAAGTAGCGCAAAAAGTAGCGCATCAAATGGAGGCGAACTGTCACAACTACGAAGAACGGGATGCTTTTAAAAATAGGTCATTGGATGCCGGATGCTGATAGAGCTCTCTAAGAAGCTTGCGGTGGCCAATGAGACAACGGTGAAAGATTTCAAGGGTTTTGGGGAATATGAAGCTATGGTGGACAAAGCAATTCTTCTATATTAC
The DNA here is from genome assembly GCA_013146195.2 of Codonopsis lanceolata. NCBI lineage: Eukaryota > Viridiplantae > Streptophyta > Magnoliopsida > Asterales > Campanulaceae > Codonopsis > Codonopsis lanceolata. The sequence continues at coordinate 16,722 of CM028382.1, read as the reverse complement.
GCTCATGGCACAAATCATATTCTTCGGATGCTCGTTGGTCACGGCGGAGTGAGTATGCAGACCATGGCTGAATGGGTTGTAGTTAACCCTTTCGACAAGATTGGCCACCAATTTCACCACCTGGTCCTATACACCGAGGAAGAGTTGGCCTCCCTTTCCTGTGATGATGTGCCCGCGAAGAGGGAGCCTTGGGTCCCTCTGACAAATATGGACGTGAATGTATGCTCGTTGATTGAAACTTTGCGGGAACAAGACAAGGCCGATCAGACTTGCGAACAATTATTTGAAGAGGCCAAGGCTAAAGCTGTTGCGGATGATAATTATTTTAAGGAGCTGGCCAAGGCTTTAATGGGCATGTCCCCTATCATGCATAGTTTTGAAAATAATAATTCAGAAATAGTATTAGTAAGGCTAATTTATCGAACAAATTATTTTAAGTTTGAGTGCTCGGGGAAATGCTCTTCCCCGGGCTAGGTGCTTGGATCTGGCCAAGGCTTGGCAGGCATGGCCCCTATCACTTGTTGCGAGCATCTAAATGACTGCCTAGCGAGCAGAGCCCTACCCTTGTCGGCGATCGGCTAACTGGGCTTGGCCCTGTCCGATGCTTATGCATTGAAGTTGTTGCCAGTATATCACTTAGGTAGTGAAATAGACAAACTAACAGTGTTGCTCAGTCATTGGGAATGATAGTTAGCTTATATTTTGCGACCATGGCCCCTAATGTCTAGCAGCATCTAAATATAATTAGACCAGGCAAGGCCCTATCTAGCTCACTTGTAAGACAAGACTTGTCCCATTATTATCTAGGTAGCGAGGATTATTCGTCGAGGATAGGCCCTGCTTGCTCGTCTTGCGAGCCAAGCTACCAGATAATCCCTTGAGGATTGTGCATATGAAACTAAAATTGTTGTAGTCAAATCTAAGAGGGAGAACTACTCGTTTTATTCATCTGTATAATAAAGTGACCCCCAAAAGGAATGATTGTCTTGCCCATTTACAGTTTGAGACCCAACACAGAGGTAGTTTTTTCTTAGATGATCTGCGTGCCAAGGATGCTTTAAGTCTTTTCCCTCTTGTGTCCGCAACGTGGTAGTTCCTCCTCGGACAATACTTGTTATCTAAAAAGGTCATTCCTAATTCGGTAAGATCTTGCCTATTTCTACCCGGCAACCCGTAACTTCGATCTTTCTAAGTACCAAGAAGGATCTTCCTCGGACCTTTTTGTCGTTGTGGGCCTTTGTTTGCTGCTTGCAGTTGATCATCCGCATTCGCACATCTCATCTTCTTTCTTCGAGTAAGTCAAGATGATTGCTCGGGCCAGCTCGTTATTCAGCTCGCTGAAGTGAGAAACTCTATAACTCGATAATGCCATTTCTATTGGGATCATGACCTCCGAGCCGTAAGTAAGCGCGAAGGATGTTTCTCCTGTGGATTCTCGTACAGTAGTTCGGACCGCCTACAAAGCTTCCAATAACCCGTCTGCCCACTTTTCTGCTCGACCATCCAGATTTCGCTTTAGTGCGTACAAAACCTGTTTGTCTGCTGCTTCAGCTTGGCCATTGCCTTCCGGGTATGCTACCGATAACTGTCAATGTTTTAACTCCCAAGCATGTATATGCTGCTGTGAACTTGTCTGAGAACTGAGTGCCATGATCGAAAAAAATCGACCCGAGAAAGCCCAAAATGGCACCAAATGAAGTCGTGGACAAACTTGATGACATTGTCCTCGGAGATGGTTGCCAATGGCTTAGCCTCTATCCATTTTGTAAAGTAATAAATGGAAACTACTACATATTTGAACTATACTTTGTATGGGGAAAAGGTACGACTAAATCATTCCCCTACATGTCAAACGGCCAAGCAACGACCAATGGAGTTTGTTCGGTTGAGGGCATCCTTGGTATATTCGCGAACCGCTGGCACTTATCACATTCTTGAATATACTTAGCTCCGTTCTTTCTTAAGGTAATCCAGTAATAGCCAGCGAATAAAACTTTGTCCGCAAGGGATCTACCCCTTGGATGGCCGCCACAATCTCTTTCATGTCGTACAGGACTCCTTGAGTCAACTACGGGGGAACACAACAAATCATATGTCTAACCTTAGATCGCTTGTATAGGACTCCTCGACCATTTAGTAACAACAGGCCTGGTTTCTGACTGTGGTTGCCTTTGCTTTGTCTGGGGGCAGGATTCCCTGCTCGATCTAGTCTTTGTAATCGTCGACCCGGCTTCTGCTCGCTGGCTCGATGTTCATGATCACCTCTCGGTCTATTGATGGAGTTTCATTGTGGTCGATCATCACATATGGATTCAAGACTGCAAGGTTAGCCTCAGCTATCTTTTACAAGTAATCTACCCGCATGTTGCCTGCTCGATCAATCCTGATGATTTCCTAGAACTTGAATTTTTTTTAAATTTCTTTGACAAGCTCACAGTACTTGACCAGAGAGGGGTGATGCACCATATACTCCCCCTAGACATGGTTCACTACTAGCTGTGAATCCGAGTACACTGTGATCGATTCCACGTCCATGTCTATTGCAAGCTCGAGACTAGCGATCATTGCTTCATATTCAGCTACGTTCTTTGAGGCCTGAAACTTGAATTGAAGAGCCAAGTCAAACTCAATGACCTGGTCAGCAGCTACGAGAAGGATACCAATTCCACTCCTGACCTTATTTGTTGCGCCATCAACATATATGCCCCAGCAGTAGATCGACCGAGGTTTTGGAAGTTCCTCATGCTCGGGCTAATCTGTAGGTTGAAGGGCACCAGACTCGTCTTGTTCGATGAAACTGGTTTCAACCAAGAAGTCCGCTAGAGCTTGTGCTTTAATAGCTCGTCTTGGCTGGTAGTCGATGTGAAATTCTGTTAGTTCAATCGACCAATTAAGTAGCCTGCCCGCTGAATCGGGTTTGTGTAAGATTTTACGCAATGGTGCATCCATGTATACTATGATTACATGTACAGAAAAGTAAGCTCTAAGTTTGCGGGCACCTATGACAAGCGAGTAAGCTAATTTTTCTGCATTAAAATAACGACCCTTAACAAAACTGAGGGCCTTACATACATAGTATACACGTTTTTGTAAAGTAAATTCTTCCCTAACCAAAACAACGGCTACAGCCAGGTCTGTAGCTGCTAAGTACACAAATAAAGGTTGCCCGATAATAGGGCTGCTGAGGAGTGGTGGTTTACCGAGGTAGACCTTGAGCTACTTGAAGGCTTGTTCGCACTCAAAATTCCATTCAAACCCTTTGTTGCTGCATAGAACCTTGAAGAAGGGAAGACATTTCTCCGCTAATTGGAAGATAAAGCAACCAAGTGTAATTATCCGACCGTTGAGTCGCTGAATTTCTTTGATGCAGGTGGGCGGCTTCATTGTAAGCAGGTCCTAGATCTTCTCGGGATTAGCTTTGATACTGCGATGGTTGACCATGAAGTCCAGGAACTTTCCTGCTCGGACCTTTAACACGCACTTGCTCGGATTGAGCTTCATGTTGTCTTGCGAAGGTTGTTAAAAGTTTCCTCTAAGTCCAGATAGTGCTCATGACCTTTGGTCTTGATAACCATGCCATCAATGTATGCTTCCATGTTACAGCCGAGCTGCCAGTCGAAGACATTGTTGACCATACGCTGGTAAGTAGCCCTTACATTCTTTTGCCTAAAGGGCATCATATTTTAGCAGCATAGTCCTCCCGCTGCCCGGAAGGTTGTTTGAGCTTCATCCTGTTCATTCATCTTGACCTGGTGGTAACCCGAGTATACGTCTAGGAAGCTCAACATCTCGAACCCTGTAATTGCATCCACGAGCACATCAATGTGCGGTAGTGGGTAGCACTCTTTCGGGCAGGCCTTGTTGAGGTCGGTGAAGTCGACGCATATACACTACTTGTTCGTTGTTTTTTAACCATCATAACGTTCGCGAACCAAGAGGGATACAGAATCTCTTCGATTATGTCAGCCTTCAACAGCTTTTTCAACCTTTTATTTGATCGTTGCACTCTTCTCTAGCGAGAACTGTCGTGGTTGCTGCTGAATGGGACGGAAAGATGAGCAACTTCCTCACTAACTCTCTGCATATCTTCCATGGTCCATGAAAAGACATCCAGACTCTTTTTCAATTGGGCAATCAGATATGCCCGTACTTCATTAGGCATGGTCTTCCCAATCTTGATCCTCTGTTCGGGGTAGGTCGGGTTGATGACGATCTCTTCTAGCTCATTCTATGCCTGGAACTCAGGTTCATCCTGAACTTGAAGTATGTCCAACTAAATTGTTTGTGCACGGGGATACCCGACCATACGCGTAGGGTTATTTGCTAGATTTGTGGACTGGGCGGGCTCGATTTTATCTATTTCCATAAGATTGATAGTTCCTGAAGATTCCTCGAGCTCAATGACCACAATGGTGACTGGGATCATTGTAGTATTGTAAAATGTCTCTTTTTGGGAGACTGTGATTCCTTACTCAGGGGTTGAGATGATGATCTTCTGCTTCTTTCTCTGAGAGTCACTAACATACTTCCACATTGCATGCGACTTACTATTAAGCACTCCTACCCCGCTGTTCGTGTAAAACTTTACTTTCTTATACGGGATAGAGGCGACCATATGAAATTTAGCCATGGTCGGGGCGCCCAAGATGCAATTGTAGGGGGACTTGAGGTCTATCACCGGGAAAGTGATAGTTTCTTCCCGAGTTTGAGCTTCATCCTCAATGAACACTTTTAGGTCAATAGTCCCTTTTACCCCCACTTGGTGGTTGGTGAAGCCTGTCAGTTTACCCGAGTATGGCTGCAAGCGGGCATTTTCTGGTACCAAACTGTTGAAACAGGAATAGTATATTATGTCCATGCATGCTCCTGTGTCGATCAACACAATGTGGACTTGCCAGTGTTAACGAGGGTAAAGACCACTAGCGGCTATTCGGAGGCGGGTGGGGTGCTTGCTAGCTCATTTCAAGCAAACTAAATGCTCTGCTCGCTGGATTGCAGGTGCATTGACTGAGCGAGTAGATGTGTCTGTTGAATTGAGTGTTGCTCGGCATTTCATCCATGATAACATTCACAACCCCTTGAATCTGAGGGGCACGGCCTCGTCTTATTCGATTGAGTTGTACTTGTCGATTATCTCCAGTGTTGTTGCCCGCTCCCTACTCCTTTTTGAAGCGGTCAAGCTTACCCGCATTGATCAGCTTCTGAATATCTCACTTTAGCACATTGTAGTGCTTTGTCTCATGCCCGACATCATCGATCTGATGCATTATCTCCTCCCGGGGGATGTTCAGCGGGGTAAATTGTGCTTCTCAAAATCTTTACCCGGGAGTTGAAGTCCTGTTTCTGTCCCTGCGTTGGTTGCCCTCTGAGCTCAGGACAGCTGGCGTGGCCGAGCTGTCTAGAGTTTTATCTTTTCCTCATGGCTTATCACCCTTGGTGCTTTCGGTCGAGCCGAATAAGTGCGAGTTGGCCAATAACTCTACCTTTGAAGCATCGGGGTTCATTGTCAATATGGTTTTTAACGGTCCCGGCCTTATGTTGTTCAAATAGCATAAAGTGATTTCCAAGTCGTTCGTCGTTGTCACTTGCTCGAACATTTCCTCGAACCGTTTGAGGTAGCTGCTGTAGGACTCATGATCACTATGTTTGATTCTATCGAGCTCAAATCTATTTTTGGGTGTCTTCCCTACCGTGCCAAACTCGGCTAGCAAGTTCTTCCTAAGCACTTCCCAACTGCCAATTGATCCACGAGGAACTCTCCCCAACAATGCTTGTGTTTTGCCTTGGAAAACACCCTCAAATCTCTCATTTTAAGAGAGCTTCGATGTTTGTGACCATCCGGACTTGTGCCTCGAAAGATCTGAGCCAATCGTTTGCTCGTGTCTTCCCGAAGTATTTTTCGAACTGAATGAAGGTCACTCTTTGTGCGAGTGGCGTGTTCTCGATTTCTAGGGTTAATGAACTGCCCTCTAACAGGTTTATGGCTTCGTAACTGTGCTTGGCCACGGCTATCTCGACCATTTGCTTGGTCATGTCCTTTTTCATAGCCTTCATATTCTCGACCAAATACTTATCGACGTCTACCGTGAGCTTAGAAGAGGTGGTGCAAGCTGAACCCCTTGAGTGTGCATCCTCCGACCAACGGCTATGACCCTTCTTCGAGCGAGGTCCAGCAATGGAATGTCTGATGGTGGGGGGATACTAGGATGGATCATAAGATGACTCATCCTCTTGTTCGATCCGGGATCTGAGCCTTGGTCGTTGCTCGTCTCCTTCAACATATTCACGAGCTCTCTCGATGATTATTCCCCTCTGTCCGGGCACGATGCTCCTATGTGTGATGGCGATGACGAGGTGGGGCCTGGCGGTTGTTCCTACTTTCAACCTATAGGTTAAACTTTTGCTCGCCGGCATCCTAGTCTGATACTATTTAAACGATATATAGAAGTCACATGTTTGGAGCGGGTAGCTATTGTGGGGCTTGGCCACCACTAACAGGGATTGGATTGCTAGGAGCGGGGTGCACAAGCTCAGTAATTGGCATCGGCGCCTGGCCCAAAGCGAGTAGTTGCTTATTGAGTGCAAACATTTTGTTGTAGTATTCTGTTTGGACCTGTAGGGAAGCAGCCTGTTGTTCAGCAGTTAGTCCGGGCGGGGCCACCCGGCTACTTTAATCATTTTCTCGCTGCCGATTAAGTTGGTTTCTTAAATGCCTGGCGCGAGCTTGCTGCTCATTGATCACCTCGTGGGCATCCCGTTGACTTGCTTGTTGCTCTTGAGCATGACTAGCATGGTGAGAAGATTGTTCCTCTTCCTCGTAGGGTGCATCCTCGTCATGCATTGCACGCTAAACAACTATCTTTTGATTCCTCGTTTGCACACCTTGTGGGGGTGCCTTCGGTGGCAGATCATCGAGTGTAATCGGGCAGTGGCTGGTTCCCAATCAGAAGGCTTGCAGACGGGTGGTTGCTAGTGGCGGCGTGATGCTTGCTACCCTTACCAGTCATTGTTGTGATATGTCTTGAAATAAACCGAAAAAACTGAACAGAAAAGCTTTTAAGCTTCGTTTCTCAGCAACGAAACCAAACTAATGATGCAAAAATCAGTCTTGGGTCGTCCGATTGATGCGTAGGATATCTGGGCTTGATTGTATGGATTAGATGTCTTCACAACTAGCCTAAGAACATGAAAACACCTTAGTTAGAGTGCAAGGCTTGGCCTCGTGAAACCACTTAGGCATGAGAGTAAGTATCGTGTGAGAGTCAAAAAGCAATTTGAAAGAAGTTTGAGGTTGCAAAGAGTGTGTACTTTGTTTAGAGTTTGCTAGATTTTGTGTCCGTGCCTATGACACGGTGCTAGTATGGGATGGCGTCAATATGAGACCGTGTCAGTATTCAAAATAACCAATTTAAAATGAATACCTCTCGGTAATCAATTAAAACAATATGACCATCCAACAGTGGAAACAAAATTAAAAGTTAGTTTTGTAATTTTTTTTTAGGGAAACAGGAGTGGCACCCTGCTAGATTTTATTAATAGAAATAAAATAACAAACTTGAGGGGGACAACCACCCTTGCCCTTATAGGAGGGAGGACGGAGGAGCCTGGCCTCGAAAAAGACATATTAACAATATTTTTAAAGAAAACAAATTGACATGTAAAAGCAATATTGTATTGTTTTTTCTCAATAACGACAACCTAATCTTCTTCTGGAGGCTCTTGCTTCACAACAATGTTTGGTTTTGAAAAGCGAGATGCAATAACTTTGTCCAGTATTTCCACCTACATGTGAGATAAATAAGATTAAGACAAATTAATTGTACTATATTTTATGCATATAAGAGATTAATTAAAATATAAAAAGCATACCACCCGATTTATAAAACTCGAATCCTCCCACATATCATCGTACAATAGTATACACTTATGTTGAGGTGGAATTTGAGATGCATGTGGAGGGGGTGTCAGAGTCGTAAGTGGAGTTACTGGAACCTAATCCTGGCACGGGATATTACAGAGAAGGAAAAGGAAAAGTAAGAATGAAAGACTTAATCCTGACACGGGATATCTCCTATATTGTTACCGGGATTTACGAAATCTAGCATTACCTTGGCAAGTAGTTAACTTTTTAGAAAGACTTAATTTTGGCTAGTAGTTATGTTTTGTAAAAATGAATCATGGCCAGTAGTTAACTTTTCAGAAAGACTGAGCTTAATTATAATATAGATGGAGAGGCATTTATAGACCCCCAATATCATAGAATCTGTTTAGGATTCACTTATATAGTTACCTAGTAGGTTTAGGAAGAAACTTCTAAATTATAGGCATGACAAACGACTGACCGCGTGAATGTCGGAGCAATTATGACAAATGCTCTGCTCTGATGAGGAAACCCTTGACCTGTCTTGGAGAGCAAGTCTTTGAGATTCCCTACTCGATGCTTACCCAGGCAAGCATGGCTCTGCCCGACTGTATGATACAAGTCTGATAATGATAAGTGTAGTTCCCGGTCATGCCCCCCTGGTCGGGAAAGCAAAGCCTGTGCTCGACCAGACTTGGATGTGATATATTTGGTTCTCTGCTTGGGCATCTTGCTAGATCTGCCCGCTAGGCTGGTAGGTCTCATGCTATCGAGCTCATGACTTACACGTGGTGATTACTCGTTCTTTGCTCGTGACGGGGTTTGGGTCGAGCACATCAAAAGATAACATGATATACATTGTTGGTCCTCTCTAATAGTTTAAGCTTTCAAATAAGTGATTATGTAGCACTTTCTCTACTCACTCATGCTCGCTGCCTAGAGTCTGCTTGTGTTGGAAATAGTTAGTTATAACCAGTGTTCTAAAACTCCCTACCTAGCTCCGCCTAGGCGTTAGGCGCCTCTCCACCGCCGCGACTTTCTTAGTCGACGCCTACGCTAAACCCCACCGACCTTAATTTATTTTTGTAGTTTTGATTTACGTGCGGTGATCGGAGAAGGAATGGGGAGTGGTAATGTTGAGGCAGAGAGGTCGATAGAAAGAAAAGGAGTTTGATTTTGTAGATATTCGGTAGGCTGAGAGAAATGATAGATTGAAAGATTAGATCTAGGAGGAAAGAGATTGAAGGATGAAAAAAAGAGGAGAGTCAGTCTGCCAAAGAGAGAGAAGAAAAAAAAAGAAATGAAGAAAATTGAGTTGTCGCCGGTCTGTTAGATAGAGAGAAAAAAAATGAAGAAAAAAAGATGAAGAAGAAGGGGGTTGTCTCGGAACTCAAAATTTAGAATGAGAAGGGACTAGGGAGGATAGATTAGACTGTGGGTTGTAGGGGCAGTAGGTAGGTGGAGTAATATTTTTTTTTTGTTTTTAGTTCTAAACTTTGCTGATTTATTACTTTGGGGTTGTTGGGAATTGAGATTAATGGTAGGTTTGTTTATTTTTATTCATTTTACAAATATAGACAAGTGTTTGACAAAATGACAAGCATAAAAAAATAAAAAAATTGTAGTCAATGTGTTTGATCTTTGATGTAAATTATGAAAAAAAAGAAGTAATTATGCCTTAATTCTAAGCCCCGCCTAGGCCCCAATTACGCCCCGACTAGTCCCCTAGGCGCTAGGCGCTAGTGTGCCGCCTAGCGGCCACTAACGATTTTTAGAACCTTTGTTATAACATTAGTCTTTCATGAGAAAGCTAGAAAACCTTTTAAAGGTTTAAAAAGTGATGTACACCAAAACAATTCGATCAAATTGGTTGGTGGAGAAATTTGGAGGATAAAAAACAAATGTGAATGAATTTATATAATTTATATTATATATAAACGATCAAAAGATGGGCACGAAATTTAGATAAATCAGTTAATCCGAATTAATATTAAACTTTTTGATCACGCAAAAAGTGTGGTGATCCTGTCTTGACGTCCACGTGTGAGCGAGGATGATGTGGCGTCTTCTGGTTCGTCCTTTTCGTTTGACCTGCACACAGTAAACAATAAACCGTTAAGGTGTCGGGTTGGCGCGACTATAACCCTCCGGCGTATGAGTCAGATTTTCGGTAGAGAATTGGTAATAAATAGGCCGTGATAATTGTTTGATAGGAAGCTGTGATAAGAAGAGTTTGATATTGCTGAAATTACTTACCTTGCCCTGAATGTGGGCTCTCATATTTATACCTCAAGTTTATGGCGACGTGGCAGCTAATAATTGGGGAGCATAAAGCGGCTGTTATTAAATGCGCTGAGGGTATTCGCAGAATGAGTGAACCGTGTACTTGTCGAGAGTTGGTAATGGCGTGCGCCGGTTTTCTCGGTCCTAGGGAAATGGTTTGTCGGGGTGGATGATTGGCCTGAGGCCGAGGCCGAGTGGTTTTTGTGACGAACGCTTTTGTTATTTGTCGAGGCTGAGGATTTATGAAGACTGATTTGGTGGCGGGGCCGAGGGAGCCCGTGATCTGGTAGGCCAGTTGTGGCTGGGCTCGCACGGAGGGTCATGATGCCGAAGTTGAAGTGATTTATCTGGGGTGAGTGGTCCCTGCTCCTCGCAACGTGTGGCTCTCAGCAGGTGGGACCCTCTTTGTGCCGAGGGTCGTCCTTTCATGCCGAGGGTTAATCCTCGGTTTTAATCCTTTCAAGGCCCCCTTTTTTTGGCCGAGAGGGCAGGCAAAAGCAATATTGTTGCTTGATGGTGGGGGTCGGCGTCCGCTTATTTGCCGAGGACCCACTTATGGAGGCTAATTTCGGTTTTTGGCCGAGGATCTATGCGATGCTTAAGTCGAGGTTGGAAGTTTATGGGACGTTTGTCTCGTTTCCGCCGTGACGTTACGCCCTTTCAGCCGACTCTTTAAATGCGCTTTGCGCTTCTGGTTTTCGTTAATGGGCGGCAATTTCGAAATTCTTTAAATGCCGTCCTTTCCCGCGTCTGGAATCTGGAGAAAGGTACGTGGCGTTGTTTTGGGTAGGGTTTAGGGAAGGCACGCGAATCGACCCTTTGCATATCCGGGGCTCCGCCTTAAAACGATGTCGTTACAGGGGGGGTATAAAAACTTTCTTTTTCATCTTTTACTGTTTACCTTTCTCATTTTCTCTCTCTACCGTATCTCTTTACGGTTTTTAGGCGATTTCCGTCAGCATTCCGGCTTGCTCCAATCCCGTTACATCCTCGCTTATCTGCTGACCCGTAGTGTTTTTTTCTTTTTCTTCCACGTTTTCATCCATTTGGGTGGTTTCCGCGGTGATTTCCGTGTTTTTTCCGATTTGTTTACGGGGTTTGGGGTCTTCACCTTCTGGGTTTTGACTTTTCCGACGACTCTCTTCTTTTTTCAGGCGTATTTTCTACTTTAACGGTAGATTTCTCCGGCGGTCTTCCAGTTTGTCCTTATTTGGTATGGTTTCTTTTCCTTTGCTCTTTCTTTCTAGAGTAATGTCCCGTAGGATTTCGTTTCCCGTTTTTTCATCTTCATCTTCTTCTAGCAGTTCCTCCATGGAACTGATAGATTACTGGAACAGGGTTATTAGAATACCTATTTCGGTTAGGAGTCCTCCTCTTTTTCTTCCCAGTAACGTTGCCGAGGCTTCTGCCTCCGCCGAGAACGCTCCGGGTGAGTTTCCGGTGGCCGAGGATCTTTCGTGCTACCCTTTCGTGGTGTAGTCCGCCCTTAGCCGAGGATGCTTTAGCCGAGAATGCCCTCGCGGTTTCGGCCGAGAACAATGCCGAGGATGTAGACCTCGGCGGTTTTGAGGGTGGCAACCCAAACGATGACGAGGCTGAGTCTGTTCCTCGCGGTCCCGCTTGGAGAGGCGTAGAGGTGAGGGTTTGCTTGGCCGAGGAGATTGTGGTGGATGCAGTGATCTATAAGGAGACGGCCGTGGGCCCTCTTAGTTCGGAGAGTTCAGGGTCTGCTCGATTTCTTCGTTAGACTTCGGATGGCGAGGCCCCTTGTTGAAGTCGATCCTTTGGGAAGTCTCCTCGCGGTGGTCCTATGTATAGGCGGTGCGAGGATAGATGGCGGCGGGCATTACTCCTCGACAAGCGAGGTTTCTCCTTGCGAGTTCTGGGGTGAAGGTTAGCCCGCACCGGAAGTTCGGCGACAGTTTTTCTCTCGCCTCTGACTATCCATCGGATGCCCCTATGAGAGTGTTTTCGTCTGAGTTCAGTATTGGCTTAAGTCGATTGCTCAATTTTTTACCGTGGAGGCGAGTTTTTGCACTTTCGCAGATTGAAAGAAGTTTTATGCAACGACAACTCGACAGATGGCTAGTGAGCCGAGGCTTGCTTCGTAGGAAGAGATGGGGATGAGGGCGAGAGGGTGCCTCGTGCTTTGAGGCCCTTCGAAAATAAGATAGGTTCTAAGCGGATGTGGAGGCTTGGTCGCGGTGTATGGTTCTCGATTTTTTCCGAGGATGCATTCGGTTGAGGTTTGGGATTCAGTGCCGCGGGCCTTCGTAGCCATGTTGCCTTTTATTCCGGCCTCTTGAGTTTTCCGAGCGCTTGCCCTCGACCACTCCTCGTGAATTTTTTGACCCAGGGCAGTGCGGTCCCTCGGATCTCGCCCAATTTGACCCGAGCCTTGATTAGTTTCTTTATGCACCCGAGCGAAGCGATTCGAGCCTACATTGGGCCTCTTCTGCTATTATTACAAGGTCAGCATCTCTATGAACCGGCTGACTGCTCTTCGTTATCCTCGCGGATTTCCTCTATTAGCGAGTTTTGGGAACAAGGACCACAGGTGGTCCGAGAAGGTTCTGCTTGTGGAGTCGAGCCGTGGGTGGAATTTCAAGATTCTGAAGGAAAACCCTACGGTCTTTCGAGGGAAGACTTTGAGCGATCTTGATGAAGCTACGAGGCTTGCTATCGAGGCCCCCTTGCTCGACGATGAAGGGGTGCAAGTTTGGTCCTATAATTGGAAGGCCATTGTGGAGAATGAGGGCCTCTATCAAGGTTTTGGGTTTCGGCAGTTGATGTTGAGGGAGTGGAGAGGCGTGATGCGGTTTTGAATACGCAATTCGGCGAATTGGGCTCTGCGTCGAGTGGATATTTGGCTCGGCGTGTCAGAGGTGTGAGGTATAGATGGGCTCGAAAAGTGCGACATCAGTCAATTTTGTACATTCTGTACTATGTTTCTTTCGGTTTTTGTTTGGGTTTCTCTTTTGAATGCTTGATCGCGACCTTCCTATTTTTTTGTAGAAATGGGCATCGCGAGATCTTTTTTGGCCGGGTTGAAGGCCGACGAGGCGAGAGTCCGAGCTAAGAGCCTCGGCGGTAGGATGGAAATCGGGAGCCTTGCCCGCTTATCGGCGTTTTGGAAGATCTACCAAGGTGGCCCTACCCCTCTTGCCCTTTCTTCGGCGGCCCATTACAGCGGGGCGAAGGGTAAGTAGCTGCGGTGATGCTCCCAGGCTAAGAGCGAGAAGACTCAAGTTCGGCCTCGCCCTCTTCGTATCTTGATCGAGGCGGTTTTGTCCCATCTCCCCATGAGGCGATGTGGCGTCGATGCGGGCACGTTGTCGGACACATCGTCCATGTAATGAATAACTTTCTGCCGGCTTTACGGGATATGGGCAACGGCTACTCGGCACGGGGTCCCGTAGAGGCTTTGAAAACAATCACGACCGGCCAGGGCCTTTCAATTGCAAGATCTTTGCGGGCTTGCTTTAAGCGAGGTAACCTAATTTCGTTATTTCTCTTTCAGCTTTTGTTCCTTTTACAGGTTGCTTATGTTGACTTCGGCTTTTAGGAATGACTCGGGGTCGGCATCGGCTGCATATCATGACAAAGTGACAAAAGGCTGCCCAGTCGTCACGAGGCGGAGAGAACTCTCGACAAGCGCGAAGGGAGATTTCTTACGGTCTTTGAGAAAGTGAAGTCCTTAGAAGGGATTTACTTTTGAAGGCTGAAGAGGTCTCTCGACTCTGAGAAACGGCTTGGTTGGCGTGAGGAAGAATCTTTGAAGGACAAGGCTAGCGGCGGGGAAGCGCGAGGGTGAGCAGTTCGAGGCCAAGCTTAAGGGAGTGGTGGATGAGGTTGATAACTTGAAGGCCGAGCTTCGGCGAAGCCTGCGAGGCAAGTTTTGGCAAGATATCGGAGCTCGTTTCGACCTTCTAACTTCGGCCGTGGCGGTCGCCAACGAAATGCGCTTTGCCTCGGCACGCATGGCGGCAGTAGCTATCCTTTATAGGCGTTTTCTGAGCCAAGCCAGGGGCAAAAGATTGTTCGCCTCGGCGGGAGGAGGCATCCACTCGGGGAGCTCGAGGCTGCGGCATCGGCGTCCGTATCGCCCGGCTTCGGTGTCATCGAGCGGTACCAACGATGAGAGCGCCTCGGCATTCCGGGCGAAAGAGGCAAAGTTCGCCATCTTCACCACTTCCGACATCGGCACACCCATCGCCACCACCGCTCGGAAGCTTGAGCACGGCTCGTCTCCCGTATAGTCGAGGACTCCACATCATAAGCAAGCGAGCTCAGATATCTCGCCAAAACTTGCTCCTCGCTAGGCCCATTGGCTTCGGCCTTCAAGTTATCAACCTCATCCACCACTCCGCTTAAGCTTGGCCTCGAGCTCGCTCGCTGCGCTCTTTCCGCTCGCTAGCCTTGTCGCCCGGCACAACCAGCGCCCGGCCAAGCGGTCTTCTCGGCGAGAAAGTCGAGAACCTCTTCGGTCTTCAAAAGTAAATCCCCTTCTAAGGACTTCACTTTCGGCACCGAGAAGAAATCTCCCCCGCCAGCTTGTCGAGCCTCTCCGATCCTCGCGGACTCGGACGCTTGCTTGGCATGATATCTCGGCGATCACCCAGGCAGTTTGCCATAAGAGAAGTCAACATAAGCGACCGACAGTAAAAAAAACGGCAGAAGCGAAACGAGAAATAAACGAAATTAGGTTACCTCGCTCAAGCAAGCGCAAGATCTTGCAATGAAAGGCTTTGAAGGCTGGTCGCATTGTTTTAAAGCCTCATTTGGGACCCCAGCAGAGTAGCCGTTGCCATGCAGTAAAGTCGGCGGAAAGTTATTCATTACATGGACGATGTGTCGACAACGTGCTCGTTATCAGGGCGATCCATGCGTCGCTCTTCCGTAGGGGGCATTGAGGCAAATCCGAGAAAATAAAAGCACTTCTAGAGATGAAGGTCCCAATATCATCAAGTTCAGCAATTTGAATGGAAGAATAGTAGCCTTAGGAAGGTTCATCTCGAAATCGGCTGAAAAAAGCCTCCCTTCTTCAAAATCTAAGAGGAGCGAGAAAATTCACATGGGACGAAGAATGCGACCCAGCGTTTGCGAGCTCAAAAAATACCTCGGCGACTACCGCTGCTTAGGCGCCCCGCACGGAGAAAGACTCTTTGTCTATCTCTCGGTAACGGACACGACCATAGCATCGGTCTTTGTTGCGAGAGGAAGGAGGACTTGAAACCCATCTACTATGTATCGCATGCAGCAGTACATGCACATCGAGAAAGGTGATTCTCGCGCTAATGATAGCGGCAGGCCGTATTTAAAGCCAGAAATCGGGGTTTATCTTGACACCTCTGCGAAGAATACTACGGGCTGATGTTCTTTGGAAGGATGAGCCAGTGGTTGGGCAGATTCAAGATGATCTTCAGGCGATCGAAGCGGATCAGGACCTTCCTGGCGAGCAAGTGCCGGGCAGAGTGTCCTTGCAAAGCGCGACCACCTTTACGGACATTGTTGATGGATCAAAAATGGAAGCGGAGGGCATTCTCCTCATTACACGGATGGAGCGGAATCGGTAAGGCCTTGAAACTAAATTTCCCGCGTCGAACAACGTCTCGATGCAGCCTTGATAGCCGTGGGCGGCCGCCGAGATAGGGGCTACTCAAATCTTGATCTTGGCGACTTCGGCTCGTCGTGAAGCGATTCGGGGAATATGGGTAAACCATCAACCTCGGCAAATACAGAGCCTAGCGAGTGAGTGTCCTCGCCCGATTTGAATCTTGGGAGTTGGAACAAATAGGAAGGGAGGAAAACACGAGGCGGACTACCTCTCAAAATGGCACTAGTGAACTCGGCGAGCTCCCAGAAAACATGTCTGGATACCAGATCCATTGATAAAGAGAAGGTATTGATGCTAGAGCAGGCGGCAGTGTTGGATCGATGACATCAAAAATGCATCGGCCGGGGACTACCAGCTGACGGAGAACAAGGATGGGCAATGGCAAGAAGGTCGGCCGAATCGCTTTAGTGGGGGCGTACTATCTGAGGCGATCCTTCCAAGCCTCTCTTAAGGTGTGTTCGACCCGAGAAATCACAGGATTACTAAGCCAGAATGCATGGAGGGGTGTGGTAGCCATCCGGGGGCTCGAACTTTGGCCGATAGGGTCATTTTCACGGATATTATTGGCCGGCGTTGAGAAAGGATGCCGAGGCATCGCTTGAAAGATACGACAAGTGTCGAAGATTACATAATGTTCAGTGCCCTCGGCGCCTCAAGCAGCCGTTGATCGCGGCATGGCCTTTCGAAATGTGGGGGAATTTGGACCTAGTCGGGCCCATTCCCCCTCGCCAAAAAGAACAAGTTTGTGATAGTGGCGGTGGACTACTTGAAATAGATCGAGGCGAAACCCTTAGCAAGCATCACCGAACAAGGGCCATCGGCTTCATTCGAGATAATGTCTCTGCGGTCACGGATTACGAGAGCCATTGTATCGGAACCACGGCACACGGTTTTCAAAAGCAATTCATGGCGATTCTGCGAGAAGAAGTCGGCATTGGAAGTCTCGGTAGCACACCCCCAC
>CM028381.1:128286553-128354523 GCA_013146195.2 Codonopsis lanceolata | reverse complement strand
GAACAACACTGAGCGCCCCCAAGGCGATACGCTTGGCTCCACGCCTCCTTTTCCAAAATTTCAGAATCGCTCCTTCAATTCCTTCACCCCTTGGTGCCATCCTGCATGGTGCTTAGATGGGCGCGCCGTCCCGGCACCGATCGATCCCAAACTCTACCTCTGCCCGTGGAAGGCCGTAGGTCTTCGGGAAAACATCCGAAAATTCCCTAACCACAAAGTGATTCTAGGGTGACCCTTCTTTATTGGTGTCGATGATGGAGGCTAAGTAACCCACGACATCCTTTTCTTAAGAGTCGCTCTCCTTAACGATGAAATGAAGCCCGACAACACCACCGGTTTAGACCCCTTAAACTTGAACTCTGGTTCACCCGAATACAAAACACCACTTCTTTTTCCAAAAGCAGTTGACCTAGCGTGATAAGAGGCTAACCAATCCATCCCTAAAATCAAATCAAAATCTTGCATATCTAAAGGGATCAAATCAATAGGCATTTCTCTATGCTCTAATTTCAAAGAACAGATCTAAACACGATGTGATAGGATGGATTCTTTGTCGGGGTGTCAATAACCAAAACCTCATCTAAGTTCGGGGTGCCAATTTCATTCGACGTGCAAGCGAAAGCGGATATAAAAGAGTGGGTTGCACCGGATCAATCAAAACATAAGCATCACGGAACATAATTGCAAGGTACTGTCACCACATCGCTTGTTGCCCGAGCATCCTTAGCGCATCAGCGTACACACGCCCATGCCCCTTTGGTTTCTCCTTGTCTCCACTTGTGGCTCCTTTGACGAAGGTGTTTTGTTTGGCTCAGGCAATCTTTAACCAAGTGCCCCATCTTCCCACAATTGAAGCACGCCCCTGGAGTTCCGATAACAAGAATGTGTCCGGTGCTTACCCCACAAGTACGACATAAGGGGTTCGCGCCTCGGCTCCGGTTCGGTTCGCCTTGATTCTGGCCGACTCGATGATACGGCCTGGTTTCTAGATGACTGAGCTCCACTCCTAAAACGGTTGTCTTCGGTAGCCCTTCGTTTATTCACATTACTCACATTCCCCTGACCACTTGGTTGACCACGGAACTTACCCGAATTGTCATCGGCTCCCCTCTTGTGCTCATCTCTTTTCCTCGGTAAGCTTTCTAAATCACGCTCAATCACTCGCACGGTCCACCACCTCCGTAATAAGTCGCTAGGCTGTAGTGGTACCAACCGATAACTAATCTTACCATTAAGACCCCTTTCGAACTTTCTTGCCTTCTGTAATCGTTCTCGAAGAGGTCAGAGCATACCTTGAGAGCTCGGTGAACTTTGCGGCATATTCGTCCAAGGTCATCTTTCCTGCTCCAAGCTCATAAACTCCACTATTTTCCTATCACGCACACTCCTTGGCGGAAAGTACTTGTTATTAAAAGCTTCCAAGAACATCTCCCAAGTATATTCTCCTGTCCCCTCTGCCTCAGCAGTCCTCATCACTGACTGCCACCACTGATCTGCTTCCCCTACGAATTTGAATGTGGCAAGGTTAACCTTCTGCTCACTAGTGAGGGTCATAGTCCTGAAGATTTTATTCATGCTTTCAATCCGCCTCGAGCTTCTCAATACTGAGCTCTGAGAAAGGTTTAGGATCTCTTCTAGGAAGATGTCCGGTGGGTCTTTTACCATTGGCCCAGTTGATGTGCGCAGTCGTGGTTAGAGTAGCGGCCGTTAGATATCGCCATGCGGTGTAGGTATTTCGGTGCTCCGTGTGTTGGATTATCTGGTTCCTGTTTCCCACTGGGGCTTGTGCTATAGTTTGGAGCAACTGCGGCGCAGAGAGTAGGATCTATCGGGCGTTGGTCCGCCTTTGCATTTGATTGGGTTGCGGTATGTTCTGGCCCATTGGTGTTCACGTTTGGCGCAGACACACTATTTTCCCCCACACCTCCTGAAGTGGAGTCCAGCATGACCCTAGCAGCTCGAGTACTCCTACCACGTCCACGTCCACGGGTGCTCCAGCCGCGACCTCCACGTGCCATTAGGTATCGAGATAGAACGTTGAGACGGCGTCGGTTTAGGGTCACTATTCTTATAGTGGCATAGTTCAACAAGTATGACATCTTAGACCAATTTGGTATACACTGACAAGTTCTAAGGAGTACCCTATACAAAAATTACACATTCATACACTCAAAAATAAATACCAAAAATTTCTTCATTTATTTCAAATTTTATTTAATTGTCAAAATAATAAACTCGGGAGCATAAGATGCGTTCCATTGTTCCAATAACAAACGCAATCAACAAAATGTTTTCCAAATTTCACCTTAGGTGGCCATTTTTCCAACCTAAACAATTATTCCAAAAAAAATTTCTAATTAACTATCTTCTGCCTGGGAGTCTTCGTCACTTGGGTCGATTCTTCGTGACTTTGATTCTCAATGTAACTAGGTTGACATCCGCCTCGATGTCCACCATCTCTTCGTCTTCTTCTTCTTCCTCTTCAGAATCTTCTTCTACAACCGGTCCAATATCTATGGCCGTTTGGACCGCATCCCAAGCATTTCTAACCAAAAATTTTGTGTTGCTTAGTCTTGCTTCTACTTCTGCATTGACCCTCCTAGCGTCGTCTATCTCATCAAAAGGCCTAAATAAGGCATCTTGGGCCAGCTTCAATGCCTTCGCCATCTCTCTAGCTTGTTCTATAAGGGCTTGGTTCTCATTAGCTAGTAGTTGATTGTCATTTCTTAACAAGCCCGATTTTCTGTACCAACACTTAGTTCATTCCTTCTAGCTCGACTATTCTGTCACGCATTGTACTCAATCTTGTTCCCACCAGTGTCCTGGGTGAAGCGATCAATGTTCTACCGGTCTTGTTATATGCCATTTCCTACAAATTCAAAAAAAGTATATCAGTTGTGTTGACATCACTATTATTTCTTTAAGTAAATCATGCACCAAAAATGATATTGGATAACCTCAAGTGCAAAATCGTCCAACTCTTACCCTATGATTAAATCTTAGGAATTTTACTTTCTAACCCATTTGGATCTAAAATCTAAGCTCTGATACCAACTGTAACGGCCCCAAAATTTAGGCCCAACTATAGGGGCCCACATAATGGCACGTCACCAAATAAACCTCAAAAATTATCATACTAAAACCCAAAGCATAAATAATGTATCTTTCACTTAAACATCCAATATTTGAACATAAATCCCAAACAAAATTTACTTACAATAAAACATAGGTCTAAAATAAATCTCCCAAAAACATCAATTTAACGATTATAATAATAATTCATAAGATAACGAAATTTTAAATTCTTCAATTGGACTGAACCGAACCGAAATTTTCATGTTTGCATTCCTTACTTATGTCCTGAAAGAAAAATGAGTAGGAAAAGGGTGAGCGAACAAAAGCCCAGTAAGTTCATATACAACCCCTCCGGTTTCTAAGGAGGAGTTGACCGGGAAGAAAAGTCAAACGAAATATTGTAAACAAATAAAGAAATTATGGATATGTCAAATGAATTATTTTCTAGATATCCACAAGATTAAATACATATTGATCGAAGAATAATTAACGATTTCACAAGAATCAATCAGAATCAATATCAAATATTTAGGAAGATGTTATGATCACATAAGCGGTCATTTTAGACCAAACAAAAGTGGCTCCAAGGAACCTCAAATATCAAAGTACCCCAAAAGGGTCAAAATCAAAATGGTATATCCGGATTACCCCACCATAGTTCCTATGGTGTAATGTCGCCTTAACAGGCCAAATGGTCATTCAAATTATCTTAGTGATCATAACGGAGTTTTTCAAAAAATATAATAATTACAATTCCAACAAAATCAAATACCAGTGATGACCGAATAAAATGTCACACATCGAGTTCAAACAATTATGAGATTCATAAACTAATATCACAATTAAGAATAACGAAAGAACGGGTACGACGGGATTTCAAATTCAAAAACCAACCCAAGGTCGGCACACGTTTTCAAAGAAAGGTAATGCCAAGGAAATAGCGGAAGTCTAACATTTTGGAATTAAGAATTCAAAATAACCTAAATGATGTATAATCCCTTACCTTAGCGATGCGACGAAAATTAGCTCGAGTACAAAGCACCGCTACCCGCGCTTAGCCAAATCTAAATCATAACAATACAAAATAAAAATCCTAAATTTAGAGACCTTCTAATAGCTTTTAAAAATAATACATAAATAACAATTCCTAAATTTATAATTAATTAAAATTATATAGGGTCTAATTCAACTTTTGTAACTTGGGTAAAATTTGAAATTATAGACTATTAATACAGTCTCTAGAGTAAGGGGGTGAATTTGAAATTAGGAGTACTTAATAATTATATAAAGTCTACTTAACAACCTTTGTTACTTGCAAAATTTATAGAAAGTAAAAAAATATATATTTATAACAATATTATTCATTTAGAGTCCAAAGGATATAAATTAAGGGTTTATACAGGTTTGTCAAAAATATTCATTTATTTTCTATATTCATTTACAATATACAGGTTTGTCAAAATATAAATAAATACAATTTGCAGCCTTCTTAACTCACTAAGGATAAAAATTAAGAGTTTAAAATTCTAGGGACTAACCTGCAATTTACAGAATTCAATAATTTGTATAATCCAAAGTTCAGGGGGGTGGTTGAAACTAATCATCATCACCTTCACCAAAACAACTCTTCTGTTTTGGTGATGATTTCCGCCATTGGAGAGCCCAAAAACTAACATTTAACTATTAAACTACTAACCAAACAAAGTCTAATTTTGGTTTTTAAAGATAACATCATTGTAGGAATTCACTTGGAGGCTAAATCATGCATTTCGGTTTTTTTTTTTTTTAATTTACAATTTGTATTCCAAACACCCAGTTACAGATTTTGAGTTCAATATTATTATTAAACCGAGAAACAAGAAATCTGGGTTATAACATTTGAAGTTAGATTTTTATCTATCGTTCAATCTTCTTTCTCGGTTTCAAATATTCATCCATAAGGATTTGTATTCCGTCTTCATCAAACAATATCGATTTTCTCCGACGAACACAAGCTTCGACAGAAAACATTCAACTGTGCTTACTGTCTTATGAATTCAGAATGGAATTTGTTAACATGGTAATCGGAAGAGGGTCGATAGGAATACCTTAGGTTGTTCGACGACGTGCGACCGAGCACTCTGCCGCTCGCTCCTCTCTCTAAGACTCTTCTACCGTCTCTTACTGCCGCGCACTCGCTCACTTCTTCTTACTAACAATTTTCTTTTTCTTTCTAATTTTTGTAAAACAAGGCATCCAAAAATAATCGACCCTTTTTATACACTCACGCCGACGTTTCATCTTCTTCGTTCAGTGAACTTCGCCACGGGTGATTCCAAGGTAAGCTGCCTCGTTTTTTCCTCCTCTCATTTCCTCATTATAATACTATTATGTTATTATTATTATTATTATTATATTAACTATTTTTTTTAAAAAAGGAAAGGGCTCAATTTGATGGGTCAAGCCCACATCATCACATACCAATTAAGTAGTATCAAGCCCACTCAAATGAAGTTTAAGTGTACTAGGAATCAAGCCCACTCAATTTGATGGGTCAAGCCCACACCATAATATACAAATTCTAAATTGGAAAGTTAAGCCCACAAAAATTATTGATAATTGATAAAATTAATAAAAGAAAAATTTTATTTTAATATAGAAAATTTGGGGTATTACACCATCCGTCCCTAAATTATCGTCCTCCTTTCTTTTTTCATCCGTCCCAAAATAATTGTCCAGTTTAAAACTTACATTTTTAGAATATCTTTTTTATCACTTTACCGTTACTTTTTCACTCTACTTTAATTATGGGTCACATACACATGGGCGTTAAAGAAAATTATACATTAAACTAATATAAATAATCAAATCAATTGTTTTTTCTTAAACTATGCACCGGGTCAATCAGGATAATTATTTAGGAACGGAGGGAGTATTTTATTAGGTTTTTAAAGAGTTATACTTAATATGATGTTTGATTTGCGTTGATACAAAATGTTGTTAATAATAATCTGAGGTCTTGTAGCTAATTAAAGTCTATTGTGTAGGCTCGTACCTAAAGAAGATAAAAGCAAAATTGATTTGACAAGCTTTGCAATATATTTTGCTGGGAAAAATAATTGAACGGGAGTCAAGAAAGCAATTATGAGAATGTAGACTTTTGTGAGGCAATGACGATTATACAATGATGTTAAATTTAATATTTTTTGTATAAGTAGATGTGTAAGAAAATGTGTAAAAAAATTATATAATGAAAATATATATTCTTAAATGGATAAGAAAATAAAAATATGTAGGTGACAGTGGGAACCAGATAAAAAGATATATAAGAATATTGCACAATAAAGATGCTCTTAACCTTTTATTAAGAAGTCCAAATCCAATAATAGTGAATCTTTTTATCTCTTTCCTAAATTTTCCAATAATGGTGAGTCTTCTTTTTTCTTTCATAAATTTGACACATAGGAGAAAGAGAATGAGGGCTTCCTAAATAAGAAGAAAATATTTGGAAGAGAGGAAGGAAAGAGGAACAGCTAATGTTGACTTTGTGGTGTGTGTGAGGGGTGTGGGGGGAGGGTTATTTATATGAGATGATATTAAATTTAATATTTTTTGTGTAAGAAGATTATATAATAGGAAGATATATTTTTAAGTGGATAAAAAGATAAAAATGTATAAGTGACAGTAAAACCTAACTAAAAAGTTGTATAAGAATTTTATATAATGGTGATGCTCTTGATATCCTGACAATTATTGTGTTCAGTGTGAAGAGGTTCACCTCGTCTCTCCTGCATGGGGGCAGTAGGGGCAATGATATGGATTGTCATTTGTCAGCCTAGGATCACTAACCTCTTGTTCTTTGCTTTTAGAAGTAGAAGGGACCAAAAAAGGGACAGTGTAGGGTTAGCATTATAATTCTCCTTGTCATTAGTATTAGGGGAGTCAGAATTAGGGTTTGCATGGGAGGCTGCCATAGGTTTGATAATAGTCTCAGTAACTTTCTTGGGGGTCCATCGTTGGGTATTAGGTTTAGGGATGACTGCGTCTTTTAATTCTGGGATCTTGATCTTGGAGTTGAGCTCGCTGTGACCTTGTCTAAGAAAATGATGACAATAAGGAGGTTTGTTCTCGGCATCCAAAGGCTACCAGAAACTAGGGAAGAAGAACCGCAGTCGACCCAAACACGATTAGGGAAGATCTTCAAAAGGTCGATTTCTACGCAAATACGAGCAACACTTGGGCGAGTTAAATTGATTGTCGGTTGGTCTGGCATTAAAGGACTTCCAAAACAAGGATGCTAGAGAAAATAGGGCGGACTTATTAAAGAGATGAATAGGTAGACTAGGGAGAGCAAACCAGACCGACATTATGGAACTTTCAACATCGGGTCTGAAATGTGGCGACCATTTGAAGACGTGCTTGTTTAAATATCATTAATCTTTAATCCATAGTCTTTGAAAATTTTCCTCATGGCTTACTTGGATCAGAACATCTTTGGGATCCAAATGTCCTATGGAAAAAGCGGCCTTAAGGCCGATTGTGTTGAAGTACTTACGGGTGGCGTCCATTGATTGTGTTGAAGTACTTACGGCTTTATGTACATGTTTAGAGTTTGTTAACTCAACTGTTCGACTCGCACTAATATTTTACAAGTGCTTGTCCTATTCTTATGTTAATTTCTGCGACATGACTTTAGGATTTCTTGTGGGAATTCGGGTCGGGTCGTCACAGGATATGTGGCATATGGTGATGGTACACAAGGTAAAGTTATTGATAAAGGTATTCTAAATTGTCAAGGTTTACCTAAATTCAACAATGTGTATCATGTTGAAGGTTTGACTACTAATCTGAAAAGTATTAGTCAATTATGTGATAACGGCATGCATGTTAGATTCAACAAAGAAAAATGTGTGGGTTTTGATAAAAATAACTTAGGTATTTTATCAGGTATTAAATCTAATGATAATTGCTATCTTGTTGCTAACATACTTACTTTTCATTCATCTTAAATAATTTAAATTGAATTATGACATCAAAAACTTGGTCATATGAGAAAAATAAAAATGGTAAATTCTGGCCGGTCCCTTTTTTCACAGTTTATAACCCCTCCAGTACCTCGTTTTTTTTTTCAACCGCAAAAGACCACTTTTCGAAATATTTTTCCAAAAATGTCATAGTTTCCTTCAACAGCTCCGCAAACACACTTTCGATTTAAAAATCACCATTGTTGGGCAACGAAATGGGGATCGAACTGCTCGATCAGATCGCGTGGGTTAAGAGGGCAGCACCCATTCGTGGGGGTTCGGAGACAATGCCCCCGAAAGGTAAACGAATTGCTTAATTCATGAAATAGGAAATTGTAATGGATATGTGTTAGGTTGAAAGATTTTTCAGTAGGGACGAAGGCGTAAGAGGAGGAGGAAGAAGGCTTACACTGGAGGAGTTAGAAGAAGACGATAGAGGACATGGTCTGATTCATTATCATTTTATATCGTGGTACAAAAATTGATTAGATAATATTTTAATTATCACGGTTCAAAAATTAATTCATCACGGTACATAAAAAATTGTACCAATTAAGGTGCAATTCAGATCAGGTATATGTATCACGATTCAAAAATTAATTCATTGTGGTTCATACCACGGTGCAATTAAATTAGACAATTAAACTATTGAACCACACTACAATATAATGCAATAAAATTACTGAATCATGATTCAATTAGACTAGACAATTAAACTATTGAACCGCGGTACAAAAATTAATGCAATAAAATTGATGAATCGCATTTCAATAGTTAATGCACCACAATTCATTTCCGTAGCGTGCGTCATGCTCATTAAGGGTATCGTAGTCATTTCGCCCCAAAAATGACTTTTCGGTTAAAAATGAGAGGATACTTTAGAGATCAGAAACTTTAAAAAGTGGACCGGCCAGTAATTTCTCCAAAGGAAAAAAAAGGGTGTTAACTGGGCCGGTCTGCTCCCATCAATTTCCAACTGCTAAAGGACATGATTTTTTTTCAACCAGTAAATGACACTTTTTAGGGTAAAATAACGAGTATAACCTTAGTGAAATTTGTTGGATTATGCTTG
This sequence comes from Codonopsis lanceolata, assembly GCA_013146195.2. Lineage (NCBI taxonomy): Eukaryota > Viridiplantae > Streptophyta > Magnoliopsida > Asterales > Campanulaceae > Codonopsis > Codonopsis lanceolata. The sequence continues at coordinate 128,345,373 of CM028381.1, read as the reverse complement.
ATTTATTTAAAATCATTAAGTTAGAAAATTTAAGCAGGCTAAGTTTTTCTTTAAAAAATCTTAAAAATTACTTCAGTTATATATATATATATATTAAAATCAATCCTTTCCAGATTTGTTCAAACATGATATTTCTAATATCTTCCTTATTTGTGCTACGACAAATATCTCATATCTTATATCCTACGAACAAATCCCTATGATCTTGTAAAAGTATTGTCTCATCAGATTGGATTGAATTTCAATTTCAAATTATGGCTCAAATGGTTTGAATCACAAGCTACTCTATATAAAGACCTTGGAAGCAACTGTTTCAAAACAACTGAAGCATTCATACTCTCTCAAGTGAAACTCTCTTTAAGTGCATGAGCAAAACATTAGCTAGATAGTCCTTGATTTCTATTCATTTCTAGTTCATTGTTTTGACAATCATTGTTTAGACATTCCTTACTTCTTTCATATGCTTTAAGGAATGTTTTGATTGTCCCACGAGTATGATTGTTTTTCAATCATACTCCATAAAAACCGGTTTTTGTTGTACACTGATCCATTAATGATCATCTAGATTATTAATAATATTAGTGCACTTTAAAATATACAAGTTTGACCAACTTGGTAATGGACGTAGCAGTTTATACTGTAAACCACTTCAACTACTTTGTTTTACTCATCAGCTCCTACAAACTGGTCTAAAACTTAAGAAGTTTTAATCAACTTAAGTGTCAGTCAGTTCATTACATAAGTTGTTTACTTACTTGTTTTTATAAATTATCTTTCAGTTCATTCCTCCTAACTTGTGATCTCTTTCTGAACACCAAAATGTGTCAGCTAGCTAACCGATTTTCTTCTTCCAGCTGACACCATCAGTTGCTCAAAACTATTAGCCAACTGACACTTTATTAGCTGACTGACATAAGTTATATTTTCCGTTGCAACTTTTGAAGTTTTTCAAAATGACCCTCAATGTTTTTAAAAGGCTATTCACCCCCCCTCTAGCCTTATTTGTTGCCAACTGGACTTACAATTGGTATCAGAGCTAGACTTTTTGAAAATTATTATTTTCCATGTTTAAAAATTTGAAAGTTCGATCATGGCAATTACAAAAGCTTTTCAATCAAACAATGTTATTCAAGTACCTATTTTCAATGAAGATCATTTTGACTTTTGGAAATAAAGGATTAGAAGATATATGAACAATATTGATAAACGATTGATGGAATATATATGAGGTGGTCCTATGCAATCTATGAAAATCAATACTAAAGTTGGTAAATATTCTAATGCACATGATGACAACATAAATCCTTTTGCTCCTGCTATTGAAGAGTACTCCCTCAAACCTCAATCTGAATGGACTGAGGAGGATAAAATAACAGATGGACTGGATGCTAGGGCTGTTCATATTTTATCAAGTGTTATTCCAGATGAAAACTATAAACAGATATACGATTGTGTTACTGCCAAAGAAATATGGGATGCTCTTGTTGAATACGTCAAAGGGGATCAAAACACCAAGGATAACAAACTTTATGATTGCATACAAGAGTTTAATGCTTTCAAAAAGGATCCAAAGGAATCGTTAAAGAATGCCAATGACAGTATCCTTGAGGTAAGTAATAGATGTTCTTCACTTGGTAAAGTTTAGAGCATGAAAGATCTAAATATGCGTTTTTTAGTAGCTTGGGAACTAGATGGCCTGTTAAGGTCACTGCCATAAAGGATGCAAGAGATTTGAACAAGACTCATATATGTAGTCTTGTTGCTAGTCTAAAAATTTATGAAAATGAAGTTCTTAAAACTCAAACAATTGAGAAAAATTTTAAAGGTATCTTTCTTCAAGCTCAAGAAGAAACACCAAAAACTTCTACATCTTTGTCAGATGATGACTTTGATGAAGATGAATTTGCTGCGTTTGCAAGACAATTTAGAAAGTTTAAATCTTTTAAAAAGAACTTCCAAAAGCCTTCTACAAACTTTCAAAGATCTTCATCAAATCTTCAAAAACCTTCCTAAAGTTTTCAAAGACCTTATTCTTCAAACTTTCAAAAACCTTATCAAAAGCAATGAAGATAAGGATGAGAAAGAAAAGTTGTTATGCTTAAATTGCAGAAAAGCTGGTCATTTTGCTTCAAACTGTCCATCTATCAAAAATGAATATTACAAAAGAGCTCCCAGGAATTTTGAACACCAAAAAGGCTTAGTGGTTGAAGATTAAAATCTTGCAACATGGATTGAGACAGATTCAGAAGATGAATCTGCTAATTTTGTGCACGAAGCAAATTTTTGTCTTGTTACAGAATCAGCTATGTATGATTCAGAAAATGATTCCCCTAGTCCAAATTATGCAAATGAGTCTGATGATGTGCTCCCACGCTCACCTATTAAAAACCTTAAGCTGATAAAGGTCATCAAACCTGATCAGTTTGTGGTTAAGAAAATAGGAAATAGTTTTTATGGACAAGGGATCATAAGTCAGCCACAAAGAAAAGTCAAGTCAACCTCTCCAAGGACTGCTGACATTAAGATAACCAAAATGTCAAAAAGGCTGGAGGAGAAGTGTATTGACATAAGTGTTAATGATCTACTGGAACAAATGCAAAAAATGTATTCCAAGTTTGAAACACTTAAAATAATTCATATTTCTTTATCTGAAGACTTCAAACGAATTTCTAATGAAAACTGTGAGCTTCAAAGTATCAATGAGCTTTATAAAGTACAGCAAAATGAAATGCTGCAACTTAACAACATCAAAGAAAAACATGAGATTCAAGCAAAAATCTCAAATGCCCAGATTGCTAACCTTGTAGAAAGGAATATTCGACTGACCAATGTTGTTGATACCTACTTAAAGTCAAAAGCTATTGTTGAAACCATCATTAGTGAACAAAAGGATCATGAAGACAAACAAGGTCTTTTTTTTTTTTTTTAAAAGGAAGCAGGGCGGCACCTGCGGAATTTATTAAACGAAATAAACAATAAACAAACTTGAGGGGGACAACCAGCCTTACCCTTTGAACGAGGGGACAAAGGAGCCTAACCTCGAAAAGGAATTACATCAAAATAGAAAAACCAAACACTAAACTCTAAATCAGCCCCTACGAAAATTATATAGCCCTAACATATCGTGTCTCAAAGCCGAGAGAATTTGCTTTGGGAGATGCTCGGTATCCAAGTAAACAATATGCCCACGATGGGAATAGGCCTCCGCAGCAAGAAGATCAGCAACCTTGTTCTTTTCACGATAAACATGGGACACAGAAAAACCTAAACTAAGAACTCTGCAATCCTCCAATTCATAACTATAACGCCAAGGGAACTGACAATCCCCAACAATACCCATAGCAGCTACTTTGCAGTCTGTCTCCACCTCAACTTCAGAGAGACCAAGGTTCGCACAAAGCTGCAGCCCAAAACGAAGGGCCGCCACCTCCGCATAAATATTGGAACCATTACCAAAAAATATAGAGAAAGCAGTCACAAGGCTCCCATCTATATCCCGAATAATACCCCCTCCAGAGCAAGCCCCATTTCGGGCAGAACCATCTGTATTTAATTTAAAACCCCCATTAGGCCTCTCCCAACGCAACCATAAGCCACGCCGCGGTCTAACATCTTGAATAGGAATACTAAACTCTGCTAATCTCAGCTTGCCAATAAATCCAGGAGGCGTAGAAGGATGGAAAACAGAATTCAGCTCTATCACTCTATGACGCACCTTCTGAATTATATTCGCAACCAACATAGGGGTAGAATCGAAAACCGCACAATAGCGGGCTTTCCAAATCTCCCAACAGCCAAATAGAAAAATACCCAACTCACAAGCTCCAAGCTGGCTACGAACACTATGCCGAGACCAAGAATCAAACAAATGACGCATGGAAGTAAAAACCACAGGAGTTTGAAATATCAACGACAATCGTCTCCATACCTCCGACGCTACTTCAGACCAGAGGAATAAATGGGGAATGGACTCACAAGTGTGCTGAGCTGAGCAACAGACGCATTTGGATACCAAAGGGAGACCTCGACTTCGAAGCTGCATGTCTACTGGAATGGCCCCATGAAACAACTTCCATATGAAACCACTTACTTTCGAAGGAATCCATTGATGCCATATCTTCGACGCCCAAGGCACATGAGGACCCCGATTGCGAATGATATCATAGAAATCTGAACTCGTAAAGATGATGGAAACTGTGAAATCAGACAGTCAAATGGTGAAGCCAAGATTCTACTAAAAAAATAAAGTATTAGCTTATAATGTTGTACCTTTCAAATATCCCAAAAATATGAATCAGCTTAAGAAGTTCATTAACAAAAAGGATAAGGTGAATAATGACAGCTGTCAGCCTTCTGTTCATAATTCTCACAAAATGTCAGCATCAACAGCTGACAGACATCAGCCAGCTGACAGAAGAGGAGGAATTAGAAGAAAGTCAGTTTCCATATTCAAACCTATCAATTTTGTTGCTGCTAAGATCTCTAAGCTGAATCAAGACAAATAAAAGGAGTCAGCTCAAATGACTAACAAAACTGATTATCACAAATGTAAAGTTTGTTCTACTTTTGGACATCAATCTCATGCATGTTTGTTCAAATTTAAACCTACTAACAAAGTCAAACCACCTAAGATAAGGCAAGTATGGCTACCAAAGAAAACTAACCCTTTGGACCCAAAGATATAAAGGGTACCATGATTTAAATATTCATACTTCAGGTGTGCTTAATGGTAGATGATCAATCAACTGATGTATGGATATTAGATAGTGGATGCTTAAGACACATGACTGGGTCAACTGAACTGCTTACTGACATCATCTCAGCCAAAGGACCCCCAGTCATCTTTGGAGATAATTCTAAAGGAAAAACAATAGGTTATGGATGCATTATAAGAGGATCTGTAAAAATCGAAAATGTCTCTTTGGTGCATGGTTTGAAACATAATATCCTTCGTATTTCACAATTCTATGATAAATGTATGAATTGCACTTTCTCTACTTCTCAATGTTTTATCAAAAATAGCATCACAAATGACGTTTTACTTCTAGCTCAAGAAAAATAAATTTTTTGCTACTGATTTACTTGTTTTAAATAACAGTACTCAAATCTGCTTAGTAGCAAATAATTTTTCAAAAACTTCATGGCTTTGGCATAAAATACTTTCACATTTAAATTTTAAATATCTTTCTAAACTTTCAAAAGGAGATTTAGTAAATGGTCTGCGACCAGTTAGTTTTCCTGTTGATAAAAATTGTAAAGCATGTGCTTTAGAAAAAAATAACAAAAGCATCTTTTAAACACAAACCATGTCTTTCAATCAAAAGAATTCTTGAACTACTACATATGGATTTGTTTGGTCCTATTACAATCGCAAGTTTAGGTGGAAGCAGATATATACTGGTGGTTGTGGATGACTATTCAAGATATACATGGGTTGAAATGATGCAATCCAATGATGAAACTTATGGTCTTCTCACTACTTTGTTCAAAAATCTTCAAACTCAAAAAGAGTATGAAATTATAAGTGTAAGATCAGACAATGGTATAGAATTCAAAAACCTTGGCATGGACACATACTGTGATGATCATGGTATTGATCATAATTTCTCAGCAGTCAGAACACCTCAGCAAAATGGTGTAGTTCAAAGGAAGAACATGACATTGATTGAAGTAGGAAAAATAATGCTAGCCGAAACAAAGCTACCAAAGTATTTTTGGGCAGAAGCTGTCAACACAGCTTGTTTGACTTAAAACAGATCTCTCATTAACAAGTTTCATGAAAAAAACTCCATATGAATTATGGAGAGAAAGAACACCCAACATGCATTACCTACTTTAAGAGTTTTGGGTGCAAGTGCTACATACATTACAATGGTAGTGACCACAGAGGTAAATTTGATGAGAAATACGATGAAGGTATTTTTGTTGGTTATGCTAAACACAGTAAAGCTTATAGAGTTTATAATAGAAAAACTCATATAATTGTTGAATCTATGCATATTACATTTGATGAATTTTGTTTACATGAGTCTGCTGAGACTCATGATGTTATTGACAATTTTGAGATTTTTGTGACAGGAAACAATGTTAGCTCAACCGAAAATAATCCTTCTGTAGACACCCCAATTTCGTACCTCTGGTATGTAACTCTGACATGTGATATCAAGACCTGTTAAAACTTAACAAATGTCAAGTTACATGGATTAAAAATGCAAAAGGCAAAGCAGGATGCGCAAAACAGTCAAATGCAGGGGCTAAAGCGTCAAAACTGGAAAATGAGCAGTGGGCTGGGCGCGGCCTGAAAGGGCCCTTGGCACGGCGCCCATAAGGTGTTATGGCAGCGCCTAAGGTGCTACAGTACACCCAGACTTAACGCATTATGCAATTTTTAAAGCGCGGTGTACAAGAAAATGAAGCACGCAGAGAGAAAAAGAATTCCCCGATGAGTCCCTCCTTCAGCCTATAAATAGAAGGCTTGGGGTTCGTTTTCTGCACACCGATCAAAGATCACAAACTCTGTGCGTCGTTGTTACGTTGAGAGAAAATAGTGAGTGAAGTGGGATAGGGATCGATCCTTCTATAAAGCCTCGAAACCCTGCCAAAACCCCACCAAAAGTAAATCCAACCGGTCAAAGTGATCCATAGCCCTCTAGTTAGGTATCCACCTTATTTCCCCTGTCCAAAAGTCTCAGAAAGAGCAGTTGCTCTGCCCGAGTAAAAAGGCCAAAACCACCAAAAACAAGCCATTACTCTGCCCAAACCGCAGCAGCAACAACATAAAAAAGACTCACTCACTCTCTAGAGAAGGACAGAGCGAGCACACCACGCTCTAAAAGGTAAAGCCTTTAAGGGCAGAGGGAGCACACCACGCTCTAAAAGGACAGAGCGAGCACACCATGCTCTAATAGGTAAAGCCTTTAAGGGCATTTATTTATAAAAGTTCTTTTCAAATCCGACCCAATGTAAAAATATAAATCGTTGTGCTGCCCAGATTTAGTTATGAAATACTATTTAAAAGAGCCGTTATTATGGCCAAATATTTTTAAATGTATTTGTAATTATTGTAAGGAGACGGCTGCAAGTCCGTAAATAATGTAGACATGGATCGTTTTTGAGACCGAAAGGGCAAGTTGGGTGCCTAGCACCTTCCCAACTCATAACTTACCCCCCGAACCCTTTTTTTTTTTTTGTGCAATTTCTGGTTTTTCTTTTTTGGTTTTTCTTTATTTCTTCCTTAAAATAAAGATGGTGACTCTATAAATCATTTTGGATCCAATGGGGCATCGCAACACTCCTTTCTTGCACTTTTCCGTTTTCCCCTAAAAAAGGGAGAATAAGAATGAAAGGGTGATGTATTCCTATATCCTGGTATCCCCTAAAAAAGGGATAAGTTGATATAGAAAACCCAAATCACCCATAGTGATCCGAAATAGGCCATAACACAATTTTCATAAAATCCCTAGTAGGGCCTCGCAACATCCTTTTTTGCACTTTTCCGTTTTCCCCTAAAAAAGGGAGAATGAGAATGAAAGGGTGATGTATTCCTGCATCCTGGTATCCCCTAAAAAAGGGATAACTTGATACAGAAAACCCAAAGCTCCCATATTGGACCAAAAATTCACTGAAGTTACCGAGGCGTATTCAACGCACTATTTTAGACAGCACCCTTTCCGCATTTTTAATTTCGTCTTCCCCTAAACAAGGGAGGGTGGAATGGAAAGCGTGGTGTCCCGCTTCCGCACGTACGCGCACCCCTATCCAAGGGCGTGCGGGGCGCGGGCACAGTCCTGGGAACCCACAGTGGCAACTCTGCTGGGGAGATCGTTTTTATTTTAAATAAAAATGGAGGGCTAGACTCATAAAAAAAAAACTTTTTTGTTTTTCTTTTTTTCTGGCTAAAGTATGCTTGTTTTATTAATTTATGCATTTGAATATTGTGTTCCTATACATCTGTGCCTATATTTGTGGATATGATCCTCTATCTTGCAGCAGTCTCGTTCCAGTAACTGTTACAGGTATGTTTAAAAATATGTTTTTTTCAAAAAAAAATCAAAAAAAAAATATATACAATAAATTTCCGGGCAGCACAATAAAAGGGCCGAGGCTTTATCTTTTTTAATATTGCGTCATCTCCGGCTCTATATATTATTTTGTTCTGTTTATTATTTTTATTCAGCAAAATATGTACGGATTTGCATTCATTCTGCCATTTTATTTTGGGGACTATGACAAATTTGTAATTAATAGGAATAGATAGATTCCCCACTTTTCTTTCTATTTCTTAATGTGATTGCTTGCTTGCGCTCAAACTAAAAAAGCCGAGAAAATCCATAGATAACAACAAGACATGTCATATATGTTTTATTTTCTGTTTTTATATCTGGAAAAAAAAATTTACTGCTTTCTAGATACCGCACACACGCGCACGCATATAAATATATTCCGAACTGCTACCCTAAACCATGACCAGCCTACCCCCTTCATAGGCCATCGTTATAATGCATATAGATTTTCAGGACACTTCAAAGACCGACCGGTTTTTGCATCTTTGAATCGTGGGTCAGCCCCTGTAAAAAAAAAAGAGATGATAAAAAAAATGATAAAAAAATATTTAAAAAATAAAAATGCACAAGTCAAAAAAAAAAGAGAAAGAAAATGTGCAAGTAAAAAAACAACAAAAAAAGAAATAAATACACAGGGGCTAATCGATTATTCTCTGATGCTCGGCCTAGATCATTTCGAATGGTGGATCCTGGAAAGAGTATAGGCCCTTCGCCTCGGATCAGTCCGATCCTGGGGAGTCGAAAGGCAGGTGGAATACGTTGGTCCTATATTCTGGAGAAAGAATCCAATGTCCCAGGAATAGTCCTAAGACTGTCAAAATAAAGCAGGTGCTTATCCGGTCAATTGTAGGGAAAATAAATAATTAAAAAAATACTAATAAAGGCACGCTGTACTCCAAGCCCAGAAAGCCTTCAGCCAGCCTTCTGATACCTCCAAATCCATTTTCTTCAGAAACCTGGCCTGAATTTGGAAAGGCTGAGAAAGTACTGGTCGGTTGATACGGGAAACGGGTACAGAAAGCAGATCAGAAAATATCAGGGGCAGAGCAGAAAAGGGCAGAATCAGTTCAGAGGGCGTAGATCTGAGCAAAATGGCGACTAAAAATAAACAGGCAATGACAGAAGCTAGCAACAATTGGAACAGCTAGGAACCAGAAAAGGAAACTCCTGAGTACACACCTCCTCCTGGACTCGAAATCTGGATAAAGAAAGAATTGGATGCCCATGCGGAAAGGATAACAAATCAGGTGGTGAATGATCTTTTAGCAGGGTTCTCAGAAACTCTTGCCGCCTTTTCCCAAAAGATCAAAATCTCGAAATATATTCCTAATACTTCTCGCCTTCCTAAAATGAGTCATCCTGATACCTTAGAAACTATCTGTTTTCAAGCCTCCAGAGAGCAACCAAGTGTCAGCCAGCAGCCAAATAATAATCCCATTGCCCAAAGTAATATGATTTCAAATGCTCATAATTTTAATCCATATCCTTCAGAAATCAACTCTGACCTCCCTCACTTAAATGTCTGCTACTATAACCAAAAGAGTTACCTTCCTCTCGATCCCTCAAATACTTATTCTTAGCAGATGGCTCCAGAAACCCCAAAATAAATAATTTGTTTACCAAAAAAAGAACCTCCCTTAAACCATATTCTAGGCAACCCAATCCTAGTGCAATATTATCCAAGGGAGAAGACTCCACCCAGTTGTTTGACCAAATCTCGATCTGGTAATCTGTCCAGACCAAGAGGAAGGAAAGAAATAATTCCCAGGAACTATGATGATTTACCTGCTCCAAGGTCTGAAATACTCCAAACCTTGTGGGCCCATGGGATACTTAAGCCCATGGATAATTACCAACCACCCAATCCATTACCCATCACATGGAATCATGCCCAGTATTGTGTGTACTATCGCTGCAGTGGTCATCTTACCTATTAATGCTACTCGCTCAGAAACGCAATTCAAGATCTTATCGGTAACGAGGTAATAACGCTGGCAGGTACAAGAATCTTTGAAACAAATCAAGCCAATGAGGTCTAAAGGGCAAGCTAATCTAATTAGCCAGAATAAAGGTGCTGTAAGTATGCTCATCAATAAAAGGAGTTTCTGATAAATGTCTAGGAGACAGCTTCCTGGGTATGATAGACGGAGGCACTGATTATAAAATATTCCCTGCTGAGTTTGAGCTTATTACTGATAAGCCTCTGCAGAACTAGTATACTACGGCCGGCCGCTTTTGACGCCCGCAGATCTGGTGGACCGCTTCAGATATACTATCTTTATTCCTCCCCCTAGCTTTACGGATTGGTCATCTACCGATCCGCTCCCTAAAGTTGAGAATCTCAAACCCCAGGTTCTCAACATTGTAAATAACCCTGTACAGTTTGCTATTAATGATAATCTTAATGTCTTTGTTTATTCCTTAGTTACATTTGCATTAAAAGACACATTAAATAATTATAATAATGAGTCATTTGATGAAATGGACCCAAAAGATAAAAATTATTTGCTTGAGCTGGTAAAGTCTGTTAAGCACCAGGAACAACATCATTCATCAGCAGGAACTGAAGACTTGTCCACTATCAATCTGGGGCTGGACAATGAAATAAAAGAAATCAAAATCGGCAACTATCTGCAAGGCTCCGAAAGGGTAGCACTCATTGATCTCCTCAAAGAGTTCGTGGACATATTTGTATAGTCCTATGAAGATATGCCCGGGCTAGACCCAGCCATAGTCGAACACCGGATCCCCATATATCCGGATGCTCGGTCAATCAAGCAAAAGCTCCGCCGAATTAAGACGGAATGGTCACTACAAGTTAAAGAAGAAATCATGAAGCAGCTGCACGTCAAATTCGTACGGGTAGTTAAATACCCAATCTGGCTGTCCAACATAGTGACCGTTCCCAAGCCCAACGGGAAGGTCCGGATCTGCGTAGACTTCCGCGACCTCAATAAGGCATCAACCAAAGATGACTTCCCTCTACCCAATATTGATATTGTGGTAGATGCCGTCGCTGCTCATAAAATCAGATCATTCGTTGACGACATGCTGGACTACAATCAAATTAAAATGGCAGCAGAGGACCAAGAGAAGACCTCATTAACTACTCCTTGGGGGACCTACTGCTACAATGTTATGCCATTTGGGCTAAAAAATGCCGGAGCTACATATCAAAGGGCTGCTACCACTCTCTTCCACGACATGATTCATAAAGAAGTAGAGGTCTATGTTGATGACATGATCGTGCACTCCAGCGACGCCAGCGGTGCCCATATCAAAGACCTTCGAAAATTCTTCGAAAGGTTAAGGAAGCACTAGATGAAGCTTAACCCCACCAAATGCACATTTGGGGTTACCAAAGGCAAGATCCTGGGATTCTTGGTGACCAAGCAGGGCATCAAGATTGAGCCAGCCAAGATTAAAGCCATTATAGAAATGTCGTGGCCAAAAACTCCAACCGAAGTCAAGGGCTTCCTAGGCCGATTGCAGTATATCAGTCGTTTCATCAAACAGCTGACATCTATATGTGAGCCCCTCTTCAAACTCTTAAAGAAAAATACTGACCAAGTCTGGGACGAAAAATGCCAGCTAGCCTTCGAAAAAATAAAAGCTTACCTTACCAACCCACATGTGCTAGCTCCGCCCCATACACATAAAGCTCTCCTCATATATTTAACCGTCACAGACACGTCAGTAGGGGCTATGCTCGCCCAAGAAAAAGAAAATTCCTACATTGAAAATGCCATATACTTCATAAGTAGGAAGCTGCAAGGAAGCGAGCTAAACTATTCAGCACTGGAAAAAAGCTGCATCGGCCTAGTCTGGGCCACGCAAAGGCTCAAGACCTATTTGCAAGGACGATCCATCAAGCTCATATCCAGAATGGATGCTATAAAGTACATCTTCGGCAAACCATCACTTTCCAGATGACTGGCTAAGTGGTCATTTCTTCTCAACGAGTTTGACATAACCTATGTCACACTCAAATCTATCAAAGGCAGCGTAATTGCAGACCACTTAGCCGATCTGCCCTTAAAAGCAGAAGATGCAGCTGAGCCTAGCTTCCTAGACGAAGGTGTCATGGAAATCACTGACCACGACACCAGCTGGAAGATGTTCTTTGACGGAGCCACTAATAAAAGAGGCTTTGGCATAGGAATCTTGCTAATTGACCCAGTAGATTCCCACACTTCGATGGCCATACGGTTGGAGTTCGAGTGCTCGAACAATACAACTGAGTATGAAGCATGTATTGTTGGCCTAGAATAAGCTCTCTAGAAGGGAGCCAAAGACTTGGAAGTCTATGGAGACTCCGCTCTGATCATAAATCAAGTTGAAGGGAAGTGGAAGACCCAGGATCCTCGGCTGCAACTCTATCATGCTAAATTAACAGCACTAGCCAGCAGATTTGATAATATCTCGTTTCATTATTTGTCGCGAGATAGAAATCAATTTGCCAATGCCCTAGCCACTCTGGCATTACTAGTCCAAATTCCCGCAGAGACCAAAGTCTAGCCATTTATAGTTGGAATGAAGGTCACCCCGGCATATTGCTTCAAAATCAATGCAGCTCCTGAGGCAGATCACGAGCCTTAGTACTCTAATATCTTAAATCTGCTTCAGAAAGGGATCTATCCTCCTGGCTTGGACAAAAGAGGGAAAGTTTCCCTACGGAGATGGGCATCGCAATTTGTATTCAGCGGTGGCAGTCTATATAAAAGGCATTATCAAGGCCTGAATCTATTATGTGTCGATCAGGTCAAATCTGAGAAAATCATGGATCAACTGCATGGTGGTACTTGCGGGCCCCACATGAATGGCCATATGCTATCCAAGAAAGTTATCCGGTAGGGGTACTATTGGAATACGCTTGAAACCGACTGTATTCGGTGGGTGCGTCATTGCGACAAGTGCCAACGTTTTGTAAATCTGCAGCACGTGCCCCCACACGTCTTATATAACTCCACAGCCCCTAGCCCTCAACTTGGGGAATCGACGTTATAGGCCAAATTCACCCGAAGGGATCTAATGGCCACGAATACGTTCTAGTAGCCGTCGATTACTTTACGAAGTGGGTGGAAGCCTCTTCCTATAAAATCCTGAATGCCCGAAAGGTGTACGAATTCATTCGGACCAACATCATATATCGCTACGGAGTGCCTTTCGAGATAATCTCCGACAACGGCACACATTTTGAAGGGGACGTGAATCGTCTGCTCGACGAATTCAAAATCCAAAGGCATAAATCCTCCCCCTATCGACCGCAAGCCAATGGTGCCATTGAAGCAGCCAACAAAATGCTAGAAAACATTATCAGAAAAATGGCTGATACAGGAAGAGACTGGCCTGAAAAATTGCCGCTAGCCCTCTGGGGCTATCGCACTTTAGTCCGCACACCCATTGGGGCTACCCCTTACTCTTTGGTATATGGCATGGAGGCAGTGCTGCCCACAGAAGTTGAAATTCCATCATTAAGAGTAATGATGGAATCCGACATATCAAAAGTCGACTGGGTCAAAGGGCGATATAAAGAATTAGCCCTAATCGATGAGCGGCGCTTGCTAGCCCTAGAGCATACCCGAGCATATCAAAGGCGGATAGCCTGAGCCTTTAATTAAAAAGTTAAAGGTCGCGACATCCAAGTCAAGAATCTTGTGCTTTGAGAAAAACCCCCTAGTTATGTTGATACTAGGGGAAAATGGAAATCTCCATGGATGGGACCCTATGTCGTCAAAGAAATCCAGTCAGGATGTGTCGTACTCCTCACGAACCAAGAAAGAGAAGATATTGTTCAGCCCTTCAATCTCGACAAGCTCAAAAGGTATTATGGTTGAGCCAATCTATCTCGCAGGTGCTTCTCTTCCCAGCTCGCTAGGCTGAAAACCCGAAAGGGCGGCCTAGGCAAAAATTAAAAAAAAATAGCAAAGAGGAGGAATAAGGGCTTGCTAGGTTGAAAACCCGAAAGGACAGCCTAGGCAAAAATTAGAGCATATGTAAAAAAAATCAAGAGAAAATGGGAGGGAATGCACTCTCTAAGTCCACAGCATTATACCTCCAGTCTTCAGCATGCAAGGGGCTCGACTGACAAAAGTAAAAAGAAAAACCACGGCAAAGAGCTCACATTAAAACACTAAAATATAATTACAGGTCCTAAGGTGCAAGTTAGGAATAACTGTAATTATATTTTAGTGTTTTAATGTGAGCTCTTTGTTCCCCCCAATATTCCTTTGTTTGCAGCCTAAGCCCCAAAGTGGTCCATCATTGCCTGTGGCGTCAACCCAGCCGGGCCCATATACTCCTTCTGCGAGGCGCAGAAGAAGCTCTATTCTCACCGGCGTGAGAACCTCTGGAAGTGTCTTCTTCCTCATCGTCAGCATCCCCATTTTCCTGAGCAGTTGTATTACTCGGACCGGCCCCATCATTCCTAAGGGCAATACCCCATCCAGTCTGAGGGGGAGGGACGACCTCCTCTGGTTCCATAGGATTATGCTACCTGCTCACATTGCTCAGTCGAGGAGGCTCGTTGCCATCATTCCTAAAGGCAGTGCCCCATCCAGTCTGAGGGGGAGGAATAGCTACTTCTGGTTCCCAAAGGTTGTGTTGCCTGCTTGCATTGCTTAGTCGAGGGGGAGCATTGCTAGGACCTACTATATTCGGACCAGGAGCTGTCTGGGCACCAAGATTGTGCACCCGCCTAAATTCCTCCTGAAGGGCCTAAGGAACAACTAGCCCCGAGCTCTCAATGTCCTCGCCTATTTCCATTAGGCGAGCATCTATGCCACTAGAAATGTGACGGCCCAGCAGTCGCCTCAATCCACGCCTGATTATGCGGGAAGGTGCCTCAGCAACCACCATGATCCACAACAAATACTCGTGGGAGATGAGTATAAAATCAGAAAAGTGATAGGCCACCTGCAGCCTATCAAAGTCCCGCTGCCACATCTCCTGGATGGTGGTGCCCAGATCCCTGCTATTGTCCAGTTCCAAAGACACGGGACAGGTCGAGTCCGGGATAAGCTGCTCTCTGCCAAATTGGCGCAAAATCCTGCCTGCCCTATAAAAGGTGGTGCGCTCAATACCCAGCAGAACAACCTGGTTATATCCCGTAAAATACATGATAAAGCACCGGATCTCCTAGTGGCTGATCACCCATACTATATCCATGGAGCCCCTGCGCAAGAAGCTCTCAGCCCAATCATACTCCAAAAAATTGGTCTGAGGAAAACGGTCGCGAGAGCCATAGAGCCCTGGATCATACCTTGCTCCCGGCAGCACTGGGCCCATCACCCAAAGGAAGTGCTCTTCCAGCCACATGTGAATCAGAATGGGGCTGCCGGTAGAGAATAACTCATCACCACTGACAAAAGCATCCAGGCCCGCCAAGGTCTTTGCCAAAATTACCGGGATGATGTTTACCCAGCGATCCCGTGCCTGCAATGCTAGGTCCACGACCCGCACATCGATGTATCTGGGTTGGCCCACCATCAAGTATCTCCCTACCATGCAAAGAAAAAGTGTTGACAGCCGACGCCTCAAATAATCCTGGTCATCCTCACTAAACTCTGTGAAGGCCCCAGGAAGGACGGTCAAACCAAAATTTACTCCATTATAAAAGCCAGGAGTAGCGAGGCGAGTGGTGCGAAAGAGCTCCCTAATTGCCATGTATGGACGCTCCAATGAGAGGGCACGACAATAAGACGGGAAGTTGCCATCCCCACCATTGCACAGAACTCCTCAAAAGTGGGGCACATCTCGTTCATACCAAAATTGAAAAGGTGGGTTTGAGGAGACCAGAACCTGGAGGCTCCCCTCAGCAAGTCCCAATTAATAATAATGTTCCTCCATGACAACAGGCACCTATATCCAAAAATATGCTCAAACCAATCGCGCTCATCCGACCGCAGAGAAAGGATTCGGAAATCCAGAGCATTTTCATAGATTTCTATCTCTAAGGCTGTATGACCTGGTGCGGCCATATTTTGAGAAAAATGCGAAGGATTATCTGATAAAAGATGGCAAAGGCTGAGCAGAAGAAAGGCTGAAAGCTTAAGTGAAGAAGGCAGATGGATTTGTGAAATTAGACAATCCCTCGTCCGCCATTTATACCGAAAAAATTGAGAAATGGACGATTCGAGCACGATCGTCGATGCAAGCCAGGATTGCAGGAAACCCCTGACGCTGCCAAAGGCCTCCCCTGACGTGGCGCCCATAACCCCTATGGGTGGCGCCAGGCTTCTGCTACTGCTCCCTCAAAACCGGCTGGTATTCTGGTTTTCGGCTCCGAAAATTTCCATCATCTCTGTCTGATCACGGAGAAAAATGAAAAGGGCTACGAACAATAGCTTGGCAGCAATTATATGGCCGAGAACAGGAGGAGGCGGCTGCCTCTTCCTCCCTGCTTATCATTAGAAAAGCCCGCTCGAGCCCGAAGGTGTATTCATCTAAAATATGTTTCTAAAATAGAGCGTGCCATTACCCCTAGTATAGCTTTATATTATGCGTGTAATTTTTGAGTCTGCATTTTTAATTTATTGCATCATATAAATTATATTGCATTGCATAATAAATATTTGTACAGATTTTGGTACACAAAAAAAAAAAGGAAAGCTAATAAGTGCAGGTATCTGAAGACTAATGGGCACGGGAAGACTGGCTCCTATCAAGACCACCTCCCATAACCCAAGGACCCTCTGTGCCGCCAGCTTTGTATACTCGTCCTCTACCCCGAGCACGGCTCGACCCGGCATCCACATCATCGTCACCATCATCCCGGCGCCTGGTCTGCCGTACCGCATCGTTCCCCCTGCAGGAAAGCTCGTCCACAAGCTTTTGATAAAGTTTGTTAATGTTGAAAAAGCCCCGCAGAAGCCTTTTGTAGGTAGACACATTCACTTGGAAAAAAAAAGCGACAAAAAAACAAAAAAAAGATATATCAGTCTCCAAAAATTTATATATGCATCAATCATGAAAAAAAAAATTAAAAAAAAAAGAATAAAAAAAATAATGAATAAAATATATGCATGATGAAAAAAAGAGGTGATGCAAAAATGAAATGTGTTTACCGAACGGGCCTGCTCCGGTACTCGATGCTCGTCAGGGATATCAGCATCGGGAAGGACTTCCTCCACCATCTGCCCACCCTAGTGATATTGAAAGGTGGAGAAAATATCATCAGGCTCGGTAAATTCCAGATTCTCGTCGAGAGATAGGATGGAAGGCCTTGGCCTGGCAGAAGCATCTGAAGCCCATCTGGGTGCAGCAGGAAGAGGAGGGGGAGGATGAAGCACGAACCTCAGGAAATCCTCATAAGCCATAGTCGGAAAGTCAGTCGGAGGCATAAGGAATTTCGACAGGTATTGATACCTGTTCGGCAAATGATCCGGCTCTATCACCCAGAAAGGAGGCCTAAAAGGCACTACTGGAGGTCTCAAAATCACAGAATGCTGACGGTTGACCCGCTCGCCCATATATAAAGAGTAAACCATGATGGATACTATCAGTATCTGGTACTGACTCAGCCCTAAAGCCACTGCATAATGTCCCTCTAGGCCCTCCCAAGGGAGAAAGTGCACCGTGCCTGCACTGGAACTGGCAATCCGCTCCTGCACTCTCTCTTTCTTTGAGCAGCCACCGTCCTGATCTGGCCGAGCTCTGTTCTCTTCCACGAACTCAAGTAAGTAAGGTGGCGCGTGGAAACGCTGGCGTAGTCGACCCGACGTGAAGTGAAAAAATGAAAAAGCCTAGACCTGCAAATAAAAGAAAAAAGAGGGAGAAAAACGTTCATCAGCAATGAAAATATATATGCTGTAAAATATATATATATATATATATATATATATATATATAAGCAACAAAAAGCAGGAAAAGGCATATGTCTCCCACGTCGGGGATAACCCATTCAGAGTCGGCGAGTCGTTGTGGCTGGCCCTATCCATCGATGCATATAGCTCAGCCAGGCCTGCCTGCCCCCAATCATAAGCGCCGATCTGATCAAAGTCTGTCAGGCATGCCAGAATAGAAACCCTGAGAGGGGTGGACGAGTTGGCAAAAAAGGATGTGCCGAGAAAGAAAAATAAAAACGCCCTGGCGACGCGAGCTACGACCACGCTGTCATTTTCTGGAACTCTCCCGGCATTATCCAGAAGCCACTTCTGCACGCTACCAATAAAGATCTCGTCGGCAGATTTATATTCCGGCTCAAAGCCCAGGAGGTCCTCCACCTCGTTATGACACCGACGAAGAGTATAGTCCGGCTCCAAAGTCCTACCGATGCTGGTAGGAATACCGATGATGGCAGCAAAGTCACAGGGAGTCATGGTCGCCTCCCCCCAGCTAAAGTGGAATGTGTGGGTAGTATCCCACCAATAATCCCGGAGCACGTCGAAAATGGGCAAAAAACTCTGGAAGGGACGAAAAACGTGTAAGAAAGTACTAAAACCAGAGCCCTCCACCAAAACATGTGTCGCCTTGTGTAACGCCCCGTATCCTTGCATGTGCATTGTATGCCTGTTTTCATACTTTCTTGGTTGATTGTTGAGCATGTTTACTTGTTATATAAATGTTTTAGAATCATTCATAGATCATTTTAGAAGTTCATAACATGTTTAGAATCATATAAACTTGTTTGTAGAATCGCCGGTTTAATCGCGTTGAAATTGGTCTTAGCGATTCCTCTCGTTGCTTGTATTTGCTTCTATTTCGACGTACGAAGTGTTCGTTGAGTTCTTGACTTTATATTCAAGTCTTATTCATGTTGAAACAAACCTATTTCATGCCCAAGACATCCTAGATTGATTGAGGTTTGATCGTAGTTTGATTCGTTGTTCATTCGTCGCGTGGTTCGCGCCTTGTCTTAGCTTGTTCCGGGGGTTGTTCGGGTGCGTTTCCGATGTGTTTTGAGTAGGGTTAGACCTTAGAATGGTTGCCCAAAAGTTTGGGACCATTTAGACCAAGTTTAGATCATGTTTTAGAGGTTCGGAGCCGAGGCGGCATGGTGAGGCGCCCGCCTCAACTCCTGAGAGTATTTGCTGAATGGTCTGAACTTTGAGGAAGCCTCAGTACATGAGGCGGCCGCATGGGCCTATGTGAGGCGCCCGCCTCACTTGCTTCTGTTGCAGGCGATTTCTTCTGTTTCGAATTTGGACCAATTGCTTACTTCCAACCCCTACTTAAACCTATCCTAAACCTCCCTAACCCTTCCTACTTAAGTCCTAACATCCCTAACTAGATTTCTAAGTTAGATTAAGGGTCCATTAGTTGTTCATTAAGCCCCAAATCAGATTTGAAAAGGGACCACAAGTGTTTGACACTTGTCCCACTCACCATTTGACCAATTTAAAGCCACAAATCAGCCATTCTCTTCCTCATTTGCTGAGCTCTCTTGCAAGAACGAATTTTCATCTTCTCTCTAGTCTTCCATGGTTCCTTAAGGTCTCCACCATCATCTATCTTCAACCATTCATCATTTGCCCAAGAGCCATTCATTAAAGTTGAAGAGCTCATCAAGGGGAGCATTTCCATCCGAATAGATTCTTCTACTTCTTTCTTTGGTGTGTATCAAGTAAGTTACTCTCTTCTTCATCTTCTTCTTTAGTTCTCATTGACCCTAAGGAAACAAAGCCTATGGTGGTTGAGGTCAATGAGGACACATGTTATGCTTCCTATGCTATATTCATGTATGTTGGGATTTTGAGCTTGTTAGGAGCATGTATAGGAAGATTTCTTGCCTATGAATGTATATAAAACTCTTGTATCTTGATTATGTAGGACTTTGAACATGTTAGAAACATGTATGGTAATTGTTGATGAAAATGTTGTTAAGTGATAATGGCCTAAATTGAGCTTACATGAGATGTGGTATGTTGAATGTGTTATATCTTCAATTTTGGACTCTATGATGAACATGTATCATATTCTTATGCCTTGGTAAATTTATGACCTTGAAGAACTTAGTAATGAACTAGGTTGAGATATGAAGCACATAGCTTCAATTACCCTAAATTTGGGAATTTAGAGCAAAGACTCAGCAGTCGATTCTAGGGAAGATTTGAACTTGATAAACCCTAATTTCAATCCCTACGAAGTTTAGACAACGTTTGGTCAAGTTTACTCAATGTTTAGTTGAGATTATTTAGGTGCATTTGAACCCGTTATGATTATTTGGTTATGAGCAATTGATTGCCTTGACTTGGTTTATTGTAGAGAATTATACCTACTTGGTCGGTCGAGTTCGCTCTTGTCGTCGATCATTATTTGGTCTTTACGAGTAAACATCTACTTGAGCATTGCATTAAGTCCAGCTGGCACAATTTGGTTTAATTTTTATGTCAGGGTAGGACGATGTATAGCCTTCACGAATTGAGAGATTCGTGCTCGCTATGGATCGCCGTGCACAGGGACCTCACACACCCTCCATTGTAGGCCGCAATGGGAAGTAGCCCTTTGCCGTATCAATAAGTGCGTCCTTTGCTATTAGCCGGCGGAGTTCGGTATATCGATGCAACGTCACGAGCATCGTAGTCACGATATTGGGTTAACAAACTATTTTGCGGGGAGCTACGGCGGGTGCCGTGCCTATATCATATCCTACTCGTATGATTTATTTCCTTGCACTTACGTGAATAATGTGCTAAGTGCTATATGATGAACGTGAACCCTAATTGTGATAAATGCCATGTTATAACATGATCATGCATTGTAGTAACTTACTAAGTCTTTCGACTTACCCTATTTGTTTGTTTTGTTTCCTTAGATCCAGTCGAGGCCGGTCAGGGATAGATTCGCTTGATCCACGTTTGGTTGTTTGTAATATAAAGGTTGATCTTTTGGACATCTACTAGTTAACCTTTTATTTTGGTAAGGACGATGGGAAGCAAGTCATGTAGACTTAGCTTGGGTTTATGTTGTTCTTAATGATGTTGTAACTTAACTACTCAAAACTTGTAATCTTTTGGTAAGCCGACTTACATGTCGAGCCTGTTTATATGTGTATGGTTCACTATAGTTTTCTTCCGCTAAAGCTCGTTATTTATTGTTGTTGTTATTGTCTCCGGCATGTTGTGGCCGTTGAGGTTGTTATAAGCATGTGTTAGAAATTGTAGGAGTAGTTGTTGGGTTCCGGCTGTAACGTCGCCGATGACTTGTTTAAATTAGGTTGCTTTTCCGGCCAAGTGTAGCCGAGTTGTTGTATGTATGCGATGTTGCGCCACATAATTTTTGTGATCCTACTATGCATGCTTGTGTTATTATCTATTTGGACGGCGCGATTCGGGATCTCGCATTGGGGTCCGGGTCGGGTCGTCACACCTTGGGTAGCATGCGATAAATATCTGCAACATTGGCACAAGTGGCCCAAATCCGGTGTAGAGGCCTACGAAGCTAAAAAAAAGGGATGAGAAAAAGAAAAGGTAAGTTTACTATCTTCTATTTTCCTCGCATAAAATAAATAAATAAATAAAATGATAACGAATAAGCATGTTGCATACATCGTATTTTGTAAATCATAAAATTGCAGCATAATAATCTATGTGATGCATTTTTTTCAAAAAAAAGAAAGAAAAAGAAAAACATCACTTTGCATGTAAAAAAAAAAGAAGAAGAAAAAATATAATAATAAATTTTGGCATCCATGCATTAAAAAAAAACACATCTTTTAGCATTTGAAATATATTTTGGGCATCACGGCAATAAAAATATAGATTGCATTTTAGCATTCGAAAATTTTAATTGCATTCTCGGCATCATCATAAAATAAAATAAAAATGCATTTGTGCATTAATTTTTCGGGCATCTAAAAAAAGAATGATCTTTATCTCATTTTAGCATTTTCAAAATTTAAATTTACATCTTTAGCATCCCATAATAAAAAAAATAAAATAATAAAATATCTTTTTGCATTTAAATATGTATCTTGACATTTTATGATGAGATCCTGTCGAGCCTAAGTCCATTTCAAAGTCAAATGTTGATCAAGCATGAAGAGCTCGAGATTAATCAAGAAATCAAGTGCCCAAGAAATCAAATAAAGCCCGTAAAATGTGTGGAATACAATTGGAAGATTCAAGAATTCTACACCAACTTGATCCGTGGGTTCATCGGAGATTCGGGCTACTATAATGGTTACTCGACGAACACGAAGAGGCTGAGCTTGAAGAAACCAAGGAAATCCAGCGTTTGGGAAGCTTGCGGACGCATGGTAAGAGGAGGCTTGCGACCGCAAGGCCTGTTATTTTCTGGACGGACTTTGCGAGCTTGATCGCAAGATGCCGAGGGGCTTGCGGCCGCAAGGTGCCTTGCCATTGTGTCTTAGAATCAGCTTTTAAGCAGTTCAATATAGAAAAGGAAGCCTTTAAAAGAGTCCCCATATATTCAGATATGACTTGGGGAGCTTTTAATAATTATTGGAGGACTTTTGGGGCCAAAATGCAATATTGGAAAATAGGCCCATGTAGAAAAACGAGATTGTTAGGGTTTGCTTTATTTTAGTTAATTTTAGGGTTTCTTTTTCTCCAAGTATTAGGGTTTACTTGTTAGGTTATAACTAGGCCTCTTCCTTTCATTGTAAAACAGTTTACTTTTGGATTATTTCATTAATATAGTTTTGAGTGTTTTCTTCGAAACCTCCTTGTTCTTCATGAACTTGTGAATGCTTCGGTATGATTCCGTTGTGTTCGAATCCTAACTTATCAATAGGAATTCCATCCCTATTATGGCGTTATTCACAATACTTAGGTTCTTCAATTGCTACGAGTGCGGGTTGCGGCTGTACATGCCAAGGTTCTATTCGTGCTAATTGTTGGGTCGAGGTGTCACCCCCGCAAACATCCTACGATCCCTAGCTTCCGCCGCATGTGTAAATCGTTCTTCAACGAAGCCTTCCGAGAAGATCGTATCATTTTGGTATCAGAGCAAAGGTTCGTTTCCACAATCTATCTTAATTTAAATTGTACTTATTTTTGATTATCTGTTTGTTTCTCTCCTACTTCGAATTAGGGTCTTCAATCCTAATTTGTTCTTTTTGATTTCTTTGTTTTTGTTGTTTCAAGCCCTAATCTTCTAGGGTTATTAAAAATAAAAAATAAAAAATTCGTTCACTTGGAATCTTTGTTCACTCACCGGAGTTCTTGATCACGGTTCTTGTTCATCGCGTTACTTGTTCATCAGGTGTTCTTGTTCATCGCCTTTGTTCA
Organism: Codonopsis lanceolata; assembly: GCA_013146195.2. Lineage (NCBI taxonomy): Eukaryota > Viridiplantae > Streptophyta > Magnoliopsida > Asterales > Campanulaceae > Codonopsis > Codonopsis lanceolata. Next base: position 128,322,119 of record CM028381.1, on the reverse strand, counting down.
AACCTTGTTCATTCGTTAACAGATTATAAAAAAAAAACTGCTGTTTTAAAGTAATTTTGGACAGCTTGATTACCAAAAAAAAAAAAGAGAATTCGGACAAAAAAAAAAGGAGAAAACAATCCGAAAATAAAAAAAAAAATTCAGATTCAAAAAAAAAAAAAATCTGAAATCTGAAAAAAAAAAAAAAGAAAGAAAAAAAATATTGTTAGTTGCTGAAAATTGTGAATTGCTTGGAATTGGAAATTGTTAGTTGTGCGAATTGGAATAGCTTGAAGTATTATTATCATCTAGGTTCGAGAATTAAAATCGAATCTTCTTATACCATTAATCTTTGAGCGTTTTCATCCTTGGAATTCTATTCTTAATTCGTTATTTCTATACGTCGAATTCTATTGATTGAGTTTGGTTTGTCTACTTCTGAATTCACCGATTTATTTGTTAGTTCTTTTAGAACTTGGAGGAATTGAAGGTGAGGGAGAGTAGGTAAACACGAGAGGTGTGATCATTGCTTGAGTGAAACACGTAAGGGAGTGTGTGAGATATAAACTTGTTTATTTCTAACATATTTTCTGCAGGTTTCATAATGTTTAAAAGTAGTAGGAACACCATGGAAAGTAACTCAGATACGGGTAGTTTGTTAGAAGAGATGACGCAACGATTTGATAAAATGTTTAGGGAGCAAACGGAGGAGATGAGAGTGAGTTTTGATAGGTTGAAGATGGGAATGAATGAAAAATTAAAATCTGTTGTTAAAACAAAAACAGATTTACCTAAACCTAACCATAGGGAGAATGGAGAACATAGAGGAGTTAGATTCAAAATTCCAGCCTTCTATGGTAGAAACGATCCAGAAGTATATTTAGAATGGGAGAAAAAGGTGGAGGAAATCTTTGAAGGTCATAACATTCCTGAACTTAAGAAGGTTAGAGCTGCCACCATGGAATTTTATGATTATGCTGTTGATTGGTGGGAAGGATTAAGGGAATGGAGATTTAGAAGTAAAGGGTCTCAAGTTGAGACTTGGGCTGAATTGAAAAGGGTGATGCGAAGAAAATTCGTTCCGGTTCATTATTTTAAAGATAAACCTTCAGAATCGAAATCTAGAGCTATGGTTAAAAAGGAGAAGGATGAAAAGAAAAGAATTGAGGAGAAAAAGATTGAGAAAGAAAATCTTGAAAGAATAAAGAGAGAGAAGTTTGAGAGGGAAAGATTAGAAAGAGAAAAGAAAGACGAACAACGGTTGAAAGAGTTTCGAGAACTAATGGAGCTTGCATTCAAAACTTCACCTACAACAAATCAAGTTCTTGAAGCTGAAAATGAATTAAATGAGAGAAAGGCTAGTGAGGAAAAGAATATAGAGAAGCCTTCACAAAAGGAGAGCTTGAGTGAAAATCTAGAGAGTTCGGCTTGTGAGAAAAGTGAGGTTTGTGAGATAGCCGAGAAAAAGGAGAGTTTGTGTGAAAACAAGAGTGAGAGGCCGGCTCAAGAGGAGATAGTTAGTTTCGAGATAGCCGGGCAAAAGGAGAGGAAAGATAGAGAGAGAGAGAGGAAAAGAAAGAGTGTGAGAGAAAAGAAGAAAGTGAGGCAAATTTTCATACTAATGAATTTGAATTGTTTTTGCCTAGTTTCGTTGATTCTCATTCACAGATTGTTCATGAGTTGAAACCTACACCGTCTAAAGAAATTGTGAGACTCAAGGTTGATTGCCAACAAGGTAAGGAGATTGTTATAGATCCTACACTTTCTCAAAGGTATGATCTGACTCTTTCTTGGAAAAATAAGATATGTGGTGAATTGTTACATGATAATCACCATGATATTGATCATAAGCTCAATAGTGTAGTTGTTGGGTTTGGAAAGTTACATAGTCTTGTAGACACTTCAGTCATGGGTGAGATTGTTAGACCAATTAATTTATTACATGATAACTTTGGTAATAAATTTAGAATTGTGAAAGGTGTTACTTTGAAAAATCTGATTAATTTTGTGAATGCCTTATTCATGAAAAAGATTGTTGGACCACTTGACTTGTTTAGAAAGTTTCGATTTCAAAATTTGGTAAGTCACCATGTTCTAAGTGATTGGATGAAATATGGTGAATACATTGGTGAAGATTTAAAATTGACATTGCATATGCCTAATCATGTGTATGTGGATCCATTCATGGATAGTACATTGGTTGATAAATTGATAGAAGCGCATGGTGCATTACAAGTTGGAAATAAAATTCTGAACTTTGCTTTGGGAAATTCTAAGTTTCATCAAGATGTGAGATCTAAACATGAGATTATGCATGATATTTTTATGATGAAATATTTTGTTACATGTCATAAGATTGTTGAAGTTCCACATGATGCGTTGATGTTTCATAAGATTTATGGATTGCATATAGTTTCATTGAGGGACATAAATTATGTTAAACATGTTAAACCTTGGAAAGGTTATGAACTTCATGATATTAAGGGATATAAGCATGGTTTGACTAATAGTTTGATTTTTGAGCGTAAAGGATGTTTATCCATGAGATTGCACTCTGGTTGTAATTTCTTATTGTTGCATGATTCGTTATTGCTAAATATGGATATACGAAAGATAAAATTTGTTAGATTAATCTTCAAACCTGGCGAATTTGGTTGTTGTTTGTTTCAAGTCAAAGGAATAAATGAAACCAATTCAATTTTTGGTGATTGGAAGAAAGAGACTATAGAGTATGGAAAAATTGTTTGTTATGAAGAAACTTTGACTTGTGATAAGTTGCTCAAAGAGGAAGGTGACTTTGGTTCTATAAATGATTTTCATGAGGGAACATCGAGTTGTGATAGCTTGATGAGTGAGATTAAAAACATTGATGGATTTACTTGTCATGAAGGATTTGGATACATGAGTTGGTATGCCATATTGCATATTATATTCTTATACTTATTAGTATCTTTCATTGACATTCCTTATGATGATCTCGTTGTGTTTAGTGTTGCATGTGTGATATTGTTATTCATGGAAAATCATCGAGTAATGCAAAAGATGAAATATGTTAGGTTGATATTTGAACCCGGAGATGGAGTTTGGTTGATGCATAATATTGAAAGAGATTTAGGATGTGCTAAATTGAGTATGATGATATGTGATTACTTGTTGAGTATGAATTGTCGTGCTAACCACTTTGATCATCTTGCATCAGGTAGTGTTGTTATGATTCTCCTACAGGTTTGGGCGAGGATCAATGTGAAACATAAGGATGGATATGATGCCAATCAAGTTCGATTAATTCATGATCCAGGAAACGTGGTTTATGTGGGCTTGGACTGACAACTCATTCAAGAACGAAAGGATTTTGTGCATGGCTACAATATGACCTCTAAAGTGGATTTACGTGGTAAGATTAATGTAAGTTCATACTTTTCGGTTACTAATTCCCGTCCATTTGATGTAGGTCCAGATTTGAGGACAAATCTTTTTGAAGAGGGAGGGAATGATGAGATCCTGTCGAGCCTAAATCCATTTCAAAGTCAAATGTTGATCAAGCATGAAGAGCTCGAGATTAATCAAGAAATCAAGTGCCCAAGAAATCAAATAAAGCCCGTAAAATGTGTGGAATACAATTGGAAGATTCAAGAATTCTACACCAACTTGATCCGTGGGTTCATCGGAGATTCGGGCTACTATAATGGTTACTCGACGAACACGAAGAGGCTGAGCTTGAAGAAACCAAGGAAATCCAGCGTCTGGGAAGCTTGCGGACGCATGGTAAGAGGAGGCTTGCGACCGCAAGGCCTGTTATTTTACGGACAGACTTTCTGCCGAGCTTGCAATCGCAAGGTGCCGAGGGGCTTGCGACCGCAAGCTGCCCAGTTGTGCCGAATCAGCTTTTAAGCAGTTCAATATAGAAAAGGAAGCCTTTAAAAGAGTCCCCATATATTCAGATATGACTTGGGGAGCTTTTAATAATTATTGGAGGACTTTTGGGGCCAAAATGCAATATTGGAAAATAGGCCCATGTAGAAAAACGGGATTGTTAGGGTTTGCTTTATTTTAGTTAATTTTAGGGTTTCTTTTTCTCCAAGTATTAGGGTTTACTTGTTAGGTTATAAATAGGCCTCTTCCTTTCATTGTAAAACAGTTTACTTTTGGATTATTTCATTAATATAGTTTTGAGTGTTTTCTTCGAAACCTCCTTGTTCTTCATGAACTTGTGAATGCTTCGGTGTGATTCCGTTGTGTTCGAATCCTAACTTATCAATAGGAATTCCATCCCTATTGTGGCGTTATTCACAATACTTAGGTTCTTCAATTGCTACGAGTGCGGGTTGCGGCTGTACATGCCAAGGTTCTATTCGTGCTAATTGTTGGGTCAGGGTGTCACCCCCGCAAACATCCTACGATCCCTAGCTTCCGCCGCATGTGTAAATCGTTCTTCAACGAAGCCTTCCGAGAAGATCGTATCATTTTAGGCATCATATAATGTATGTTTTGCATTTATATATATATATATATATATATAAAACGCGTTTTTGCATTTTTCGAATGCATAGTGATCACACCTTTTTGGTGGTGACCTTGTCTTGTCGTCCACGTGTGAGCAAGGATGAGGTGGCGGTCGCTGTTTTGTCTTTCTTGCTTAACCTGCACAAATTAAACAACAAACACCGTTAAGGAGTCGGGGCGGCCCGACTAGAACCCTCCGGTGTGAGAGTAAGGTTTCCGGTGGAAAGATAGTAATAAATATGCCGTGATAAGTGTTTGATAAGAGGCTGTGATAAGAGAGTTGTGATATCTCTAAAACTGCTTACCTTCATATTAAATGTGCACTCTCTATTTATACTTGATGTTTATGTCGACGTGGCGGCTGGTGACTGGGGGGCATAAAGCGGCAATCATTAAATGCGTTGAGAGTCTTCGTCAGAAATAAGTGAACTGTGCGTTTGTCAGGGAGTTGGTGGTTGCGTGCAGCGGTTTTCTCGGGCCTAGGGAAGCGGCTTGTCAGGGCGGATGATGATTGATTCGAAGTCGAGACCAAGCGATTTTGTGACAAAGTGTTTACTATTGCCGAGGTTGAGGATACTAGAGGCCGATTCGACGACGATGCCGAGGACCTCGAAGGTTATTCTGGCCTGCCGACACTGAAGTTGTTGGAGATCGCGAGTCGTCTATTTGCTCAGCCATAAAGAGACTCGTGTTTATTTTAAGGGCGAGTGGTCCTGACTTCGTTACTAGTGGCTTTCTGAGTGGGGCCCTTTATTGTGCCGAGGGTCAAGTCCTCGGTTTGCCGAGGGTCAAACCCTCGGTTTAATCCTTTCAGTGGCCCCCTACTTTTTGGCCACTCGATGCCGAGGAGGCCAAGAAGTATTCTCGTTGTTTGGCGATGAGAGGTCGGCGTCGTGTTTTTTGCCGAGAATGACTGCAGAATTTTAGTTCGAGGCTGATGCTGAGCTCTTTGACGAGATTGTTGGAAGTTTATGGGGTGTTTTCGTATGTCCATCCAATCGGGACGTTTCTTGGTTTTCGTTTTGGGCGGCGTTTTGAATTTCGAAAAGTTTTTAATGCCGTTTTTTCCTTCCCGAATCCAGAGGAATCAGTGACACGGTGCCGTTTTGGGTTTGGCTCAGAAGAAACACGCGGGTCAACCCGATAAATTTCCGGGGCCCCGCCTCGAAACGATGTCGTTGCAGGGGGGTATAAGAGCCTTCTTTTTCATCTTTTTACCTTTGCTTCCATTTTCTTCAGCCTTATTCGGGGCTCACTGTCTTTAGGCGATTTCCGGCAACTTTCCTGGCAGTTCCCGCTTCCGCTGCAAGCATCCTACTCCTGGTTTGAGCCCGTAGTGTTTTCCTTCTTTTTCCACGTTTTCCTCTTCTTTGGGTGGTTTCCACGGCCATTTTTGTGTTTTTCCGGCCTGTTACAAAGTTCGGGGTCTGTATCTCTGTTGGTTTTTTAACTTTTCCGGCTTCCTTTGGCATTTTTCAGGCGTGTTTTCCACTTTCCTGTAGGTTTCTCCGGCGGTCTTCCCGGCTTGACTTTATTTGGTACGGTTTTTCTTTCCTTTCCTTTTGTTTTTTAGGGCATGTCTCGTAGGATCCCTTTTCCCATTTTTTTCTTCTTTCTTCTTTCTAGCAGTTCCTCCATGGAACTGATAGATTAATGGAACATGGTATTCAATACCCTTGTCGGTTAGAGTCCTCCTCTTCCTCTTCCTAGTAACGTGGCCGAGGCTTCGCCCGGCAGAGAGCGTTCAGTGAGTCTCGGTGGCCAAGGATCTTTCTCGTGCCTGGTACCCTTTCAGAGGCGTGGCAGATCCTTTAGCAGAGGATTCCCTCGAGGTTCGACCAATCGATCTGGGATGTCGACCTCGGTGGTTTTGAGGGTGGTAGCCTATGTGACTGACAGGCGGAGTCGTACCTGTGGCCAGCTTGGAGAGGTGTGGAGGTGAGTTTGTTTGGCCTAGGAGATTGTGGTGGACACGCAGTGATCCATAAGGAGGCGGCAGTGGGCCACTTTGAGCTCGGGAGGTTACGGGTCATGTTCGATTTCTTCGATAGGTTAGGATGACGAGGGCCCGTTCCTTGAGTCGGATCTTTGGGAAGTCTCTCCTCGCGGGGTCCTATGTATAGGCAATGCGAGGATAGATGGGCAGCGATTACTCCTCGGCAAGCGAGGTTTCTCCTTGCGAGTTATGGAGTGAAGGTTAGCCCACATTGGAAGTTCGGCGATGAAGTTTTTACGCCGGACTATCCATCACGCCCACATGAGGGTTTTTTCTAGCAGAGATCGTATTGCGTTAAGTCGATCACTCAATTTTTTACCGGGAGAGAGTCTTGCACTTTCGGATCAAAGGACTTTGCGGCATCGGCCGGCTTGGCCGAGGATGGCGAATGGAGCGGAGGCTTCTATTTCTGTTAGGGAAGGAGACGAGGGTGAGAGGGTGCCTCGCGTTTTGAGGCCCTTCGAAAATAAGATAGACCTGGCTGATGTGGAGGCGTGGTCGCGAGCGTATAGCTCTGAAATTTTCCGAGGCTCTGTTCCGGATTCGAGATTGGGGATCTCCGAGCTGCGCGATCTTCGCGACCATGTTGGCTTATTCCGTGTTTTCGAGTCTTCGTCAGGCTGCGTTTGCCTCTCGATCCTTTTATTTGCGAGTTTGACCAGACGACCTGCTCGGCCTTACTGACTGGACCCTCGCCCAATTTGACCCCGAGCATTGGTGAGTTTTGTCGTCGCACCCCGGCAGATGGGATTCGCACCTATTGGGCCTCTTACGCTACTATTACAAGGCCGACATTTCCATGAACCCGGTATTTGCTCTCGGGCATCCTCGGGGATTTCCCTCTTGGCAAGTTTGGGAACAAAGACCATGGGTGGTCAGAAGTTTGTTTTGCTCGTGGGTCGGGCAGTGGGTGGAACTTCGAGGTTCCTCAAGGAAAACCTCACGGCCTTTCGAGGGACGAAGAACTTGAATGCCTCAGATGAAGGCTGTGAAGATCGCTATCGAGGCCCCCCTGTTTAATGATGAAGGGGTGCAAGTTCGGTCATATAATTGGAAGGCCATAGTCGAGGATGAGGGCCTCCTATCAAGGTTCTGGATCTCGGCTATCGCCGCCGAGGGAGGGGAGGGCGTACTCTAATTTTGAGTATGCGAGTCGAGAGGGACCCCCGCATTTGACCTGCGTGAGGGTTGGGTATTTGGCTCGGTATGTCGAGGTGTGAGGTATAGAGCCGGGCTTGAGTGTTCGACTCAGTGTCAATTTCATTTATTCCCTCCCCGTTTTGTTTATGTTTCCTTCGCTTTTGTTGAATTAGTCTTTTGAAGTACCTTGATGTGACCTTCTGTTTTTGTAGAAATGGGCGTGTTGCGGGATACTGCTCGGCCCGGACCGCAGGAGGAACGGAGGCGGCGACCGAGCTTAAGCTCCGGCGGCTGCTACCGAGGGAAACGGGAGTGCTTGCCCACTGGCGCGCATTGAGGACCCTACCAAAGTGGCTCCTCCTCTGCTCCCCGCTCCCAAGGCCAAGCGGCAAGCAACCGGTCGCCAAGCCCCGAAGGTCAGCGACAAAAAACTCAGCTCCGCCCCGCTCCTTCGACTTCGCCGAACTTCCCGCCTCGGCACGTCCCAAATCCGCCAAGCGAGGAGGCGGGCTGATAACGAGTATGTTATTGGTCATGTCGTCAAGACGATCAACAATTTTTCGAATCGCTACGGTTATGGGCAAAGATCGATGGCTCAACCACGCCGATTCTATGGTGACGCTTGCTCCGGCTAAGGAATTTCAAGCGAATCCACATGTGTGCGTTGGCTTTGAGCGAGGTAGGTTGATCTCGGGGGACCCTGTTTCTTCAATTTTTGCTTTTAGCTTCGGCTTATTTACTTATTCTATTTTTTGTTTTTGCAGCTCGGCGTCGGTCTTGCGACTTATGATGCCAAGCTGATCAAGGCTGCCGAATCGGTAAGGGTCTTGGAGAGGGCTCTGCAAAAGGCGAAGGGGGAGATCTCTATTTCCGCCGAAAAAGTGAAGTCCTTGGAAGGGGACTTGAAGTCGAAAACTGATGAGATCTCCCGCCTCAATGCTGAGAAGACCGCATGGCTGGCGAGGGAGAGGGCGATGAAGGAGCAGGTCGGTGAGAGGGATCGGAGGGTGGCCGAGCTGGAGGCCAAGTTGAAAGGTGCGCTTGAAGAGAATGACCATCTAAGGGCCGAGCTAGCTGCAAAGCCCAGCGAGGAGGAGGTCTTGCGGAGGTATCGGGACTCGCTGGCCTATGGGATAGAGTCTCTAAATTATATGGAGACCAGCCGAGTTCAGGCTTTTCGGGCGGCGGTGGCAATTGGTGTGCCGATGCCGGAAGTGGTGAAGATGGCGAACCTTGCCTCTTTCGGTCCGGAATGCCGAGATGTCTCCTCGCTCGTGCCTTTTGATGACGCCGAGCTGAGCCAGATTAGGGACGCCGATGCTGCAATTCAAGCTCTCGAGTGGCTGCCTCCTCCTGCTGAGGCGAATAACCTTTTCGCCCTGTTGGCTCAAGAGAATGCCTATATAAAGGATAGCTACCGTTGCTTCACTGTCTCGAGGCATGCCTCCCCTCAACAGGCACACTATGTTGGCGACCAGCTGATGGCTGAGCTGGAGGGCCAGAAGACGAGTAGGGACGAGCTGTCCAAGAGCCAATACATTTCTGAGCAAGTGGCGGCTCGCGAGGAGGAGGCCCGTGAGAGGGGAGGGGACTTAGAATAGGCATTTTTTAGAAACTTTTTAAGACAATGGTTTTGGATGGCAATCTGTAATTCTACTTTTGGTGTACAATGCAAGTATTTTCAGCATTTTTATTTTTTCTTGTTTGCTGTTCTTGTCATCTTTTTGTCGTTCTTTATTTTTGCTTTTTTTTGGTTTGATGCAAGTATTATATTGGATAAAATAATTTTTTGGTCCCTAAACTATACCAAAACTATGCGTTTGGTCCCTCAATTTTTTTTTGTATGCGTTTGGTCCCTTAATTCGATTTTTTTGGTCATTTCCCCCTTCGTACCGTTACCGTTACTAAAAAACTTAACATTGGCTAACTTTTCAAAATATCCAAACTACAGGGGTTAACGTGTCAATTGAAAAATTAAACAAGGATGGCATGTCAAATTGAACCCAGATAATTACTCTTCTTCAACACCAAATTCACTAAAACCCAAATCATTTCTCTTCTTCAACAAACCAAATTCTCAGATCGGTCAACCTCAAAGTCTCTCTCTCTTCCAGTCATTTCTCTCAAGCTCGTCAATTTTTGGATTCCGGTCGATCCAGGCTTGGATTTCAGACTCCATCGAGCCGGTGACCCGAGAGATCTCGTGGGAGGAGGCACGACGGCTAGGAACGATTTGAGACCGAGCCGGCCGGAGGAGTTTCGGAAAGAGTCGATGAGTGACTGGAATTGCTGTGCCGTGATAGACTTCATCAGGTGCGACCGAATCGGGGCAGAGGAGGAGGCGACGGTGGGCAAGGCCTCGTAAGAACCAAACTTACTGGTGGTGTTGCCAACGAACTTGGAAACGGCGGCGTAAGTGACCACGAGGATGAGGGCAACGAACAAGACGTGGAGGACGAAAGACGAGATCGAGGATGGCGGCGGCCCTGAGGTTGGAGTCGTCGAGATCGCACTTGGTGGAGCCCTCGACGCCGCTAACGACGTCGAGTGGCTTGTGGCAGCGGCGAATGTTTCGACCTTCTGGGTTTAATTTTTTTGGTATCGACGACGTCTTTTAGGCTTTGAACACTCTTTCTACAGCTAGAACCGGTGGGAAGGAGGTGATGGTGAACGACGTCATCAACCGCTCTTGATTTACTTGTAACCACCACGCCATTTTCCGGTAACTTCTATCTAATCGTCAAGACGTCTATACATACATGTGTGTATAAATATATAATTCTCTCACTAACTTTCTCTCTCCAGATGGTGTATGGTTTTGAGCTGGAAAAGAATGAAATGGAGGAGACGTTGGGTGATATTAAATCGGCGTTATGGACATTAACACTAACTTCCTCTTTGATTTTGATTCGAGGAAGAGAGAGAAAAAGGGGAATTGACCAAAAATAAGTTACTTTAATTGATTGGTTAATTTTTCAAATTACACATTAACACCATATGGTTTGGACATTATGAAAAGTTAGTCAATGTTAATTTTTTAGTAACGGTAACGGTACGAAGGGGGAAATGACCAAAAAAATCGAATTAAGGGACCAAACGCATACAAAAAAAAATTGAGGGACCAAACGCATAGTTTTGGTATAGTTTAGGGACCAAAAAATTATTTTATTCTATTATATTCGAGGTGTGCCTGGCCTCTCCTCGGCTAGGCGAGGAGGTTTTTGAAGGCATTAGAACCTGGCCTCTCCTCGGCTAGGCGACGAGGTTTTTGAAGGCATTAGAGCCTGGCCTCTCCTCGGCTAGGCGAGGAGGTTTTTTGAAGGCATTAGAGCTCGGCCTCTCCTCGGCCTAGGCGAGGAGGTTTTGAAGGCATTAGAGCACGGCCTCTCTCTCGGCTAGGCGAGGAGGTTTTTTGAAGGCATTAGAGTCTGGCCTCTCCTCGACTAGGCGAGGAGGTTTTATGAAATGGCAAGACAAAGCGGTCTTGAATACATGGTTTAAAGAGAAGTTTTTCACTGACATTTTTCTTTTATAACGAGATAACAGATCATTGATAATACATTTTCAAGTGGTCTAAATGCCAGGGGTTTTTCAGCGGGGTTCCATCTAGTTTCGCGAGCCTGTAGGTTCCTGCTCGAATGTTGTCTGTGATTTTGTACGGTCCTTCCCAGTTGGGAGAAAGCTTGTTCCTTCCAGGTTTGTTTCCAGTCACCTCGATTTTCCTCAATAACAGGTCGCCGACCGAGAACGTGCGAGGATTCAGTCTTTTGTCATGATGGGCTTTGGCTAACTTTTTGTAGTTGATGGCCTTCATCCTGGCTTCGAGCCTTCTTTCTTCTAGGTAATCCAGGTCTAGAGTCCTTGATTCTGTGTTCGTCTCTTCGTTGAAATGGATGACTCTTGCGGTGGGAAGAGCCATTTCGAGGCCATGGCCTCGGCCCGTCAACGTCAAGGAGAAGGGTGTTTCCTCGGTGGCTGAACCTCGGTGAGGCGTTCGGATTGCCCATAAGACGGTGGAAGCTCCTCGAGCCAGGCACCTTTCTTGTCATCTAACCTTCTTTTCAAGGCATGAAGTATTTGTTTGTTTCCGACCTCGCTTGGGTGCTCCTCGGGTGTGCTATCAAGACTTCCAATGGCGAATTCCTCTCTCCTTGCCGTGAACTTGCCGCTTTGAATCGGTTTGCCATGGTCCGACACAATGGCCCTCGGTAATCCATATCTGCAGAGGACATTATCTCGAATGAAGTCGATGGCCCTTTGTTCAGTGATGCTTGCTAGGGGTCTGGCCTCGATCCATTTTGTGAAGTAGTCCACCGCAACTATCACAAACTTGTTCTTGCCTTTGGCGAGAGGGAATGGCTCGATTAGGTCAAGTCCCCACATTTCGAAAGGCCATGCTGCGATTACCGGGGTTTGAGGTGCCGAGGGCAATCTTGGAATATTAGCGAACCTTTGACATTTGTCGCATTTTCGGGCATATGCCTCGGCATCCTTTCTCAGCGTCGGCCAATAGTATCCATGGAAAATGACCCTGTCGGCCAAAGTTCGAGCCCCTGGATGGCTTCCACATACCCCTCCATGTACCTCGGCTAGTAATCCTTGTGTGATTTCTGGTCGGACACACCTTAGGAGAGGCTTAGTGAAAGATCGCATGTATAGTACGTCCCCAATTAAAGTGTATCTGGCCGACCTTCTTGCCATTGTCCCCCCTTGCTCTTTGTCGCTGGGTAATATCCCCTGGTCGATGTACTTTTTGATGTCATCGATCCAACACTCCGTAGCTTGTTCCAGCATCATTATCTTTTCTTTGTCAATGGATGGGGTATCAAGGATTTCAATCCATATTTCTGGGGGGAGCTCGCCGAGCTCACTGGTAGCCATTTTGGAGAGGTGGTCTGCCTTTGTGTTTTCGGCCCTTCCTATTTGTTCCGGCTCGATATTCGAATTGGGCGAGGACACCACGACTAGCTCTCGTATTTGTCGGGGTTGGGTGGTTTACCCCATACTCCCCGAAATCGCTTCACGATGAGGAGTCGGCGAAGATTAAGATTTGAGTAGCTCCTATCTCGACGGCTAGTTCGGCACCTGCTATCAATGCTTCGTACTCGCAACGTTGTTTGGGAAATCGGTTTAAGGGCTTTCTTGATCTCGCTTCGTGCGGTGTTACGAGGAGGATGCCTGCTCCGTTGCCATTTTTGCTGGACGATCCGTCCACGAACAATGTCCAGGGCTGAGATGGTTGCGTTTTGCGAGGCCACTCTTGCCTGGGCACTTGTTCGCTGGTGGAGGGTCCTTGATCCGGTGCATCACTCTTTTCTTCTGCCGAGGTGAAAGAGGTTTCGGCAATGAAATCAGCCAGGATTTGAGCTCTAATGGTTTTTCTTGAAAGATAAACAATTCCATATTCCATCAATTCGATGGCCCACTTCATCATTCTTCCGCAACGCAACTGCTGCGGTATTCTTCGCAGAGGTAAGTCTGTATATACCCCGATTTCATGGGCTTTGAAATGCGGCTTCAGTTTTCTCGCCGTTATCATTAACTTGAGAATCACCTTCTCGATCTGCATGTACCTCGTCTCTACCTCAGTCAGTGCATGGGACACATAGTAGATGGGTTTCTGAAGTCCCTCTTCCTCTCGCAACAGCACCGATGCTATGGCTGTGTCCGTGATCGAGAGATAGACGTAGAGTCTTTCTCCCGGTATGGGGCAGCTGAGCAAGGGTAAGCTGCCGAGGTATTTTTTGATCTCGGCAAAGGTGAGGTCACACTCTCTGTCCCATGTGAACTTTCTCGCTCCTTTTAGGATTTTGAAGAAGGGGAGGCTTTTTTCGGCTGATTTCGAGATGAATCTTCCCAGGGCCACTATTCTCCCATTCAGCTGTTGCACTTGTTTGATGCATATTGGGACCATCTCGGGGGTCGACGTCAGCCTCTCTATTTTTGTTAGAGAGCCGTTTGGCCAGAGCGAGCCTTCGTTGGTCCCTTGCCGACACTCCCGGTACCGAGGCGCCGGAGTCCTCCCTTGCGTCCCTTCCTTCATCGTGCTTGGCAGGTTCTTTTTCTGGGCGGGTGGATGCAGCGGGGGTGATGTTTTTGGAGGCTTGCTTTCTGGACTTCACCATCCTTTCTCGTCTGTGGACGCTGTGATTGAGAAAGTCGTTTCCCGGCAACGGAACCAAACTGATCACGCCTTTTTGGTGGTGACCTTGTCTTGTCGTCCACGTGTGAGCAAGGATGAGGTGGCGGTCGCTGGTTTGTCTTTCTTGCTTAACCTGCACAAATTAAACAACAAACACCGTTAAGGAGTCGGGGCGGCCCGACTAGAACCCTCCGGTGTGAGAGTAAGGTTTCCGGTGGAAAGATAGTAATAAATATGTCGGGATAAGTGTTTGATAAGAGGCTGTGATAAGAGAGTTGTGATATCTCTGAAATTGCTTACCTTCATATTAAATGTGCACTCTTTATTTATACCTGATGTTTATGTCGACGTGGCGGCTGGTGACTGGGGGGCATAAAGCGGCAATCATTAAATGCGTTGAGGGTCTTCGTCAGAAATAAGTGAAATGTGCGTTTGTCAGGGAGTTGGTGGTTGCGTGCAGCGGTTTTCTCGGGCCTAGGGAAGCGGCTTGTCAGGGCGGATGATGATTGATTCGAAGTCGAGACCAAGCGATTTTGTGACAAAGTGTTTACTATTGCCGAGGCTGAGGATACTAGAGGCCGATTCGACGACGATGCCGAGGACCTCGAAGGTTATTCTGGCCTGCCGACACCGAAGTTGTTGGAGATCGCGAGTCGTCTATTTGCTCAGCCATAAAGAGACTCGTGTTTATTTAAGGGCAAGTGGTCCTGACTTCGTTACTAGTGGCTTTCTGAGTGGGGCCCTTTATTGTGCCGAGGGTCAAGTCCTCGGTTTGCCGAGGGTCAAACCCTCGGTTTAATCCTTTCACATAGAAAAAAATAATGCTCATCCATCATATTAGCAAGCATCTCATAAATCTTTCTACATTGCATTTGCATCAAATAAAATGATATATGCATGCATTAGTCATTTATCATTTGCATTTATTATCCAAATAGCTGCATTTTCACATTAGCAAATAGATAATAAAATGTTGCCAATCATAAAAAAAAATTCATGACATTCATTATGTCCCTGCAGCATAGGCATGCATAAAAATGAATTTTATTGCATAAAATATCTCTGTTTTATCTTGCATTCATCCGAAAATGCGTCCGAAAATATACCCGAAAAAAAAATTTGCATTATATTCCGAAAAGCCCGTTTCATAGGCATGTAGCGTATAAAAATATTTTCCAGCATAAAGCATGCATCATATAGCCCCAATTGCATTAATAATGATAAATCATGCATTGCAGAGTCAAATAGTGCCATCTAGTTAAATTATGCATCGAAAAAATAAATTGCATAAATTTCATGCATCATCACCAAATTGCATCGTTTTAGCATAAATATTGCATGCATAAGCATTATAAGCAGGGTCAGGAATACTCCAAAAGCCCAAAACAGTGCAAAAATCCAGCAGATCTGAGAAATTTTCCAAGTGGGTAAGAAAGAAAAATTTACAGAAGAACTTGGAAGGTTGGACACGTGAGTGTTCCAATCGTGGTGGATATTACCCCAATCATCCTTGGAGTAATGATATCTGATATAATTCCGGGTCAAAGGAGGAAGTTCCATCCTCCTCTCGCCCGATTCTGGATGCATTGGAGCCTTCCCCTTCCTGAATCGCGATGAAGAAGCCATCTGCTAGAAAAAACACATAAATTGGCGGGAAAAAATTTAAGAAAAATAGCAAAAATGAAGAAATAAGCAAATCAGCAGCAATGGCAGTTGTGGAGGAGCAGAAGCAGAAGAAAGATGGAAATGAAGAAGAAGTAGTAGCTTCTTCCCCCTGCCTCCCGTCAATTATATGGTTGAAAAAGGAAATTTTCCTTTTTCCTCCTCCAAAGTTTAAAGTTGCGGCACTTAAGTCCTCGAGTTTCCAAAGCTGCAAAATGACCCCTAAAGCTTAACGAAAAGTTAACTACGTAATTTTATTAACCAAAATTGGTGGTCATCCATCCAAAAGCAAGGAAAAGTCCATCCCCAGCAGATCAGCCGCAACATAATCAGAAAAGCCATGAAAATCAGCGCCAAAGGTAAGAATTTTGTAAAAATAAAGCTTACAAAAAAAAGAGAGAGAAAAGAAAATAAAAAGTAAGCATGCAAAAAAAAAAAAAAAAAGAGAATGGCAAGCATGCGAAAAAAAAATGCAAAGTGCAAGCAAAAGGATAAGAAAAGAAGAAGAAAGCAAAAAAAAAAAAAAGAAGTAAAAGAAAAAAAAAAGGGGAAAAATGCATGCAAAAGAAAAAAATATATGTGCATGCAGCAAGAAAAATTGCAGTAGCAAAAAGAAGAGAATTCCAGCTAAAGCCGAAATTGCAGCAGCAAAAGAAAAATTGCAGCAGCAAAAAGAAGAGAATTCCAGCTGAAGCCGGAATTGCAGCAGCAAAAAGAAAAGGAAGAATTTTCCAGCTAAGGCCGGAAATTGCCATGGAAAAAAGAGGGGAAGATTT
The DNA here is from genome assembly GCA_013146195.2 of Codonopsis lanceolata. Lineage (NCBI taxonomy): Eukaryota > Viridiplantae > Streptophyta > Magnoliopsida > Asterales > Campanulaceae > Codonopsis > Codonopsis lanceolata. The sequence goes on along the minus strand of CM028381.1, from coordinate 128,305,921 downwards.
CCAAAGAAAATGCGGAAATACAAGAAAGAAAGGAAAAAATCGACAAGCGAGCAAAAAGCAAAGACATAAAGTAACAAGTGCAACAAGTGCCGCAAAAGTAGCATAAAGTAGCAAGTGCAGCAAAAGTAGCAAAAGGCAGCATAAAGAAACAAGTGTAGCAAAAGCAGCAGCAGCGACAGAGGTCGCAAAAGCAGCAACAAAGGTAAGAAAAGGGAAGTATTTTTCCTTTTCTGTGCATTGTGTTGGTGTTTGGAAACTTTCCCTGAAGGGGCTGCAACCCCGGATCAGAGGGAAAGGCTTTGTTCTCTGACGAAGACTGAGTTCCTGAGGAGACAGTGCATTCCATGCATTTGTGTTGGTGTTTGGAAACATTCCCTTAAGGGGCTACAACCCCGGATCAGAGGGAAAGGCTTTGTTCTCCGACGAAGGCTGAGTTCTTGAGGAGGCGTTGCATTCCAGGCATTTGTGGCTGTGTTTGGAAACTTTCCCTTAAGGGGATGCAACCCTGGATCAGAGGGAAAGGTTTTATTCTCCGACGAAGGCTGAGTTCCTGAGGAGACATTGCATTCTGCCCAGCATTGTTTGTTTGTTTGATCACCATAAGGTGAACTACGTTCGGTCTGATTCCTTGGATAATGATACGTAGGCAGCCTATATCGGTAGGCATGACCGTCGCAGCATGCTTGTTTTAGTTTTGGCCCGAACTACGTTTTGGTCTGATTTCCTTTATTAAGGGATACGTACGCAGCCTACATTAGTAGGTCCGACCATTAGAGCATTTTATTGCATATCAGCTTAAAAACTACGATAACCTGCTATAACCGACTAAATATGTCTAGGATATGGAGGTATGGTTACAATTATAAATTGTTGCATTATAACTGCTACCTGTTGCATCTCTCCCCTGTATTAATTGCACGAAATTGGAGAGTCTATTTCTTATCAACGATGTTCGTCTACTCAGTAAGCCTCGGGTTACTCGTAGACTCCATCGTTGAGGGGCTCTGTAGACACTCCAATTTCGTACCTCTGGTATGTAACTCTGGCATGTGATATCAAGACCTGTTAAAACTTAACAAATGTCAAGTTACAGGGATTAAAAATGCAAAAGGCAAAGCAGGATGAGCAAAACAGTAAAATGCAGGGGCTAAATAGTCAAAAATGGAAAATGAACAGTGGGCTGGGCGCGGCCTGAAGGGGCCCTTGGCGTGGCGCCCATAAGGTGTTATGGAAGCGCCCAAGGTGCTACAGTACACCCCGGACTTAACGCATTATGCAATTTTTAAAGCGCGGTGTATAAGAAAATGAAGCACGCAGAAAGAAAAAGAATTCCCCGATGAGTCCCTCCTTCAGCCTATAAATAAAAGGCTTGGGGTTTGCTTTCAGCACATCGATCAGTGATCACAAACTCTTCGCATCGTTCTTAGGCTGAGAGAAAATAGTGAGTGAAGTGAGATAGGGAGCGATCCTTCTATAAAGCCTCGAAACCCTGCCAAAACTCCGCCAAAAGTAAATCCAACCAGTCAAAGTGATCCCTAGCCCTCTAGTTAGGTATCCATCTTATTTCCCTGGTCCAAAAGTCTCGGAAAGAGCAATTGCTCTGCCCGAGTAAAAAAGCCAAAACCACAAAAAATAAGTCGTTACTCTGCCCAAACCGTAGCAGCAGCAGCATAAAAAAGACTCCCTCTCTCGAGAAGGACAGAGCGAGCACACCACGCTCTAAAAGGTAAATCCTTTAAGGGCGTTTATTTATAAAAGTTCTTTTCAAATCCGACCCAATGCAAAAATATAAGTCGTTGTGCTGCCTGGATTTACTTAGGAAATACTATTTAAAAGAGCCGTTATTATGCCGAAATATTTTTAAATGTATTTGTAATTATTTTAAGGAGATGGCTGCAAGTCCGTAAATAATGTAACCATGTCTATATTTGCTTTTATTTCTTGTCTTTTAATGCTTTATTTATTTGCTAAATAAATATAACAAAAAGCATAATTTGGCCAAAAACCGCTTTTGAGACTGAAAGGGCGAGTTGGGTGCCTAGCACCTTCCCAACTCGTGACTTAGCCTCCGAACCCTTTTTTTTTTTTTTTTGCAATCTCTGGTTTTTCTTTATTTCTTCCTTAAAATAAAGATGGCGACTCTATAGAACATTTTGGATCCAGTGGGGCATCGCAACACTCCTTTCTTGCACTTTTTCGTTTTCTCCTTAAAAAAGGAGAATGTGAATGAAAGGGTGATGTATTCCTATATCCTTGTATCCCCTAAAAAAGGGATAACTTGATATAGAAAACCGAAAGCACCCACAATGATCTGAAATAGGCCATAAGGCAATTTTCATAAAATCCATAGTGGGGCCTCGCAACATCCTTTCTTGCACTTTTCTGTTTTCCCCTAAAAAATGGAGAATGAGAATGAAAGGGTGATGTATTCTTGCATCCTGGTATCCCCTAAAAAAAGGATAACTTGATACAGAAAACCCAAAGCTCCTATATTGGACCAAAAATTCACTGAAGTTACCGAGGCGTATTCAACACGCTATTTTAGATAGCACCCTTTCCGTATTTTTAATTTCGTCTTTCCCTAAACAAGGTAGGGTGGAATGGAAAGCGTGGTGTCCCGCTTCCGCACGTACGTGCACCCTTATCCAAGGGTGCGCGGGGCGCGGGCGCAATCCCGGGAACCCACACCTTCATTTTTCATTTCTCCAGTTAATATCTCAGAAAGCCTAAATGAACATCAACCAGCTGACAATACTTATCCAGCTGACAACCTTAATTATTCTTTAGATCCTTCCTTAGTTGATCAGTCAGCTGACACATAACCTACTGACAGTCCACCATCCTCACTTTCTCCAACTGAAAATCTATCTCCTATCACCTCAAACACTGAACCTCTTCTAGATCTTCTTAGGGAAATCAGAGAAGCTAGACACCATCTAGTTTCAAACATCATTGGTGATCCCTTTGCAAGACTGAGAACAAGAAGTCGTTCCTGAAATGAAGCTATTGACTCACATGCCTTTGTCTCCTGCATTGAACCAAAGAAGATTGATGAAGCTCTGGAGGATCCCCAATGGATTGAGGCGACGCAAGAAGAACTTAATCAGTTTGAGAGATGTCAAGTTTGGCAGCTTGTTCCAAGACCATCAAATCAACAAATAATTGGAACTAAATGGGTTTTTAGGAACAAGTTGGATTAAGATGGAAATGTCACTAGAAATAAAGCAAGGTTGGTAACCCAAGGCTATAGACAAGAGGAGGGCATTGACTATGATCAAACATTTGCTCATGTTGCAAGGCTAGAAGCTATCAGACTGTTCCTTGCTTATGCAACCTTCAAGGATTTCAAAGTCTACCAAATAGATGTGAAAAGTGCATTTCTAAATGGTGACCTACAAGAGCAAGTCTTTGTTTAATAACCCTTTAGGTTTCTTGATATAAAAAAGAAGGACCATGTGTACAAGCTAAGAAAGACTCTCTATGGTCTCAAACAAGCTCCAAGAGCATGGTATAAAACTCTATCCAAATTTCTCATGGAAAAAGGGTTTCAAAGAGGTAAAATTGATACTACTTTTTTCTCTTTTAAGCACAAAGGTAATATTTTACTAGTTCAAATTTATGTTGATGATATTATCTTTGGTTCTAGTAATGATGCTTTGTGTAAGGGGTTTGAAAATTTTATGAAAGGAAAAATTGAAATGAGCATGATGGGAGAACTTACATACTTACTAGGTTTGTAAATTAAGCAAACTGATGAAGGAATTTTTCTTCATCAATCCAAATACACCAAAGAGCTGATTGAGAAATATAATTTGCATGAGGCAAATTCAGCAAGCACTCCAATGATGAGAAAGGTAAATCAGTCAACACAACTTAATATAGAGGTATAGTTGGATCTCTCTTGTATCTAACTACTAGTAAACCAGATATTATATTTGATGTATGTATATGTGCTCGTTTTCAAGCTAATCCTAAAGAATCTCACATGATTGCTGCCAAAAGTATTATCAGATACTTAATTGATACTGAAAATTTTCGTATTTGGTATCCTAAGGACTCTTCTTTTAATTTAATGGGAAATTCAGATGTTGACCTTGCAGCTTGTAGAGTAAACAAAAAGAGCATAAGTGGAACTTGTTAGTTTCTTGGCAACAGGCTTGTATTATGGGCATTCAAAAGGCAGGCATTCGTCTCTACGTCAACTACTGAAGCTGAATACATTGCTGCTGGGAGCTACTGCTCACAAATTCTTTGGATGAAACAACAATTGTTGAATTATGAAATGCAAATGATAACTTGTCCTATATATTGTGATAATACTTTTGCTATTTCTATTTCTAAAAATCCTGTGATGCACTCTAAAACTAAACATATAGACATTAGATATCATTTTCTTAAAGATCACGTTGAAAAAGGTAATGTTCAGCTAGAATATGTTCCTACAGAATTTCAATTAGCTGACATATATTCACAAAAGCTTTAAAATCTGATAGATTTGAATTTATTAGAGGAGAATTAGGAATGCTTATTTTATCATAGATAGATATGTTGTATGTCTCTAACCATTGCAGGTACAAGGGTTAAACTTATAAAGTAACACAGTGATCATCCTTATAATGTTTGTCTGTCTCCACCACCGACAAATTATTTAGCCAACACCAACACCTACCTATATGAATATTTGGGCCTCAGATATAAGATAAACCTTCCGTTGACAGTCTTCAGCTAATAAGGCAACTAGCTGACAATCATCAGCTGACATTGTTATTAGCTGACATAATCTCTCTATTGATATTCTTAGGTACAAAATCTTCAGTTGAACAACTACCTACTGAAAACAAACTTTTAGTAGGTAAGTGTTTCACAAAGTAACTAAACTTCAGTTACTACACAAGTAGCATCTAAACCCTAACTTTAGCTGATCGTGTCTCAGCTGAGTAACTTATCATTTTATATTTGTAAATAAATATTATCAAAAAATTTAAATATTGCTCGTTCCCGCCTTAAATGTGTCACATTTACTTTACATTAAATGTTGACCTTGTCTTAAATCACATCACTTAATACTCTTTGCACAAAAATCAAAAATCCTTTTTGTACCATATCACTGCAAGTCATATCTTCAATTTTTCAAAACAAATCATTACAATCTCGTATAAGCCATCGTACTTATACAACTTTAATAACCTTGGTCATAACTCTTATACCCCACAAAATTCATCTCAACCTACTAAATTCTCTAAAGCAAATTCTTTTTTTTTCTCTCTCTCTCTATTTTCCTCCTTGTCCAGTTCGTCTTCCACCAAGCGAAACCCTAACTCTAGTTTTCTCAAAAGACTTTTCTGGGATAGTAGCTTGAACTTAGTCTTTTCTTAGTTCAATCCTTGCATTCTAGTTCTAATTCATTCAATTATTTTGCACAAAAAATGGCAGACAAAACTTCTCTTCGATGTATTCTCAACGTTACTTCTCTTAACAGTAATCCAATGGGAGTCCTACTAGTCCAACTTTTGACAGATTCTGTTCTTCTTCCTCTATTATCATTCGAAATCAACACCTAAAGCCATCATCTTATAGAGGAGTTCTTCACAAACATGAAAGACACTCCAAACAAACCCCACTCTCTTACTGGCACTGATCGATTTTTTATTTTAATCTCTTTCTTTGCAAGTGGACAAGACTATTATAGAATAGTATTGGAAGCAAGGGTCGAACCCACAGAGACAAGAGATCACGAACAGTACAATCAATTGATAGCAAATTATTAATCTAAGGGGTTTTTATAATTATGTTATTCTAAACTACTATTGATATTTAGGTGTTTTAACTAATTAGCAGTAATTACAGTTATGAAGATCGTATGGTGGGTGGCAATCTAGGATTCAGGTTTCACTTGTATCTCTTTTATGCTTAATTCATAATCAGTATCATTCAATTTCTTGGGTTCGTTCACTAAAGATAGATATAGTCTGTTGAACAATTGGTTCAGCCTCCATCCCCGCAACATTCATCCATTCTATATCCTAAGCACATGAACTTTCAATCTAGCTGTCACCTAGATCATGTATGAACCTGGTCCTAACTTATCACTCTCATGCCTCGATAGGTCCAATTTATTGTGATGGTGAGCCAGTGTACGACATATGCACATTGGTCATGCAGTTATCCGCACCTCTAGGCCTTTATTATTTGCGATTACATTCATTTGTTCAAAGCAAAATAATAGATGGATTGATAAACACCACAATCAACAAGAATTGAATGAACATAAATATGAATTAAAACATAAATTCGATACAAGTTACCTCCCACCTCCTAGATTATGGATGATTAAGTTCATCATAGACAATAATGAACAACACATGGAGATGAACGGAAACATGATTCGATCTTCAATACTTGTAATTACACAATCTAACTATGTTATACAACCTAAAAACTATCTAAAATCTATACAAAACTGTTTCCAGTCGTTTTTCTATATCTTAGGCTTTGGCATCCGATCTCTATTTATACCCGGGAGTTGTAATCCAACTGAATCACTTGTGAAAATATGAAAACTTCGCATTCTGACCACCTTGCGATCGCAAGGTCTCCAGATTTTCTGACCCTTGATTTCTTGCTTCTTCATGTTACTACCCACTTTGCGGGGGCAATGTCTGAGTACCTTGCGACCGCAAGGTCTCCAGATTGAACTTTCTTCGTTTCTTCTTCATTTTTCATCTTAGGCCCTTCTTGGAATTGCATATAAAACCCTGGAGTTTTGCATATTTTCACTAAAAACCCTGAAACTTACAAAACTCACCGAAAACACATATCAGTAGCCAAAAGTCTCGTGAAATAGCATAATTTAAGTCATAGAAGCATATAAAATCGACGTATAAAATACATCGATCAGGCACCATTCAAGGTGTCTAGGTGACTTTTGATGTTGCATCTATCTCTGCCGCCTTCCCTGGTCTCAAGGCCACTGCCCACTGGGTCTACCATTCAAACCATCCCTAAAGATGTCCAAAAAGCAGGATGGATTTCTATGAGAGGCGAAGTCCTAGAAGAAAATGCCTTCAACAGGCTCAAGAACCACTTCCAGCCACTACATTATGCTCTAGCCGTTGTTCTAGATAAATGCATACTTATCAAGTCTCGAAGCCTTGACAAGATCACTGAGGCTCAACTGGTTATGATGGAAGCCATTGTTGAGATGAATGAGGTTGACTGGGCTTCGCTTCTGGTGGAATGTGTCAAGGCAAACATGGCCAGATTCAAGGAGAATATAGCCGCTAGAATTCACAAGTTGACCCACCATCTCATCATCACTCATTTCCTTAGGAAAATTACTATCATCAACAAAGCAGTTTTAACTATGGGTTATGTTCTGGCTGTTAAAATAAGAAAACTCTCAGCCATAGACATAAAAAATGATATCTCCTATTCTAAGTTTGGACTGGATGTTCCTATTGATAAAGTATCTCAATCTGAACCCTTTGAACCTCCAGTTTGTGATGTTCTTCCATTTTCCCCAACTTTCATTCCAGCTGATATCCAAGAACCAGTTGTTAGGACAAACAAAAGAAAGAGGGAAAATCTTCTTCAAGCTGCTGAAGAAGAGGCTGCTATGGAGGCTGAAGAACCTACTGTCATTCTAGTTGTTTTTTCGATTCCTCCACGAAAAGCTGTTCGCAAGAAGCAGAAGGTAAACCCCACTCTCAACACACAAAATTTTGTCCCTTTATCTTCATCTGCAGAACCCTTTCAGCCACCTACTCCATTGCAAAAATCCAAATCTTCCAGCCCTCCACATGTTCGCTATTTCGCCCCTATCAAAAACCCCATATATCATCACGTCTACAACTATTACAAGCCTTATCACACCCCTATTCCTCCTAACTGGGTCTTTCCCATCGACCATCTTCCTTTCTTCATCCATTCCCTTCTTGCATTCCACGAGGAGAAGAAAGCTGATAAACCAATCTTAAATTTAGCCAAATACATCGACCAGAATTTCAAACGAAGGCCCGATATTTTCTATCCTCCTACACCAATCAACATGTCCCCCAATCTATTTGCAGCCAATTATGGGAAATATTTTGACCTTCTTCCCATAGTTTGGAAAGTTTTCTATCTCTCAAATGATAGATTCGTTCAAGACGAACTAATACGTTGTGTCTGGCAGCTTTACAAGAATGTGCACAATATCTCTCCTATCTCTCTTCAAGATCCCTACTACATTGGACACCTAGCAGCTGATGATGATGATCAGCTGAATCAAGACCTTAACTTTCCTACCATTGATCAAGCCAAACTAGCTCTAATCCAAAAGGGCGTTGTCAAATACATCTATGACAATGTTGCCTTTGCTAAGGCTTAATATCAAGCTTCTCATCCAGAACAGATACAATAGGTAGGATGAGGCTCTTCATCACAGCACGTAGGAACTTCTTCAGGCAGCTGCACCGGCTGTCATTCAGTCTAACCTTACTGTAACTCTTACTGTTGCTCTGCCTACTGAAGCCCCTACTGTTACTCCACAAACTGAAGTCCCTGCTGCTCCTCTTCAAAATAAAGATATTTTTGATGATGTTCCTGATGTAGAACAGGCAGTTGATGAAAACTTGCTCATAGCCCCAACAGCTGCTCTGATTCTTGCTCCTTCACCAACTAATGAATATGTCCCTGATACTCCCAGATCTTTTGATCCACCAGCTGGTGCGGATCCAGACCTTCCAGCTGATCCTCTCATCATTTCCCAAGCACTTCCTTTTCAGCCACTTTATGATTAGGACCAGGCTGATGATGAATCTATTAATAATTCCTCTTTTGGTTCTAGCAGCTCTGATCCGATCGTCTCTCAAACACTCAGGATGGCCTACTGACGACAAAAACAACAAAGAGAAATTTCCAGTCAAGCCTTGTCTCATTCGACTGGGACAAAGACAGTCTTTATGGATGAATCATCTAAAGAACCAACTTCCACTGCTCTTCCTTCTATAGAATGTGCTGCCAAACTAGTTGTTCCTTCGGTTGCTGTTGCCCCCTCAGCTATTGTTGTTTCTTTCTCCACTCCTATGTTCATACCAGTGAATGATGCTCTTCCCCATGACTTCCCTCCTACTACTAACACCAATGCACGATTTGATTCTATGCACATTCATCATCTTCATATTAACGGGGTTCTTCAGTGCATGTCTTGTCAGCTCAATGGCCTTCAAATTCAGATGGATTCAATTCTTCCCAACTTATGCAGCACCATCACTATTGAAGTTCAGGCGGCTATTGCAAATGGCCCTTGCTCTTTGCTCTGATTGGAATACCGTTCTGGCATATCAAGGGGAGTGCACAAAGAGGGCAGAAAATGCTGAAACAGTCATGTTTAAAGCCCGTTAGGAGGAGAGGGTGCAAAGAGTAAGGGCCGATGCTTATTTGGTTGAACGCAAAAAACTAAGGAGAAAGGTTGGAATTACAGCTTTTGAAACAAATGCTGAAAATGAATATGCTGCTGCTGAAAAAGAAGCTGCCACAAATGTTGCTGCAGCTGAAAATGAAGATGCTTCCACTGAAGAAGATGCTACGAATGTTGCTACTAATCTACTTGAAGCTGATGCAGCTCAAACAGGAAGCTCAGAAGGATCCACAATTTTTTAAACGTCTTCTACATTTACACAAACTTATCTCTTTACTATTAATTGGTTTTGGGTTTCTTAAATACTTATTCATATTATATCATGCTATTTCTAACATCTTTTGCAGGGATCATTTTTCCAAGTTCAAAACTGAACTTTGAAATAATTTTTGATTGTTTACTTGTTGCTCTTTGCTTATAGTGAAGGACTTTTAGTAATAGGAGAAGATTGTTGGATTATGCTTGATTTACTTAAAACCATTGAGTTAGAAAATTTAACCAAACTAAGATTTTCTTTAAAAAAATCTTAAAAATTACTTCAGCCAGTATCCTACGAACAAATCCCTATGATCTTGTAAAAATATTCTCTCAACAGATTGAATTGGAATTCAATTTCAAATCTTGGCTCCTACGGTTTGAATCACAAGCTACTCTATATAAAGACTTTGGAAGCAACAGTTTGAAAACAACTGTAGCATTCATACTCTCTTAAGTGAAACTCTCTTGAAGTGCCTCAGCAAAACATTAGCTAGATAGTCCTTGAATTCTATTCATTTTTAGTTCATTGTTTTGACAATCATTGTTTAGACATTTCTTACTTCTTTCATATTTTTAAGGAAGCCTTTGATTGTCCCACGAGTGTGGTTGTTTTTCAATCATACTCCATAAAAACACTGGTCTTTGTTATACACTGATCAATTAGTGATCATCTAGATTATTAATAATATTAGTACACTTCAAAAATCTAAGTTTGACCAACTTGGTAGTTGACGTAGCAGTTTATATTGTGAACCACTTCAACTTCTTTGTTTTACTCATTAGCTCCTACAAACTGGTCTAACACTTAAGCAGTCTTAATCTACTTAAGTGTCAACCAGTTCATTACATAAGTTGTTTACTTGTTTTTATAAATTGTCTTTTATTTCTTTCTTTATAACTTGTGATCTCTTTCGAAACACCAAACTGTGTCAGCCAGCTGACCAATTTTATTCTTCCAGCTGACAGCATCAGTTGCTTAAAACTATCAGCTAGCTGACACTTTATCAGTTGACTGACATAAGTTATATTTTTCGTTGTAACTTTTGAGGTTTTTAAAAATGACCCTCACAGTTTTTAAAAGACTATTCACCCCCCTCTAGCCTTATTTGTTGCCAATTGGACTTACAAAATTCAATCAGGCATACGTCACATTGAATTCTAAGTCGATCCATTAAAAGTTGAATTTTTTCATCGAAAATCCAAAATTGTGCATCGGGATTCCAAATCATGCATCGAAATTCATGTTAGTAATATTTCATGTGGAGAAAATTGATAAAATTATTAAGTTGGGATCTAATACCCTATAACCTCAAAACAGAATAACAACTATATGGTGTTATGCGGCCATGATCCAACACAAACGCGAATAATTTTCTCTATTTTGGTAACAATCCTCAAATAATTGAGCAACCATTTGTATGTGGATCTATGATTGTAAAAGAAAAAGAAAATTGGTGATGAAGATGAAAGGGATTGTGTATGTGTCGGTTCTGTCCTAAGATTGAGTTATTGTAGAACTCAATTTATTTGACATTTGGGGGGTCCGATTTGAGATTGATTCTCCAATTTTCTTTCTTCTTTCTTCAACAATCAAAACCGAGGATAGGAATGAAATGATCTCCTCTTTGTGTCCCTCTCTTAGATGATTGTTTCTCTCTCTCATGTTACTAAAGAGTCTGTCTTTCCTTCTTCTTTGTTCATGCTCTGTTTCTCGCTTCTTTCCTAGTTCCTTTGTTGTAAGATAATAACTATAAAGGAATCCAATTTGTTTTTTTTCCTAGTTCCTATGTTGTAAGATAACAACTACAAAGGAATCCAATTTGTGTATCATGAATCCAAATTTGTGAATCAAAATTTTCTGTATCAGGAATCCAGTTTGTGCATCGTGAATCCAATTTGTACATAACAAATCCAAATTATGCATAGGGATCTACTTTTTTATTTTAATTACAAATTGATGCATCACAAATACAATAGTTGCACCACAAATCCGAATCGAAGCACAATTTGGATTTAACTTTTGATTCCAATAGTTGCATCGCAATTCCAAATTGTGCGTTGGGATTTACTACCAACTGATCACTAAACACACCCACACATACAACACAAAAAGTGTGGAGAGGAATCAATTACTTGAATGTTGAGATATTGTAGAGAGGAATAAAAGACTCAACCATTTGTTTTCGACGACCCATGATGGCAATTAGGACTCCATGTGTGCTGAATTGTTGTGATATTTCATACCCAATTCCAGACCCACATGTGTCAACAACGAGACTTTCCCCTTCAATATGTCATGTTTGAATGGAGACTCAAATGGATTTCCTCGATCCTCTTAATTTTCTTTGTTTCTGTGTAAAATTTCAGTAGTGTTCTTGCTGAGTTTAAGAAGCCATGGAATGGTGTGAGGTTCTACTTTAAGTTGGACCGATGAAAATGGGGGAAGGGGGAATCATAAAGATGAGTCAACGACCGACTGCCTTGTTGTTCTCGTGATATGTTTATCCGTCTTCAGGCGGAAGGGCATTTACGAAAAATTTAACGACAGTAGACTTACGGTTAAAAAAAAAAAGAAGTACTAAACATTTTGAAAATGTAGTAAAGTGGACCGGCCTGTAATTTTATAAAAAGGGAGGGGGGCAAAACTAAGTTTTCCATAGCTCTGACTTCTTATACAATCGGACGTATTTCCATTTTCACAAGCCACAAGATGTTCTGCTGCGTATAAGTGGTCGTAAGTTCACTTCTCTTGCTCTTTTTCTTTCTATTTCTCCATTTTTATATTTTTATTCATTACAGATACATATGAATGAAACATTAAATGAAAGCTGATTAACCTTATCATAATATAATTTTACCCTTGCGATTTTGTTTTTTGCGTTTAATTCAGTTCGTCGATGAAATGCTTCTAAGACGAAGTTAAATAGTATTTTGAGGTTTTCCAAATCATATCCATTAATCTTGAATTTCTAACTAATAGTTGAACCAAAACACATGAATGAAGTTGTATTGAGTTAAAATTTGGAAACCTACATTAAAGCACAAATACACAAATAATAAGATTTCAAATGGAGGTTGGCTGGAGATAAAATGAGAAAGGGTTTTGAAGATCTCCGCTGTCAAGGGTTATTTAGGAAAAGTCGAGAGGTATTAGGGGAAAATAAATAAATGAGGCTGGGCCGACCTGGGCTGAGGGAAAATCTAAGGAAGGAGTTCACGGGTCACCTAGTGTAAATGTGTTGATGGATGTCAGAGAAACAGGGTTGGAAAATGGGTTGGTGGGCCGGATCTAGAGCTAGGATCCAAAAGGGAGTCATGAGCCGCATTTTGGAGGATCAGGAAGATGACTCACACGTGACACCAACGGGGGGAGATTAACAATGCAAAAGCTGGACACTTCTGAGGGTTGAAACCGGCGTCCCCTGGGGTTCTCAAATGTGCGTCGGTGCCCCTAAGTTTTTTGGGATGTGCGTCGAGGGTCCTTTCCAGCCAGGCCTTGCAATCTTGTCCCCCGTTAAACTTTCACGGAACAATAGGAAATGATAATTCAGGAGTTGACTAGCAGAATTGATAATTTTATAGTTATAGGTTGACATAATGGAGGTGATCTAGTCATGCACCATTTTAATGATGCTGCTAGCAGAGATCGTAAACCCTTTCATGAAGGATTTATTACGGGCTTTCCAAATATTGCATAGAATAGTAGCCGGGATAAGAATATGGTGGGACAACAAAGAATGAATCCACCAATGCATGCAACGTTGATGGAAAGAGAAGCCATGAATAACCATGACAAAAGCCGAGTGGAAATGCGAGCAAATCTTGTTAACTAGAGTGCTTGAAATAAACACATGGGCGAAGTTCTCGCTCTCGGGGGATGAAGGACATCAGTAGCTACGAGATACAAGACTAATGCCCCTTTTAATTATAGCTTCATCGATGGTAAGATCAGACGGTGCCATGCAAACTTAGCTGATAAAGATCCTGCATTAGAGATGAGGTCTATTGTAGAAGATAGTGAAAATTTAGCATCATGAGAAGCAGTTGAGTAGGGAATTGAAAGAACGTGATGCCACGGAGTCTCAATTTGAAACGATGTTATTGTCAATGTTGCAGTGAATGTTGCAACAATGACAATGACAATGTGAACAACAAGTATATCACAGAAAATAGCAACGGAAGTTTTGTTTTCAGATATTAAACCAAGCAGACTTTGGAAGACAGAAAATAACACAAAAACAATCTACAAGTATCAAACTTGTAGATCAAGCCTCAAGGCAACACAATATATTAAAACCAACACTGTTTTTAATCCTTAACAGTTAACACAAAATTCTCACAAGATATAGAATCTTGGAGAACCGAAAAACCCACATAAACTACTAGAACAAACGTGGGAAGAAAGACTCAAATACAGCTTCCAAAACAGCATACAAGAAGGAAGCACACAGATCAGAAACTTCAGGAAGAAACGAGGCTGTCTTCACAGAAGTTTCAAAACAGCATGCGCTTGTGTGAAGGAACTGCTTGCAGAATACTCTCAGTTTATGGCCTTTCGATCTACTCTCTCAAACTCTACACACCAGGCAGTAAACTGAATCTCTTATTCAAGCACTCTGAATGAATTCTTTCTTGCAAGCTCTCAGCGTACACAAAGCTCTCTGCGACCTCCAAACCTGCTCGACTTCTGGTCTTTATATAGGCTGCAAATCCTGTAAACAAAAACTCCAAAGAATCCTGCAAACACACGGCAAAGCAACTACTCCTACTAGGAAAGAGATTTAGCATAAAATCATACAAGATTATGTTTCCTAATATGATACATTTAATAACTAAATATTTATGCAAAGATTTAGTTACCTAAAATGTATCACCTAAATCTAATAAGAGAATCCTAATTAAATCCTATCACCTAATAAATCTTTAACAACAATTAATTCCTACTTTGACCAAGAGAGTGAAAACAAGACAAATTAGGCGATGCCTAATTTACCCTTACAATCACCCCCTTTGTTCGAGCATTCTTGGTCAAATCCACATAAGACCTGCAAGAAGATTATAATGAACACCCCCTGAAATGAAGGTCAGAAACATAGGAGAGAGACATGATCAACAAACCACAATCACAATTAACTACATATTACATGTGTCTCAAAATCCGAATCTAATTATTACAGACCCAAATGAAGTAAGTGTTCCAGGCTAACAAGTAACCAACCAACAACCATCACATTACACAAGAGACAAATATCAGAATTACATCAACCATCATCAACCATCAACTTTCAGGAACTTTTGGCACATTTTCAGTAGCTGCAGTTTCAGGAACTTCATCACTACCAACCCTTGCAGCTTCACCCCCTATTTGACCAGAATGATGTCCCAGCCATGAGGAGTAGTGAGCAGCCAAAGTAGTGAGAAAGGATTGTTGTGCAGCAATGTGAGATAGCTGTTTCTGGATCAGCTGCAGTTGCTCTTTGACAAAAGAGACTGACATGGGAGCAGTAGGGGATGCAAACAGAAAGGATGTTGTACTGGATGATGCAACAGTAGGAGTAACAATGAAGGGGACAGCAGGGGAAACAGGGACTGAAGGAGATGCAGGAGGATGAGGGATACTAGGATCAATGAAGGATGTATCTGGAGCTGAAGTGAGAGGCAAATTCACTAGCCTATCGCCTTTTAAAAGTTTTGAAGAGAAATGGAGAGGCTCAAGGACAGGCGAGAGACGTGTGGAAGAAGATGGTTTGTACCCTTGAGAGAGTAGAATCTTGTATATGAGAGAGGGAAAGATGAGAGACCGTTTGTCACCTCCAGTTTCAGCCATGGAGGATACTTTCCTAAAGACATACAGTCCAATATCAAATGGTCTCTGAGTTCCAAGAAGATACAGGATTTTCGCATGTTCCTCAGTGATAACATTTGTATTCTTGGAAGGAGACCAATTTGCACAGCAGATTTTGTGCAAAAAAGCATACAGGGAAGACAATTGGGATGTACTAACAGGAGTACCTTTAGCAGGCCACAAGGAAATTCTCCCACCCGATAATTCACCAATACAAGAATTCAGGTCTAAACTGAAATCAAGAACACCGGAGGGATGAGTACCAAGAACAGAATTGATGACTGTTGGTGAAAACGAATACCATCGACCTCGCACAAAAACTTTCTCAAAGCTAGAATCACAAGAATCAGATATCCTCTTCTCAATATTGGCGTAAAACTCATGAATTATTTCTCGAAAGTATGGGGCAGCAAGGGAGATTGTCGTCACAAGATGGCGATCAGAAAAATAAGATGAAGATTATAGGAATCTAACACGTAACTTAAAACATTTGCGCTCATCTATGATATTTCGTGAAATATTATACCTACGAGAAGCAGCTTTAGATATAAATGAAGAGGAGAAGGGAGTACCAAGGGGTTTCAATCTTCTCGATGTTGCAACAATGGGAGCAACATTGAGGCGCGCAGAGCTTCTCCTTGTGAAGCGTACCGGAGTCTCATCTGATTCTTCGCTAACGGCAGGGGTTCCTTTCGTAGCATCATAGTTCTGGTCGGAACTATCGTCAAACTCCGAGGAAGATGACGAACCAGTTATGGTCGGAGGATGACCAGCGGGTGAAGGACCAGACGAAGAAGCATGAGCTTGCCGCAGCCGAATTAAATTTCGGCAACTTCATCATCGTGAGAAAGAACGAGCCTTTGATGATGGCCTTTGTGGAGGAGAGGATTCAGAAGGGAAGACAACCCTTGGAGACGGAATAGGGTAATCATCATCTTCAACCGGCTCTTGTGCACAAGAAAGGGGAGGAGAGGTGACAAAGAACGCCGTGGGGGAATTGATCCTACTGAGGAACGAAATCCTCATCATCGAGTCGCCAACAAGGACCGATTCCTTGAAGAATTCAAAGATCAACCTTGTTTTTCTTTGCGGCTTGAACATCGGCAACAGAAGGGTCATCATAATTGGCCGGAATTCCTCTTTGGCGTTTGGACCTGCGAGTACTAGGGTTGCCGATGGAAGGAAGACCGGACAAGTCGCCAGGATTATCAACATCAATTGCATTCCCTTTTTCCCCAGGGAGAATCACTGTGAGTGGTTCAGGAACTGGTTGATAGACAACCATTGCCTTCGAGAAATCATCTGCGGAGGAATTGGGGCTCAATGATGGGTTCATTGTTGTGACATTGGACTTCGTGAATTTAGGGCTTTTCGAGGAGGAAGCCATGGAAGACGATTGGGTGAAATACACAGACGAATAGAGACTGAGACTGAAATTTTTGAGTGAGATCGGAGACGTTAGCAATTCGCCGGAGAATTGTGAGGAGATATGCTGAGAACCCACTAATGGCGTACTTTCCTGCAAGAAGAACCCACTAATCCTACCACTAATGCAATTAGTCGTTGGCAATTAATACTGGACAATGAACCGTCGCACACATTACCAGGCACTCAAAATTCAAATAGCACATGCTAACCAACCTGATAAAAGGTAGACATGAGTCTGCTGTTCGAGACATGAGAGTTATGAGAACAAATAGAGACACAATCTGATTTCAAAATACATTTTTGAATTGATCAGGAATTTTAGGAATACACAAAAACATACTTAACCGAGATTGAGACCACACAAGATATACAAACATAGATGATAAGCCCAGTTCAGATCATGAAGTAAAGCCACACAGTAGTGTAGACAGCCACATAAAATAATGACTTTGAGAACAAGAGACAAAACAGGCATTTAATTTGAAGAACAGAAACTAAGAGGGCTGATATCCTGCACCTATATGTCCTAAAACAGTATGTCTAAAATATGCAAAAGAAAAAAAAACAAACGAAGGAAGGAATGCAGATACACACAAGTGATATGTCTAGATCAACTGATTGCAGTTCCCAATGTTGCAACAATGGAAATCACATTCACCAAAAAATCTGTGATTTTATGTTCAGAATCGCATTTTACTTTCACCAAATAAACACAATTACTCCCAGAAATATCATAGGTACTTTATTTCCCTATGAAAATAGCTTTACTTTATTTCAAGCTAATGCACCACTAGGAACCTTTCACACTATTTACCAAGGGTAGCAACTTAACTTATGATCAACCCATGGAATTCGAAAATCCATAGTCCCAAAAGAAAGAAGCCACAACCTTGTTCATAGGTAGCTCTTTTCCGTTAGGTAGCTTTCACACTTTCTCAATTAAGAGGAGTCAATTTAGTCAAGATCAACCCATGCAAGTCGAAACTTCATAGTACATTGACAAATTGCAGCATCCTAAAAATTTTGAAAGGTAGCTCTTTCCTTTGTGGTTTAAAAGAGAGTTTCTCTCAAACACAACAACTTTCTTGGGAGATGGTGAGAAGAACTTGAACAATAGAATCACAGTAATTTTGAATGAATCATTACTCATGCACAAAGGTACTTAATACAAACAGATTTGATCTAGTGTGCCCCCTAGATAACAATGCAATATGCCTAAAAAAATTTTTTTTATTAATGTGAGGGGTTACATGGCACACATACCGAGAGATTTCCTAAGATTTATGAATCTCTCAAAATCTAGACTTTTAGTAAAGATATCAGCCAATTGGTTTTCTGTACCAACATGTTCAATGCACACAATGCCTTGTTCAACTAAGTCTCTAATAAAATGGTGTCTTATATCTATGTGCTTTGTTCTTGAGTGTTGAACAGGATTTTTAGCTATGCTTATTGCACTTGTGTTGTCACAATACATGGTTAAGATATCGCTGTGCAATCCATAATCTTGAATCATTTGTTTCATCCACAAAAGTTGTGTACATCCACTACCAGCAGCTATATATTCAGATTCAGCTGTTGATAGGGCGACACAATTTTGTTTCTTGCTAAACCAAGAAATCGATTGTTTCCTAGATAAAAACATCCTCCGTATGTACTTCTCATGTCATCAATCGCCCCCCAAGATCATCGAACCCAACCAGATTGGTGTTCGTATGCTTAGTATACCACAAACCCATGCCAAAGGTTTCACCAACATATCGAATTATTCTTTTGACAGCTTTTAGGTGAGAAACTTTGGGGTTTGCTTGATACCTTGCACACAAACACACACTGTACATGATATCTGGACGAGTGGCAGTTAAATACAACAAACTCCCTATCATACTTCTATACAAGGTAGGATCAACACTTTCGATTTTTCATCTTTATTAAGTTTATCTGATGTACCCATGGGGTTTTTTATGTTTTCCATTCTCAAGATCGAATTTCTTCACCAAGTTTAGAGAGTACTTGGCTTGAGAAATGAACATCCCTTCATGTGATTGTTTGATCCTGAATGCCTAAGAAATATGTCAATTCTCCTACCATGCTCATTTCAAATGTGGAAGTCATGCAATGCACAAATTCTTTTCCAAGGATTTGGAGGTGGATCCAAACACGATGTCATCAACATAAATTTGAGCAATCAAAAATATGTTTATCTTTGTTTTGAATGAACAAGGTTTTATCCACCTCTCCCCTTTTAAACCCACTTTGTAAAGGTGATCTGTAAGCCTACCATACCAAGCTCTAGGAGCTTGTTTGAGGCCATACAAAGCCTTTTTCAACTTAAACACATGATTGGGTTTATGGGGGTCCTCAAACCCTTTTGGTTGTTCCACAAAACTTTTCCTCAAGAATCCCATCAAAAATGCACTCTTCACATCCATTTGTT
>CM028381.1:128262204-128286453 GCA_013146195.2 Codonopsis lanceolata | reverse complement strand
TTTTGACTTGCGCACATTTATTTTTGACCTGACTCCGACCCACAATTTAAACAAAGAACCGTCGGTTGAAGTGTCCTGAAAGTCTATATGCAAATCTAACGTTGGTTTATGGGGTAAGGCCATGGTGTAGGGTAGCGTTGAATATATCTATATGCATGTGCGTGTAAAGTGTATCTAAAAAGCAAAAAAGAAGAGAAATAGAAAATAAAACAAATATAGCCTGCCTTGCTTATGTGTGCTGGATTTTCGCTTTTAGCTTAAGCGAAATAGCAAGCATATACCATCAAAAAATAGAAAGAAAAGCGGGAATCTATTTATTTTTAGAAAATGGGTCCTAATCCCCAAAATAAATGATGTATGAATGCATATATATACATATGTATATTGTGTAATGGAAATATGAAATAATAATATAAGGCCGAAATGAAAAGATTTTGAAAACAAAGCCCGTCTGTTTGTTGTCTTTTGAAATAAAAGAAATATTACATATATTATATATAAATATATATATACATACTTTTTTGAAATTTTTTTTGAAAAATACGAATATTTCTAAGTATATCCGTATGTATTTGAAATGAAACTGTTGCAAGATGGAGGATCATATCCACAAATATAGACACGATGTTAAAGGAACGCAATATTAGACTGCTTTTAAATTAATATAACAAGCTACTTTAGCCAAACAAAAGAAAAAAAAGTTTTGTTTAATGAGTCTAGCCCTCCATTTTTATTCATTAAAATAAAAACGATCTCCCCAAAGCAGTCGCCACTGTGGGTTCCTGAATGCGAGGTTCCGTGCCTGCCGCGCCTTTTGATAGGTGCGCCCCGTGCGGATGCGTGACATCCACTGTCCTGCCCAAATTCTCCTCTTGTTTAGGGGAGATCGAAATCAAGTGGGCAGAGGAATGCTCGCCGATAGCGGTTGAATGCGCCTCTGCTGCCTTTTAGTGGATTTTTGATCCAATATGGGAGCTTTGATTTTCTATGTCGGGTTATCCCTGTTTAGGGATACCAATATGGAAAACATCACCTTTCCATTCCATTATCCCTTTTTGGGGATACCAGATATAGGAAAACATCACCTTTCCATTCCCATCCTCCCTTGTTTAGGGAGAACGTGAAAGTGCAAAGAAAGATGTTGCAGCGCCCCACTATGGATTTTATGAAAATAGCCTTATGGCCTATTTCGATCACTATGAGTGCTTTGGGTTTTCTACGCCGTTATCCCTTGTTTGGGATACCAGACATAGGAATACATCACCTTTCCATTCCCATTCTCCCTTGTTTAGGAAAACGAAAGTGCAAAGAAAGATGTTGCGAGGCCCCACCGATCCAAAAATGTTTTTAGAGTCGCCATCTTTATTTTAAGGCAAAAATAAAGCAAAACCAGAAAAAAAAGAAAACCGGAGATGAAGAAAACGGGTTCGGAGGCTAAGTTACGAGTTGGGAAGGTGCTAGGCACCCAACTCGCCCTTTTCGGTCTCAAACGGTTTTTGGCTAAAGTATGCTTTATGTTATATTTATTAAACAGATAAATAAAGCATTAACGCCTACAAATACATCCGTTACATCTATATTATTTACGGACTTCAAAAACTCTTTTGCAAACAATTACAAATATACTTGGAAATATTTGGCCATAATAATGCTACATTTAGTATTATTCCTAACAAAATCCGGGCAAAGATAACTGCTATATATTGATATTGAACCGACCGAAATAATACTATTACAAATAAAGACTTTATTGAATAAATGAAGTAAATAATTACAAACTTATCTAAAAACATTTTGCCATAATAACGGCTACATTTTAGTACTATTTCCTAATTAAATCCGGGCAAAGATAACCGCTATTTATATATGACTACATTGGGCTACATCAATGACTTGAAATAATACTATTACATGGAAATGAAAGACTCTAAAAATAAAAACGGCTTACAGACGGCGTAGGTGTGTTTCGCCTGTCCCTCGGGAGAGAGTCTTTTATTTTGGTCTGTCTCTGTTGAAGTTGTGTGTTGTGTGAATTGGGCAATATGGATCGCCTCGAAAGTTACTTTTCGGCCTCGGGATCGTGGGGGTAACTGTTTGTTTTTGTTGTTTGTTTGATCGGAAAAAGGCTGAATTTGGGCGGAGTAACGCTACATCGGCTATTTCCTGGCCTTTTAAATCGAGCAGCAACGCTTTCATCCACGATTTTTGGATCGGGAAAAAGGGTGGATACCTAGCGGGGGGCTAAGGTACTTCTACCGGCTGGATTTGTGTTTGGCGAAGGTTTGGCGTGGTTTCGAGGCTTTGGAAGGTGATCTTCTCTCTATTTATTTCTTCACAGTAACAAGGACGCAGAAATTTTACTGATGAATTGTGTTCAATGAAGGAGCCGGACACCTCTATTTATAGGAGGAAGCTGACATCGCTGAATTTTGAGATTTCATCAAACGCATTGATCGAGTGTACAATAACGAGTTGCATTTTACGGCAAAAACTTGGATGAACAGTGCTGGGAGAAAAGGTTTGGGCGCTGCCCATTGGAGGTTTGGGCGCCATGCCCAAACCCTTGGTAGGCTGTGCCTAAACTTCAAACTATCTCCTTTTTTTGACACTTTCGTCCCTCTAGCTTGTCCTTTTGTGCATCTTGCTTTGTCCTTTTGTATTTTTGACCGTGTAACTTGACATTTGTTAATGTTTTAACAGTTCTTGATATTTTATGTCATGTCCCATATCTGGGGTACGAAATTGGGGTGTCTACACTTACTTGTCCACTCATGGGATCACTCATCTCACCTCACCTCCTCACACCCCGGAACACAATGGGTTCTCGGAGCGTCGTCATCGGCACATAGTTGAGACCGGTCTCTCTCTCCTCTCTCGTGCATCTCTTCCGCTGCCTTTCTGGTCGTTTGCCTTCCAAATCGCCACCTACCTCATAAATCGTCTACCCACACCCACCCTAGCTCACCTATCTCCCTACAACAAACTGTTTGGCTCTCCACCCAACTACTCCAAACTCCGTGCCTTTGGTTGCCTTTGCTACCCTTGGCTTCGCCCCTACTCCGCCCACAAACCACAACCGGCCGCTGCTCCACTCCTTGTGTCTTCCTAGGCTACTCGCTCACTCAGAGTGCCTATCTGTGTTACGATCCGAGCACCACCAAGCTCTTAGTTTCACGCCATGTTCGCTTTGTTGAGTCTGCCTTTCCCATGTCCACCTCGCCCACCCCTTCTGTTCGCCCGGCTATCTATGACTGTGAACCATGGTTCCCTCCACACGAGCTGCTCTCTGCTTCATACACACCGCTCGGCCGCCGCTTCCAAGATTCTCTCCGTCTGTGGCTCCGCCACTAATCGAGTTTGGTTGATCTCGGCCGCCCACAAACCAACCTCCCACCCCGGCTATCTGGACCGAAGATACCATCAAGGCCGCTTCCTTGTCCCGTGCCCGCTGCTCCACCCTCCTCGACCACCAGCTCCCTGCTCGAGGATTGCCCTATATCTGTTGCTCAGCCCTCCTCGGCAACCAGTACCGTGCCCGATGATCACACAGTGCCCGAGGATCACACAGTGCCTACATTGGTTCCCATGCCCGCCGAATCAGCTACTATGCCTACTGCCCCAGCTCCTGTGCCCGCTGGCACCTCCTCCATTGTTACTCGCTCCAAGAACAACATCTTCAAACCAAAGATCAAAATGAGTCTTTCGGCTCAGCTGGCAGTGGATAGTGAACCCACATGTGTCACTCAGGCTCTCAAGGATGTGAAGTGGCGTCAGGCCATGTCTGAAGAGTTTCATGCCCTCGCTCGCAATAGGACTTGGGATCTCGTCCCTTCAGGAGATGCTCGCAATATTGTTGGCTGTAAGTGGATCTACCGAATCAAGAGACATGCTGATGGTACTGTTGATCGCTATAAAGCTCGCCTAGTGGCCAAGGGATTTCACCAGCGACCAGGGGTTGACTACCACGAGACTTTCAGCCCGATGGTTAAACCGTCAACTGTTCGTCTTGTTCTCTCACTGGCCGTTTGTCAAGGATGGGATCTTCGCCAACTGGATGTGAATAATGCCTTTCTTCAAGGAAACCTGTCCAAGGAGGTATTCATGGTTCAGCCGCCTGGGTTCACAGATAAGGACAAACCTCATCATATGTGTTGACTTCGCAAGGCTATTTATGGTCTCAAGCAGGCTCCCCGAGCCTGGAATAATGAGCTGCGTCAGTTTCTTCTTGCCTCCGGCTTCAAAAACTCGGTGGCTGACACATCGCTGTTCATCCTTCGTACTACGGACACCATCATCTATCTCCTTGTGTATGTGGATGACATCATTGTCACTGGCAACCAGCCCGCTACCGTTCAAACCTTCATCTCTCTGCTCGCCAATCGCTTTTCTCTCAAGGACCTTGGTGATCTTCACTACTTTCTTGGGGTTGAAGTTGTTAAGCGCCCAAGTGGTCTTCTGCTCTCCCAGCGTGGTTATATAGCTGATCTCCTTGCTCATACAGGCATGATCAATGCTCGCCCAGTCGCTACGTCTCTTGCTACCTCACCTACCTTGACTCTTCACACAGGCACTGCTCTCTCAGATCCGACAGAATTTCGAGCAATGGTCGGCAGTCTTCAATATCTGTCCCTCACTCGGCCTGATGTTGCCTTCGCTGTCAACAAACTCTCCCAGTTCATGCATAGGCCGACCACTGAGCACTGGATTGCGGTCAAACGAGTTCTTCGGTATCTCTGTGGCACAATTGATGCGGGCATCCTCCTTCATCGCCAGTCTCCTCCTGCTCTCCATGCCTTTACTGATGCAGACTGGGCTGGCAACAAGGATGACTACACATCCACCAATGCCTACATTGTCTTTCTTGGCAGCAACCCGATCTCTTGGAGCTCCAAGAAACAAGATCAGAGCTCGCTTCATCAACCGAAGCTGAATACCGGGCGTGGGATTGAAGTCGTGGATTGTCTCCCTTCTTAGCGAACTCGGTATCGCCTCCTCGACTCAACCAGTCATTTACTGTGACAATGTGGGCGCTACGAGTCTCTGCTCTAACCCGGTTTTTCATATTCGCATGAAGCATGTGGCTCTGGACTTTCATTTCATTCGGCAACAAGTTCAGGATAGGCTTGTGCGAGTTTGCCATGTCTCCTCGGCCGATCAACTAGCTGATGCCTTGACCAAGCCTCTTGCTCGCCAACGATTTCGTCAATTACTACACAAGATTGGTCTCTCCTCTCGGACGTCCATCTTGCGGGGGCATGTTAGAGAATAATATCTTTTAATTATTCTTGTTGATTTGTAATCAGTAATTAGTGGTAATTACCTTGTAGAGTTCTTTCCTAATTTATTACCTTCCTTGTATAGGTTACTTGTATCCTACTCCAAGTGTAATCCTAGTGTAACCCTAATTGTAAATCTCCTTATAAATAGGTAATTCATTCAATGGAAAAGGCTATGTCATTATTCCTAAACTTTATCAGTTTCTACACTCTTGACCTACCACATATACATCATTTCACTAACACGGTCACTCTTTAAGAACTAAGGCCCTCTCTACTAGAGTAAAATCTGTTGTAAGGCCTACTTCTTCATTCTTCCTGCCACCAAGATTAGAGTAGATCCTCTCGATTCGAATGGCCACTCAAATTAGTCAGGTATGAACTTTTGATCTTATCAAGCTTACTTTTTTCTTTATATTCGGCAAATATGTGCTTGTTTTTGACTTCCTTTTTAGATTCTTGGTCAGTTTTACCATTTTCCCTAGTCTTTATCTCTGTAGCCATTGTCGACGGTGGCTTACAGGACATTTGTGGGAGATTAGCTTTCTTGTCCCTTACTATATCATATCAGATCTATATCAAATTCTGAAAATCAAATCCCCATTTACTCTTTTAGATCCCTGCCATATAATTGGAGCTTTTTCTCACATCTGTGTTTGTTTTTGTGTAATACAATTATAATTGCAGTAGTTCTTACCCGTAGGGGATATACTGGGTATGAACCTCCTGGGTTCAGTCAGATATTTTGTTCTATTTTTTTATTTTATTTTTTTTGGGGGGGGGGGGGTGGGTAAACCCTTAAATAGTTTGAATGGTTGATATTTGGTGTACATCTAACTATATGTGATATTATAAAATTAAATTATCTGTAAAATCATGAGTGTTACTCACCTCTCAAACCTTGTTTTTAATTATGTGACTGATTAAATTATTAGTCTATTCGTTTTTAAATAATTGTTTCTTTTTGTGTTTGTTTGATCTAAAATAATTGTTCTCATTCGATTTTTTTTTAAGAAATAGTTTACCACTTTAATTTTATTGTTTCTATATATTTTGATTATTGTCACATGATCAAAGGTATCAAAGTAAAATAATTGGTCTCTGATTTGTTGTTTAAGTTTTCTTATGTGCTCCTCATGGTTGCCCAATACAAAACTAACAAGAATGACCTGCATTTGTAGGGAATTATTAGAGGTGCTTAAACAACTGAAAATATATGCATTGCATTACCCTTGCATGCGGATCCATACTAAATATCACACAGCATGGAGTGTGATGGTCATCTCTCCGAATGGCAAATGGAAACTATTGGTTTCGGGATGTCATCTTTCGACATAATGAAATCATACACATGTTTAGGAATAGTGAGGTAAGAGTTACTTTTCATATACTAAACTATTGAGGGTTCATATAATTTATTTTTGCTTATGCTAATATGTATTGATTTTGTTCAACAGGAAAGATATTGTTGCATATGATCAAGGGGCAAAAGACCTAATTGTGCAATCACAATTGTATTTGAGAGATGACATGTATAGAGTTAAACATGTTTTTTATTTCAGCTTTTGTTTAAAGATGATATCTCGAGACGAATAGTTTTCATATGCCATTCAGAGAGATGATTATCATACTCTAAATGTGCGGTGTTTATTACGGATCCCTGTGCAAGGGATTTCACTGCTATAACAATTATTTGGGGACGAGAATGACAACAATATTCAAACAATTGTGACAACTGTTTTAGTACCCACACGAACATTGACGGATCCACATGGGTACTAGGGGTGTCCATGGACACTGCCCAATAAAAAAAAATTAAGAATAGGTTTGTGATATTTGACAATTGGACTCTTTCAAAAAATTTCATTGGACTCCTCCCAAATCCTCTGTAAAAAATATTGTCAAGATGGATTTACGAAATCAAATGTCTGATCAATTTTTAAATGATTCTCTTATATGTTATATCGAAAAAGATATATTAATAGATGTTGGTGATGATGATGTACTTACGCGTTTTCAACGAATGAAAACGCGTAAAGGATAAATTTTAATTTTAATTTTTTTATGTAATACTCTCTTCGTCCTAAAATATATGACGTCTTGAGATAGTTTTTTTGTTCCAAAATAGATGACACTTTTAATTTTTAAGGAACTTTTTCCCTTTTTTTTTCTCCAATTCTCTCATATTTATTGACTTCGTAACCCGTGGCTCTTTGGGCAAGAATATTGAGACACCTCATTAATGTTTGGATAGAAGCAATTTAGTCTTTATTATATGTTTCATTGGTCGATGGGAAAAGCCCTAAAACGTTATATATTTTGGGACGGATGGAGTAGTTAAAATTTTGGATACAGATCAATAATATTCATGGATCTGCCACTGCACACGAATATCTGTCTCTAGTGTGAACTTTTTAACTTTAGTTAAGTTTGAGACATCAGAGCATCTCCATTGTTCAATTTGTACACTTCTTAATGCATTAAAAATTGTGCCCAATTGCCATATAGGATATGACTTTGTACAAATAGGAGAGAGAAATAGATATAACTTCCTAATGAGGAAGTTACTATTTGCCTGCAAAAGGAGGGGAGGTGGGCAGGCTGTCAGGGGTTGTGTTTGGGCGGGGGAAAGAGATTTTTATTTTATTTGGGATAGTGTTAAATTTAATATTTTTGTGTAAGAAGTTGTGTAAGAATAATCAAGGTTTTAAAAATCGTTAGGTGGCCGCTAGGCGGCACACTAGCGCCTAGCGCCTAGGGGACTAGTCGGAGCGTAATCGGGGCCTAGGCGGGACCTAGAATTAAAGCATAATTACCATTTTTTTGATAATTTATATCAAAGATCAAACACATTAACTATAAATTTAATTTTTTTTTATGTTTGTCATTTTATCAAACAGTTGTCTATATTTGTAAAATGAACAAAAATATACAAAATAAACCAGCCAAGTTTAGAACTAAAAAAAAAAAAAAAATTACTCCACCTACCTACTGTCCCTACAACCCACAGTCTAACATATCATCTCTAACCCCTTCTCATTCTAAATTATGAGTCTCGAGACAGCCCACAGTTCTTCATATTTTTTCTTCTTCTTTCTATATCTATCTGGCAGACCAGCAACGTAGGCGCCGACTTGGCCAATTAGGCGGCGACTAAGAAAGTCGCGGCGGTAGAGAGGGGACTAGCGCCTAGGTGGGGTCTAGGCGGAGTTAGGCGGGGAGTTTTAGAACACTGAGAATAATATACAATGAGAAGATTTATTTTTAAATGTGTAAGAAGAGAAAAGTGTGTAGATTACAGTGAAACCCAGTTAAAAAGTTGTATTAAGAATATACACATTGAAGATGCTCTTAAAGTAATACTTAATGAGTTAAAGTGACTTTATGCATTAACATCACTTTTCAACTTGCAGTAATATGTCAAATTAAATGACACGTGATGTCATATGTACACAAAAATTAGGTATTTATTAAGTGATTTTATTAAATAATCATCTTCAATTATAAGTATTAAAATTTGATATAATAATAATTTTGAATAAAATATAACCAACATAATATAAAAATAAAAATAAAAATAAAATATTAATATACAATTGAAAGGATTAAACCGAGGGATTGACCCTCGGCACAATAAAGGACCCCACTTAGAAAACCACTAGTAACGAAGTTATAACCACTTGCCCCTAAGATAGACACGAGTTTCTTTATGGACGAGCAAATAGATAACTCGTGGTCCCCAACAGCTTCAGCCTCGGCTGACCAGAATGACCTTTGAGGCCCTCGGCATCGTCACCGAATCGGTCTCTAGTATCCTCAGCCTCGGCAATAATAAACACTTTGTCACAAAATCGCTCGGTCTCGGCTTCGAAGTCAATCATCATCCTCCCTGACAAACTGCTTCCCTAGGCCTGAGAAAATCGCTACACGCAACCACCAACTCCCTGACAAACGCACAGTTCACTTATTTCTGACAAAAACCCTCAACGCATTTAATGATTGCCGCTTTATGCCCCCCTGTTACCAGCCGCCACGTCGGCATAAGCATCAGGTATAAATAGAGAGCGCACATTTAAGGCACAGGTAAGTAATTTCGGAGATATCACAACTCTCTTAACACAGCTCTTATCAAACACATATTACGGCATATTTATTATCCTCTTTCCACCAGAAACCTTACTCTCACACCGGAGGGTTCTAGTCGGGCCGCCCCGACTCCTTAACGGTGTTTGTTGTTTAATTTGTGCAGGTCAAACAAGAAGGACGAACCAGCGACCGCCACCTCATCCTTACTCACACGTGGACGACAAGACAAGATCACTACCAAAAAAGCGTGATCAGTTTGGTTCCGTTGTCGGAAACGACTTTTCAATCACAGTCCACGACGAGAAAGGATGGTGAAGTCCAGAAAGCAAGCCTCTAAAAATGTCACCCCCGCTGCATCCACCCGCCCAGAAAAAGAACTTGCCGAGCACAATGAGGGAAGGGATGCAAGGGAGGACTTCGGTGCCTCAGTACCGGAAGTGTCGGCAAGGGACCAAAGAAGGCTCGCTCTGGCCAAACGGCTCTCTAACAAAAATAGAGAGGATGACGCCGACCCCCGAGATGGTCGATTCACCGAGGTCGAGTCTTCCAGAGCCAACGAGGAGGAACCTCGCGGCAAAACTAATAAACCCACGGTCCAGGAAGAGGCCGACCAGGAATACGCGTATTGGGAGCACCAAAAGACCCTGTACACAAAGATACAGGAGGCCGAGACCAAAATGCATGAGCTATGACAAAAAGCTCGGGCCCCAGAACCCGAGCCCATAATCAACGTGCAAAGCACCCCGGCGCGCTCCAACTCGGTCTGGCAAAGGGTGGAAGCTACGAAAGCCAAAAGAGCAAAGTTAACCACCAACGTCAAGTCAAGACTTGGCTAGAGGGTGGCCGGCGAGGGGTCTAGGACAAGCGTTCATTCTCGCCTAAGATTCCCTGCATTTTGACAATCGTCAAGCCCACGAGGAAGGAGAGTCCCAGCCCTACGCCCAGTCTTCAACCAACAAAGCTTTCTCCAGATCCAGACATCCGTCTCGCCAGCTCGTAAAAGAGGCTCGCGTAGGGTCCCCTATAAGAAACACAGCCGAGGAAGAGGTCGAGATACCTCAGGCAGACAAAGCAGCCAATGGCATCCCCACCCAAGCCATAGGCTCGACACAAGGTGACCGACCAATGATGGATGCCGAGATAAGGGCATGGATGGAGAAACTGGAAGCTCGGCAGAGCTCAGGAACCAATACAGCCGTCAAAAAAATCGGGGGGCCATTCATTAAACAGATAAGAGAGGTGGAAGTACCCTCGAAAGTGAAGATTCCATACTTTGAGGACTACACCGGTAACACAACGGCCCTGGACCATGTGTCGGGGTTCGAGTTAAAAATGATTATCGTAACTAGACTCGACGACATATGGTGCTTGGTATTCGCGGAACCCCGAAAAAGCAAAGCTTGATGAATGAGTACAACGGGTTAGCACATGACTCTATCACCTGTTGGGATGACTTTAAAGGGGCCTTTTTGAAAGAAATTCGCCTCGGCAGGTGCTCTCCCAAAAAGCGAGACAGACCTGTGCAGCGTGAAACAAGAGAGTGGAGAAATTGTGCTCTCATACATGACTCGCTTCAAAGAGGCCCTGGACCAAATTCGGATATTCCGACACCTCCGTAAGGATGTGTTTGAGCGAGCGATGCGAGGAAGCGCCGAACAAGCTCCTCATGAGACCGGGGACACGATTGGCGAAATGTTCCTAACGGCCCAAGGTGGCTGGGCTGGCAAGCAACCCTCGCACCTCGCAAACTCACGGCGGTCACATCCCTCCAGCACGGCTAATGTGCCGACCGAGCGGCTCGCTAGCAAGGGAAAAGAAACGAGGGGGAGGCTCGGCAAGATGACGCCCACGGCAAAAAAAGGAGAGGAGGAAAAAAGCGCCAAATTCACCGGCGAGATTAGGGGGCCGAGACGAGACTTCGAGTTGAAAGACTTCACCCCCCTCAACACATCTAGGGAACACATCATGTGGACGTTTTCTTGACAAAAAACAAGATCGTCCCCCTCCCTCATGAAGTCACCCCTCGACACGAAACCCCGAGAAAAAGATGCAACTTCCACAACGAGATCGGCCACGTCACGAAAGAATGCATACAGCTCAAAAGAGCGATTCAGAGAGTCATAAACGAGGGAGACCGGAGATTTGTAGCAAGAGAGGCCAATAATCGCGCCCCCGGACCGAGGGCTCCGGGGGGCGACAACAGACAGCCCGACAATAGACCAGTGGTGAATACCATTCGAAGAAGCCAAAGTATCACGCCGTTGAAAAATGCTATCAAGCTGCTTGAGCAACTCGGCGAAAGCGTTATGGAAGGGATGGTCGAGCACGAAATGGTCTTTAGGGATACCGGTAGCGGTCAATGATTATGCTCGTCAAAACCCGTTAACCACGCAAATTGGTATACACAACGGCCTAGTCAAGCGGGTCTTGATAGATACTGAGGGGGCTGGAAGGGATGTGATGTACTACAAGTGCTTTATGGCACTAGGACTTGGCGATACCCACCTCACTCCAAGCCGAGTCCAACTAGAGGGTTTCCACTGGGCCACAAGGTCACGGCAAAGGAAAGTGGCCCTCAAAGTCGACCTCGGCGAGGAGATACCACTAGAGCGAGGAAGTTACTTTCCTAGTCCTCGATCTCCCCTCCCCGTACAACGCCATCCTCAGCGCACCCTCTCAGGCCAAATTCCGAATGGTCGCATCAATGGCCCATCAACGGGTCAAGTACATGACCTCGTTCGGGCGGGGTCCTCAAGCGATGCTCGCACTACCGGAATACCTCATCATGAGAAGAAAGAAAGAGGAGAAGAGATTGAAAGGCCGGAGGAGGCGAGAGAAAGGAAGATGAACAAGTTTCCAAGCAGGCCGAGGGCTCGATGGGAGAAGCTCTACCCGTAGCAATTAAAGCAAGCCAAGGAGGTTGGCCAGCGTCGGAGAAGAAGGAACATCGGCAGAGATCGAGGCGAGATCGGCGGCCTCGATGTATGCGAGACCATCAGTCTTGACCTATGGAAGATGTAGAGAAATTATCATAAACTTCAACTACCCGACCAAAAATCAAGGTGGGAATGGAAATAGCGGGCGGCAGAGAGAAGAGCTATCATCGAGTTCTTAAGAAGCAACACGGATGTCTTCGCATGGCAAGCCAGGATATGGAGGGCATTCTTGAAAGTAGCGGTTCACCGATTAAGCATCGATCCGGCATTTGTACCCATCCGGCAAAAGCCGAGGTATTTCTCTCTGAAAAACAAGATGCAATTAAGGAGGAAATAGCCAAGCGCTTCGACCGAGATCATAAGAAAATCCACTACCCCGTGGATCGAAAATGTTGTGATGGTCAAAAAGAACAATGGAAAGTGGAGGATGTGCGTTACCAACCTGAATGAAGCATGTCCAAAAGACTAGTACCCACTGCCGAGGATAGATCAGTTGGTCGATTCTATCTCGGGCTACAAAATTTTAAGCTAGTGGGCGCCTACTCGGGGTACCACCAAATCGAGGATGTGGAAAGAGGATCAAGGGAATACATCTTTCCGGGCGGCGGAGTGCACTCTCTGCTGCAACATGATACCGATTCGGCCTAAAAATCACGGGGGCCACTTACGGTGAATGGTAAACAAAGTTTTCGAGGGACCGATTAGGGAGAAATGTGGAGGCCTACATAGGCGATATGGTGATTAAGGCGAAGGAAGCGGGCCACATAGAGCGACCTCAGAGAAACCTTTGCAAACCTCAGAAAGAATAAAATGAAGCTCAATCCCGCCAAATGTGCCTTCGGCGTAATGGCGGGGAAGTTTTTGGGGTACATGGTAAACGAGAGTGGCATTGAGGCAAATCCCGAAAAAATAAAAGCATTAGCCGAGATGAAGGTCCCAATATGCATCAAACAAGTGCAACAGCTGAATGGTAGAATAGTGGCCCTGGGAAGGTTCATCTCGAAATCAGTGGAAAAAAGCATCCCCTTCTTCAAAATCTTGAAAGGAGCAAGAAAGTTCACATGGGACAAAGAGTGCGACCTCGCCTTTGCCGAGCTCAAAAAATACCTCGGCAGCTTACCCTTGCTCAGCTGCCCCACACCTGGAGAAAGACTCTATGTCTATCTCTCGGTCACGGACACAACAATAGCATCGGTCCTGTTGCGAGAGGGATGAGGACTTCAGAAACCCATCTACTATGTGTCCCATGCACTGACCGAGGTAGAGACGAGGTACATGCAGATCGAGAAGGTGATTATCGCGTTAATGATAACGACGAGAAAACTGAAGCCGTACTTCAAAGCCCATGAAATCGGGGTATATACCAACCTACCTCTGCGAAGAATACTGCACAGGCGTGACGTTGCTGGAAGAATGATGAAGTGGGCCATCGAATTGACGGAATATGCAATTGTTTATCTTTCAAGAAAAACCATCAGAGCTCAAGTCTTGGCTGATTTCATTGCCGAAACCTCTTTCACCACCTCGGCAGAAGGAAAGAGCGATGCATCGGATCAACGACCCTCCACCAGCGAACAAGTGCCCAAGCAAGAGTGGCCTCGCAAAACGCGACCATCTCAGCCCTGGACGTTGTTCGTGGACGGATCGTCTAGCAAAAATGGAAACGGAGCAGGCATCCTCCTCGTAACACCAGAGGGAATGGAGATCAGTAAAGCCCTTAAACTGAATTTCCTAGCGTCAAACAACGTTGCCGAGTAAGAAGCATTGATAGCAGGTGCCGAACTTGCCACCGAGATAGGATCTACTCAAATCTTAATCTTCAGCGACTCCCAGCTCGTCGTGAAGCAGATTTCGGGGGAGTATGGGGTAAACCACCCAATCCTGGACAAATACCGAGAGCTAGCCGTGGGCGTCCTCGCCCAATTCGAATATTGGGAACTGGAACAAATAGGAATGACTGAAAACGTAAAGGCAAACCACCTCTCCAAAATGGCCACTAGTGAGCTCGGCGAGCTCCCCCCAGAAATATGGATCGAAATCCTTGATACCCCGTCCATTAGTAAAGAAAAGATAATGATGCTGGAACAAGCTACGGAGTGTTGGATCGATAACATCAAAAGGTACATCAAAAGCTACGGAGTGTTGGTTATTAAGATATGTTAATTTTAAATTGTTTATTATATTGATTTATTTGAATACTTACACCGTCTCATACTAACATCATCCCATACTGGTACCGTGTTATAGGTACGAGCATAAAATCTAGTTTATAACTAAATGTACTTTTGTTTTCACTATTTAGTAGGTTAATTATGCTTTATTTATAAAGTGGTCACACATTATTGCTGGACATCAATATCATCCATACACTTTTGGATCGAGTTGTACTACACTCGGTGATCCAAGATGTTGCATACTACTGGGCCAGTGCTTGATCTAGATGTAGGGATCAAACTTTTAGGCTCGAGTCGTTATAAATGGTATTAGAGCAGGTTCCAACGAGAAATGTAGTAACAAAGTGTGTGCATTTTTCGTCAGCTACATTTGCCTAACACACTTTGAGCATTTTTCCCACATCGAAACTGAATGTAAACCTTCTCTTGACCTACCACAAATACATCATTTCACTAACACACTTACTCTTCAAGAACTAAGGCCCTCTCTATTAGAGTAAAATCTGTTGTAAAGATTAGAGTAGATCCTCTCGATTCGAATGGACACTAAAATTAGTCAGGTATGAACTTTTGATCCTATCAAGCTTACTTTTTTCTTTATGTTCGGCAAATATGTGTTTGTTTTTGTCTTCCTTTTTAGATTCTTGGTCAGTTTTAGCATTTTCCCTAGTCTTTATTTCTGTAGCCATTTTCGACGGTGGCTTACAAGACATCTGTTGTGGGAGCTTTTTCTCACATCTGTGTTTGTTTCTGCAATATAATTATAATTGCAATAGTTCTTACCCGTGGGGGATATACTGGGTATGAACCTCCTGGGGGTTCAGTCAGATATTTTGTTATATATATATATATATATATATATATATATATATATATATATATATATATATATATTGGGGGGTGTGGGTAAACCCTTAAATAGTTTGAATGGTTGATATTTGGTGTGCATCTAACTATATGTGATATTATAAAATCAAATTATCTGTAAAATCATGAGTGTTACTCACCTCTCAAACCTTGTTTTTAATTATGTGACTGATTAAATTATTAGTCTATCCGTTTCTAAATAATTGTTTCTTTCTGCGTTTGTCTGATCTAAACTAATTGTTCTCTTTCGAAACTCTTTTTTAAGAAATAGTTTACCACTTTAATTTTATTTTTTCTATATATTTTGATTATTGTCACATGATCAATGGTATCAAAGTATAAATAATTGGTCTCTGATTTGTTGTTCAAGTTTTCTTATGTGCTCCTCATGGTTGCCCAATACAAAACTAACGAGTATGACCTGCATTTGTAGGGAATTATTAGAGGTGCTCAAACAACTGAAAATATATGCGTTGCATCACCCTTGCACGCGGATCTGTACTAAATATCACCCAACATGGAATGTGATGGTCATCTCTCCGAATGGTAAATGAAAACTATTGGTTTCGGGATGTCATCTCTTGACAAAATGAAATCATACACATGTTTAGGAATAGTGAGGTAAGAGTTACTTTTCATATACTAAACTATTGAGGGTTCATATAATTTATTTTTGCTTATGCTAATATGTATTAATTTTGTTCAACAGGAAAGATATTGTTGCATATGATCAAGGGGCAAAAGACCTAATTGTGCAATCACAATTGTATTTGAGAGATGACATGCATAGAGTTAAACATGTTTTTGATTTTAGCTTTTGTTGAAAGATGATATCTCGAGACGAATAGTTTTCATATGCCATTCAAAGAGATGATTATCATACTCTAAATGTGCGGTGTTTATTACGGATCCCTGTGCAAGGGATTTCACTGCTATGACAATTATTTGGGGACGAGAATGACAACAATATTCAAACAATTGTGACAACTGTTTTAGTACCCACACGAACATTGGCGGATCCACATGGGTACTAGGGGTGTCCATGGACACCGCCCAATAAAAAAAATTAGGAGTAGGTTTGTGATATTTGACAATTGAACTCCTTCAAAAAATTTCATTGGACTCCTTCCAAATTCTCTGTAAAAGATATTGTCAAGACGGATTTACGAAATCAAATTTCTGATCAATTTTTAAATGATTCTCTTGTATGTTAAATGATTCTCTTGTATGTTATATCGAAAAAGACATATTAAAGGACAAATTTTTAATTTTAATTGTTTTTATGTAATACTCTTTTGGTCCTAAAATATATGACGTCTTGAGATAGTTTTTTTGTTTCAAAATAGATGACACTTAATAATTTTTAAGGAACTTTTTCCCTTTTTTTTCTCCAATTCTCTCATATTTATTGACTTCGTAACCCGTCTTTAGCTCTTTGGGCAAGAATATCAAGACACCTCATTAATGTTTGGATATGAGCAGTTTAGTCTTTATTATATGTTTCATTGGTCGATGGGAAAAGCCCTAAAACGTTATATATTTTGGGACGGAGGGAGTAGTTAAAATTTTGGACACATATCAATATATTCATGGATCTGCCACTACCCACGAATATCTGTCTCTAGTGTGAACTTTTTAACTTTAGTTAAGTTTGAGATATTAGAGCATCTCCATTGTTCAATTTGTACACTTCTTAATGCATTAAAAATTGTGCCCAATTGTCACATAGGATAGGACTTTGTACAAATAGGAGAGAGAAAGAGATATAACTTCCTAATGAGGAAGTTACTATTTGCCTGCAAAAGGAGGGGAGGTGGCAAGGCTGTCAGGGGTTGTGTGTGTGTGGGGGGAAGAGATTTTTATTTTATTTGAGATGGTGTTAAATTTAATATTTTTTGTGTAAGAAGTTGTGTTAGAATAATATACAATGAAAAGATTTATTTTTAAATGTGTAAGAAGAAAAAAGTATGTAAATTGCAATGAGACCTAATTAAAAAATTGTATTAAGAATATATACATTAAGGATGCTCTTAGAGTAATAAAGTCACTTAATGAGTTTAAGTGACTTTATGTATTAACATCACTTTTCAACTTGCAGTAATTTGTCAAATTAAATGACACGTGATGTCATATGTACACAAAAATTAGGTATTTATTAAGTGATTTTATTAAATAATCATCTTCAATTATAAGTATTAAAATTTGATATAATAATAATTTTGAATAAAATATAACCAACATAATATAAAAATACAAATAAAAATAAAATATTAATATACAATAATATATCAACACAAATTATATCATAAAAATATGGTCAAAATTAAGGATATTAAAATTTGGTACGGTACTAAGGAAGGTATCAAATTTGGTACCTCTTTTAGTACCACACTTAATTTTGATACTCCCTCCGTCCCTAAATTATTGTCTTCCTTTCCTTTTTCGTCCGTCCCAAAATAATTGTCTACTTTGAAACTTACCTTTTTAGAACATCACTTTTACCACTTTATCCTTACTTTTTCACTCTACTTTAATTATGGGTCACATATACATGAGCATTAAAGGAAACTACACATTAAACCAATATAAATAATCAAGTCAATTATTTTTTCTTAAACTGTGCGCCGGGTCAAGCAGGACGATTATTTAGGGACGGAGGGAGTATTTGTTACTTTAACTATTGGAGAACCTAATACTTTTATATATGTATCAAAATTTGGTTTTAACCTCAATGACTTGCCCTAAAAGCATGTACAATAGAGGTCAGTGTGATACACTTACAATTGACTTGGGATAAAAGGGGGTCAGAATTTACTGTTTTACGGTGATCCAACGGCCCTTATTTCCCTCAGCTCTCACATGTGTGAATGACGATCAGTGTGACACGCTTACAATTGACTTGAGATAAAAAAGAGTCAGGATTTACTATTTTACGGTGATCCAACGACCCTTATTTCCCTCTGCTCTCGCATGGTTTACTGTTTTACGATTTTACAGTTTTACAGTTTTATGTTATCGTAATTAACTTAATTAATTTAATTTTTTCCGATCCGTAATTTCGTATACAAATTAATTGAAATATTTGGTTTTTTTCTTTTTAACTGTTATCGTAATCTTTTTGTCCGACTCGTTTTTTCCGACCTGCAATTTCCTATACAAATTA
Source organism: Codonopsis lanceolata (assembly GCA_013146195.2). NCBI lineage: Eukaryota > Viridiplantae > Streptophyta > Magnoliopsida > Asterales > Campanulaceae > Codonopsis > Codonopsis lanceolata. The sequence goes on along the minus strand of CM028381.1, from coordinate 128,267,951 downwards.
ATCAATTTACAGTTTTACCAAGATTCTACGGCTATTGAATAAAAAGTTATTTTGCAACACCAATTTCCAAATAATGTCTCTCAATTTTTTTAAAAGAATTTTCATTGTAATTTTTAAAAAGTTGATGAATGTCAAATTTTTAAACGAAAAATTATGTGCGGGCATTCATTTCAATGTAAAATTGATATATATAAAATATAAAGAATGTCTTTCTGTCACGTTTAATCTCACAATCTCAACCGTTTTTATCACGTTTTTTTCATCCCTATTTTATTACTGCGAAAATTTATTGAGATATTACGGTTTACAAGACGGTTTACAGTTATTATTTTACATTTAATATTTTACAGTTAATATTTTACGATTTTACAGTTATTTGCGAAAATTAGTTACTCTTTTACTGAGATATTATGATTTTACAGCTAATATTTTACAGTTTTACAGTTTTATGATTGCGAAAATTTGTATTTTTATTTTTTTATTTTTAATTGTTATCGTAATTAACTTAATTAATTTAATTTTTTTCCGACCCGTAATTTCGTATAAAAATTTAAATTTTTTTTAAAAAAACGTAATTTTTGTAATTTAAAATACTTATTTTTTTTCTTTTTAACTGTTATCGTAATTAACTTAAGCAATTTAATTTTTGTCCGACCCACAATTTCGTATACAAATTATTAATTAATCCCTCCGTTCCGGGCAAAGAGACACCGTTTGAAAGTCAATTTATTTTAAGAAAATAATATTTTTAGTAGTTCATTTCTACAATATCTGCTTCATTTATTGATAAAATTTCAAACTGGCGCCGTGCCATCGGCACGGGAAAGAGTACTAGTGGTTTTATAAAATCAAACACAATTTATTAAAAAGTTAATAAAATAATTAATTAGGTATCCATTTGATTTAAAACTAAAAGGCTTTTTAATAGTGGCACAAAATTCAATACATTTATATATTATACCATCTTTATTTCTATTAATTTAATATAGTTTAATATTTTTACAGAAAAATGACTAGAAAAACTTGAAAAAATCATTAATAAAAATTTTGATGTTCAAATGAAACAAACTAATTCTCTATTTATAAGTGAAAATATGTACTTTAATTCAAGAAAAAAAATTAAAAAAATAAATTCTTTATTACTCGAACTTTCCATTCTTCTTCTTCTTTCATACCCCCACCATATTTTTAGGGTCAAGTATACCATTAGTCAGGAACTTTGGCCAAATTCATCACTAATCCCCCAATTTAAAAAAGTTTCACCACTGACCAAAGTAGACATTTTTTTGCTCATCGAGGGTCCCTAGCCCTAACGATGTTTGTGTATTCCCGTTAAGTGAATATGTGTCACTTACATGCACAAAATAAGGGGACCATGTATAACATCATCAAAATAAGGGTGCAAAGTGAAAATTTTAATACCATCATCTCCAAAGTGAAAATTTTAATACCATTATCACATGCCCTTGTCGTTCCCCCCTTGCCTCCATGCGTCTTCTCTCTCCAGCCATTGTTGCCATCAGTCACGTCGGTGTCTTCCCAAAATTGTCGTTCCACCATTCTTTGCGTCTCCGTTCAATTCCTCCACCATCACCCGCCACCACCACAACCCAAGCACTAACCCTTCCAAGTCGAGCCCGACCATCAATCACGCCGAAGCCACATCGTCCAGCCAGTCCACCGCCCTCCAAGCCCTCGCAAGTTGCAACTCAATTCCGGCATAGCAGCACAATTCTAGCAATCTTTAATCCTTCATCAATTTTTTTCCTTCAAAGTTTCACTAGATCGTACTATCCTTCATCCAATTCACAATCTTCAAATCCAAATCGATGTCGTCAACCTCCACCACAGTCATTCCACTACCAGTATCAATTGGTTACTCAATCTAATTAACTTCAATCGAGTATGACGGATGCTCAGGTCAACAAGCGTGCCAAGTATAAGTCTTCAGTCAAGGATCCTGGTGTCCCAGTGTTTTCTATTACACGATCCCTGAAATCTATGAGGTCTGCCGCTACTTGATCGTGTACTCACTTTGTTGTTGGTTTCTTAGCAGGTTCTCCTGTTGAGCTGATTGTTGTTTCATATTCTCCCTATTTTTCTATTAATTAGCAATTGTTTCGTGGAAATAATGAGGCATTTATGATTTACATGTCTAACTATTGGGTTTAAATGTGTTTGCCTTCGTATGTTTTGGGTTTTTCATTATTTTCTGATATTGAGTGCTTTTGTTTCTGGTTTCCTTCAGGATTTCCTCAAGTACAACAAATCGTGCGTAGACAAGCTACCATGCAAAATACTTGATCCTATTCCACTGGGTGAAGGGGCTGGTGTTAGATTGATAAAGGATGCTGATTCGATGGCAATGCCAGATGGTTCTACTATATATGACCTGGTTCAAACATAATTAACTTACACACATGCTTCTGTTGGAGTGGTAGTTCGTTTGAGGAAAGAGTTATCACTTGTAGAAGATATTCATGTTCTTATAGCTATAGACCAAGTGAGATATAACTTTTTGTTTACCCATCAAAAACTTTATTCTTTTCTAATGACCATTTTGACTGACTTAATTCTTTTGGCACTTGTTTGTTTATTCTTGGCTGCTGTTTTACTACAGTGTAATAGTTGGTTCACATTTAGCGAGTATGAAATTCAAATGCCCCTTACATCACTCAACCATTTTGACTTGTTTGTTTGAAATTCAAATGCGTAATATATATTATCATTTCATTTTGTAAACTAATATCTATCACATGTTAGCTTTGTGATGATGCATGTGTATTTGATGAAAGTCAAACCCAAACATGGTCGTAAGTACAGTTCTGATGTGGCAAAATGCACAGCTTGGGCCGTCCTTGAGATGGGTAGGATATCTGGGCTTGTAATCGTCCTCCTTGAGCCTGTTAAGATCACAAGAACACCTGAGTGGAAGTGCAAGGCAAGGCCTCGCGAAACCCCTCCGGCGTGAGAGTAAGTATCGAGTGATTGTCAAAAGACGAATTGACAGAGTAACGAGGCTCAAAAAGTGTGTGTGTACCTTGTTGATGATTATGGAGGGGTATTTATAGGCCCCCAAGGTGATTGAATCCGTCTAGGATTCAGTTTCCATAACTGCCGAGATAATCAAGGAGGAAATCCCTTGATTCTAGGCGAAATAGGCGGTTGACCGCGTAGTTATAGGAGCCGATAAGGCAAGTATTCCGCCTAAACATGGAAACCTTTTACTTGCCTTGGACAGCAAGCTACCAAATGCCTCATGCTTGATGTGCTCTCGGGCGAGCAAGGCTCGTCCGTTACTGCTTGTATTGATCCCTCGAACTTATTGGTCAAGATTGGCCCCTGGCTCGGCAGTGGCCGGTGCTCGACCAGGCAAAGTAAGTCTAATTCCTTTGCTAAGCATGTATGATCCCCGATCATGGCCCCTCGGACGGGCCGAGGCAAAGGCCTTGCCCGCCTGTGCCTGAGTGGTTATGCCGCTTTGCTCTGCCACCGGCTCTATCATTTTGCTCGGCCATTGGCTATGGGCCCCCATAGCATGGTGCTCGTGATTGGCACGTGATGCTAACTCATGCCTTGCTCGTGATCCTTGGGCTTGGTCCGGTATATCGCTGGCCCCCCTTAGCTCGTCTATCGAGCATTCATGCTCGAATGAGCGGGAGCGTATTCCTTTATGATGTTCGCTTCTAAGCTTCATCACTTGTGAATTTTCAAGAAGACAAAGAGTCCATCGGGAAAAGTCGAAGCTTATTAAGGAAGCTTGTTGAAGGCGTGTCAAGGCGCGCGGTTGGAAAAGGCGCGCGCGAGCCGTCGAAGTTGGGGCGGCGTGACGTGGCGCGGACCACGAAGCGGCGCATTTAATGCGACGTGCCCTGGGTGATGATGGGCCGCCCATTTAGGCGCCGTTTCGGGCTTCGAGCCTTTTTCCCCCCAGGAAACATTCGGAGATCGGCCTATAAAAGGCGCCTCTTCTTCCTTTCTTCTCTTTTATCGCCTTTGAGTTTGTAGAGAGAAAAACTTCAAGAGCTTTTAAGAATTTTGAAACAAGCCGCCGTTGTCGCCGCGATTTCTCCCGAGTTCCGACAAGGTCGCCTTTCGCTTCCTTCATCAATTTCATCTTTGGGTTTTGCAGCCTTCGCACCAGCCTTTTAATTCTCCCTTGAATTGTTTACGTAAGACGCTCCTACCCGTAAATCACAAGAAGTTTTCTCGCTTGTGTCTTGGGTTTATGGATGCATTTCGGTTTCTTTCTTTCTCTTTATGCCTCTCGCTAGGGTTTTAGTGAGTAAGACCATCTTTAGGTAGAGATCGAGGAATAGAAAACACAAGCCCGCCGCTAGGTGACGTAATCCCTCATGTTGACCTAGACTTAGGATTTTCTTTTCTCTTGTTGATAGTTGCCCGGACAAAGCTCTGATAGCTATTTTCCTCGATCTCTATGTAGATGTCGATGTGTCCGACAATGATCGCGAGGCCTTCGCCTATGGTGGAAGGAATGACTCACGAGCAATAGAAGTCTCCCTCAATTAGCGTAGCGTGAAGAGGATCCAGTCCGTGGCCGGCCAACGCTGGCTGCTAGGTAGTGGACCCCGTGGTCGATAGCCGATTCTCTAGCGAGGAGGACTCGTGAAGAGAGTGTGACCGGTGGTTGGCTGTTCTGGGCAAGGCCTCGAGCAGAAGCAGCCCTCGCCGGAAATTTGACCAAGCGAAGTAGAAGTTGAGCAAATAGATTTGGCCTGAGAGGCCTCCGAGGCCGATGAGGCAGATAACCTCGCCCCTGCAAGCTTCAAAAAGATCGGCCGCTCGTGGAAGTGGCCTCCCGGGGGTGGATAGCCAAGATAGAATTCCCATTGCCCGCTTCCCGACTGGTAGGTGGACTTCCAAAGAGGGTTCCCGCTGAGGAGAGGATCGAGGAGGAAGAAGAAGAGGAGGAGGAGCCCGACCGTATATTAACGCCGATGAAAGCCGCTATGCCACGCCACCGGGCTACATTGGATACGGCGACAAAGTGACCGCTTGGCTCACAACCCTTGGGGGTTGATTCAAATTCCACACGGGCGAATAAGACGGACGTGTTCGCTGATATGAAGCTTTCCCCGTGAGCACGGAATGAAGTTTTATTTTTTTGCCGACTTTTTTCCGAGTTGGATTACGCCTTCCTCTCGAGCCTTTTCTCGGTTGATTTTTGCTCGAGGCCAAAGCGGTTCCCTCGCGACTTGATGTCAATACCGTCCGGCTATTACCGCTTTTACAAGCATGCCAAGGTTACTTGGATCTCGAGCTGACATGTACTTACTCCTGGTTGTTTGTCTTGCCCGAGCACGTGGAGGATCTGAGTAAGAGCCAACTCCAAGAGGCTATTCTCCAAGTTCCCTGAAGGTAGACTCTCGATAGAGGGTCTTGTTCATAGAATCTCTAGCCTGGCCGCCGCTTATGCCCACGCCTCCGACGACGCTGCCAAAATCCCTAAGGCCTCAAACAAGACTTCGCCTGGAGAAACTGCTCGATGGCCACATTAAAGTCCGTCAGCTGGGGTGATAGAAGAGAATGAGAGGCGCGCTGGCAGCCAATTTCTTCTTGATTGGAAGGAGTTGGTTTGCAACCCGCGCAACTTATGCTTGGCCTGGGTGATGAGGGCGTAGATCCCCGATGTAGAGCCCCTTGATCCACGTGCCCGAGACCACACTCTTACCGGGCGACGCCACTCTGCAACATGTTTAAGCAGAGGTGTTGAAAGTGCCAACGTT
>CM028381.1:128232119-128262104 GCA_013146195.2 Codonopsis lanceolata | reverse complement strand
TAGACTGGCATTATAAGCAAATTAGGCTAATGGCAAATGAGAATCCCAATGCCATGAAATCTTGGTCAAGCACACTGATAAATCCTCGATACGAATCAATCTCTAGGCCGACCATGGGGCGTGGGTGAAAAGCCGTACTAAAATCCAACTTAGTACCCAAAGCTTCTGCCAATTCCAAAATCTAGAAGTGAACAAAACTAGGGGTCTCTATCGAAACAATGCTAGCGGAATACCATGCAACCTCACGATATCCGAATATACAAAGTACTTGCGCAAGCCGACTCAAACTATAAGTCATCGCAATAGGAATGAAATGTGAAGATTTTGTCAACCTATCCACAACAACAAGCGCTCAAAACCTCGGCGAGCGTGGCATCAAAACCTCGTGATCTGCAATCCGTCACAAAATCCATGGTGATATGCTCCCATTTCCCACCAGGTATCTCAAGTGGTTAGTAAGCCGAGGTCTCGGTGTTCGGCCTTAACCTGTGACATGTCAAACATCTAGATACATACTCGCTATTTCTCTTAAATCCATCCCATTCCACCATGCGTCTCTTCAAGTCCCATACATTTTACTCCTGGATGTATAGTATACTTGGCTTTGTGAGCCTCATCAAGAACCATACGTCTAACTCCATCGGTGGGCCGGAACACAAACTCTACCTCGAAAAGTTAAGATACCTTCAGCATTAACGGCAAACTCCGGTGTCTTACCATCACCCAATCCATCAATCACCTTCCTCAACTTCGAGGAATCAAAACTTGAGCCTTCTTAATCAACTCAAACAATGCGGGCGTAGCACGCACACTAGCAAAATAACCACATGCTTACCACTTGGCTGGACTCCACTCACTGAGGACATCCTCAAGCATCTTCCATTCCCTCATCATCAAGCAAGACATAAAAAGCTTTCCTACTCGAAGGCATCCGCAACAACATTAGCTTTTCGGGATGGTATAAAATAGTACAGTCATGATCCTTAAGTTTCTCCATCCATCGTCTGCATCGCATATTCAACTCTTTTGCGAAAAGAGATACTTCAAACTCTTATGATCGGTGTATATTTCAAACTTAGCCCGTAAAGATAATGCTTCCACTTGTGAAGCGCAAAGATAATAAATTTGCCAATTCGGTCATGTCATGTCGGATAATTATGCTCATAAGGTGATAACTTCAGAAGCATAGGCAATAACTCTCCCATTCCTGCATAAGCCGCACGCAGCGAGCCTTAGCGAGGCATCGCTATAAACCACAAAGTTCTCGAACCACTAGGCAATTCTAAGATAGGGCCGTAGTCAACCTCTCTTCAACTCACGAAAACTAGCCTCACACTTATCACTCCATATAAAAAGAAGACTTCTTACGAGTCAAATCGATCATCGGAGTAGCGATTTTCGAAAACCCCTCAATAAACCTACGGTAATAACTGCCAAGCCCAGAAACTACGGACCTCGGTTCTGCAGGTACTAGGCGTCTTCCACTTAGTAATCGCCTCAACTTTGGATGGATCCACCGCAATACCATCACTAGACACCACGTGCCCTAGAAAGAAACTTGCTCTAGCCGAGAAAGCACACTTACTAAATTTTGCATAAAGTTGCTTCTTACAAGAATAGAAAGAACTTCTCTCAAATGATTCTTATGTTCTCTCGTGACTTGGAGTACACAAGAATGTCATCAATAAATATCACCACAAGCAATCAAGATACTCATGAAAAACCACTATTCATCAAGTCCATAAAAGCTGCAAGTGCGTTGGTCAACCCAAGCGGCATAACAACAAACTCATCATAGTAGCAGCGTGCGGAAGGGCGTCTTCGAACATCCTCCGCTCTAACCCTCAATTGGTGATAGCCACTCCTCAAGTCAAACTTAGAATAGACAAGCTGAAACCGAAGTTGATCAAAGAGATCATCAATGTGTGGCAAGGGATACCTATTCTTGATAGTAGCACAGTTCAACTGTCGATAATCTATCTACAAAGGCGTAAACTACCATCCTTCTTCCTCACAAACAATACCGGTGCGCCCCAAGGAGATACACTCGGTTTAATGAACTCCCTATCTAGAAGTTCTGCGGTGATCCTTCAACTCTCGCAACTCCATGGAGAATATGCAGTAAGGTGCCCAGAAATAGGCGAAGTCCACGGCAATAGTTCAATACTGAACTCAAGCTCTCGGTCGGGAGGTAAAGCATACTCGGTAGAAAAGACATCGGGGAACTCATTAACTACGGAATATCTTCTAACTTAGCGAGAAGACATGCTAGTATCAAATGCGCATAAGCTAAATACCCGTACACCCACGTGATAAAAGTTGTCTAGCCCCATGGCGAGAAATAACATGAACCCCATTCATAGCATGATCACCCGAAAACACGAACTCGGAATACAGGGCATGGCAAAAGTCACCTTCTTACGGCGGCAATCAACTAAAGCATGATGTACACATAGCCAATCCATACCAGAATCACATCAAAGTCTCTAATAGGCAATACTACCAAATCGGCATGCAAGACTTCGATTATGAACAAGCACATCACGGTCTCTATAGACCTCGAGGGCAACAAGCAATCACCCAGCGGTGTAGACACCTCAAGCACATAAGGTAGCTGGGCGAGGCAATACACATAAATGTTCTAGGAAATGCGATGCAACATAAGAATGAGTAGAACCGGATCTATAAGAACTTCGAGCATGATGACCGAAGGCGAAAGAATACCTCAGATCACGGTAGTAGACTCGGGAACACCTCGTGATCAAGCGAAAACGAGCTTGCATCTTAGGACGCCCATCACTATCCCTCTTGGACCCAGGCTGATCGACCCCGAGGCGAGGCTGCTCTAGACTTAGGGCAGTCTTTGAGGCGATGACTAGAATCTCCACAAATAAGACAAGTACCAAGTGCAGTTCTGCACTTCTCACTAGAATGCCCAATCTTATTACAATAAGAACAAATCAATTGCCCACTACTCTGAGTCTGCTGCCCCTGAGGAGTAGGAGCACTACTACCACGACTATCATACGGGCGTCTATTCTGCCCACCAGACTGCTGCCTATTCTGACCCCCATTGCGACGGTTACCACGATAGCGAACCGATTCCCGAAGCCCGACCTCTACGGTGCTGCGGGCGGCGAAGTTTGCACGAGGAGGCTTAGCTGTGCTCCTCAATGTCTCGCTCAATCTCATATGCACGATCCACCGCACTCCGTGTCATAGCCGTAGAGATAACAACTGCTTCCTATAATCAGTTTTCAACCCTTTCACGAACCTCTGGGTTCTGTGTCTCTCATCCAGCACTAAATGTGCACAATAACGGGACAACTCAGTGAATTTAGAAGAATCTTGAGCTATAGACATAGATCCTGCTCCGACTCACGAAATTCTTTCTCTCTACTTTGTCTAACCACATTAGGCACATAAGTTGCCCTAAACTGTCTCAAGCGTAGGCCACACTGCTGCTACAGTTCAATTACCAACTAGCAAGTAGAACTTCCCACCAATGATTGGCGGCTCCTCTCAGTTTATACGCAGCTAAAGTCACCTTCTCTTCTTCCGTGCAATTCAGCGTTGCAAAGATTTTCTTCACATCTTCAAGCCATAATTCAGCAAGACTAGCATCCGCCTCTCCCTCAAAAGATGGAGGCTTCATCTTCATGAACCTCTCTAGCCAACATTATTCAGGTACCACTAGCTCCGGTGGTATAACAACAGCGGTGGCGAAGCTCTCGCCTCTTGTTACGGAGGTGGTGGTGGTGGAGGTACATTCGACCATGGCCAAGGCGAGCCATCTCGGTCATAAACTCGTCATGCGCGGTACAAATCGCCATCGAGCATTCATACCAGTGGACCTGTGGAGGAGGTGGCAATTCTACCTCAGGCTCATCTGGAGCTAACCTAGGCCTGCCTCTGCCTCGGCCTACACGATCTGCTCTAGGATTCACCATCGAGCACCTATAAGAATTCACTCGTCGTTAGAACATCACACAAGAAACTAACCCACCTAGGCCATGGAACCTATCCTGGCCGATAACTAACCTATAAACAAGCTCTGATACCAACTGTGGAGACCCGGACCCGGACCCGGACCCGAGGAGGAACCGCGGTCGGACCGCCCAAATAAGGGGAAACAAGTGGACAATTAACATGCAAGGACTCATTTTAAGAAAACGGCGTGGCCAACATTAGAGGCGTAGCACACCTCGGCCCTAAATGGCCGGTATTTTTAAAACTTTTCAAACTGATAAAAGTTAAGCAATTAAACCAAGTCATCGGCGACACTACAAGCCGGAACCCAAGCTAACAGTTCATGGACAAGAATTAAATAAGAGCTAAAAGGATGCTCAGCGGAAGACTTAAACGTAGTGAACTATTATACATGATAACCAAAACTCGGCTTACACAATGCCGGCATAAAGGGGTTACAAGTACTACAAGAGTTAAACTACAAGTAGCTAATAGAAGCAACAAGATCAAGTTCTATACAAATTCCCAAGCATAGTCTAATTGACTTGCTTTAACCCATCGTCCTTGCAAAACAAAAGAAAGGAAGAGGACATCTAAACCACCTCTTCAAACGGCAACGGCGGACAAAAGAAGGATCAAGGCACGAACACCGCAAGCCTCAACGGGAAGGACTGTCTTGCTAGGATCTAAAAGCGATAAAGGGGAATGGGTAAGTCATAAAGACTTGTAAGCTATCAATCATGCATGTCATGGCAATATGCAACATACAAGGCAAGATATAGTCACATAAGCATAGAGATCATATATCCAAGATGCACATTGTTTCACATAGGTGCTCGTAATTAAATCACATAGGATAAGGATATATGGAGAGCCGGGCCGCTACGTAGTTCTGCATGGCGTTATCGGTGTGCATGTGTCGGATGTGTGTAAGTACATCGACCTTCCGAGGGAATGCCCGGGATAGACACCAATGATGCTCGTATTGATTACAGCAAGGGAGCTACTTCCCCACTGTGGCCACAGTGGAGGCGTGTGTGAATCAAGGACAGGATGCCAGCTGGACTCATGCAAATGCCAAGTAGTGTCTACTTAACAAATTCTCAAGTAGGGAACGAGGTCGACAAGAGCGATCTCGTTCATGACAAGTAAATATTCTCATCAATAATCAAGCAGGAATGAGTTCGACAAGAGCGAACTCAACATGTCAAATAGGTATTCTATTACATGACTTCAAGAATCAAGCATGGTAATCAATCCAATTCAATAGTCTAGAATTATCATTCTTAGAGAAACGTGTTTAGAACGTCGTAGAGATTGATCATTGAGCCGGTATTGTTCAATGGCTCACTAAGTTTGACTCCGTTGAGTCGTCTCTAACAATTCATCCAAGAGAGTTAAGATGCTAGATGCATCCAAAACCCTTTTCTAAGTTCTCGTATCGAGTAACTAGGCCGTTAATCCACTTAACAACCATAGTCAAGAATTATCATAAGTTCAATATTTCATAATTCAAGGGAACTTTAGAATCATTATTTCAAAAGTTATCAAAAGCCAATAGTCCAAGAACAATAGTTATTCCTAGGAAAACATAGAACACATTTGATTCTAAGCATAGGACCCAATCAATAGGATGAACAATTCATAGCATGTGAAACCCTAGAAATCATCATCTCCAAGAGTTATCAAAAGTCATTAGTCCAAGAACAATAGTTGTTCCTAAGGAGGCATATAACATATTTAATTCTAGGCATAGGACCCAAAACAACAAGATGAATATATCATTCAAAATCCTTACAAACTCAACTCATCATCAAGCATGGCATGGACATGGTAGGAGCATGGGAGTCATGAGAAGAGGGGGACATGACAAGTCTAACATACATCCTAAGGGGAATCAATAGCTTACCTTTCACCAAGGAAGAAGATGGAAAGAGCACAAACCAATCGGTTGGAACTGCTCAACTCTTCAAGCTCTACACTTTTGAAGAAGGAGGCTTGAGCAAAGGATGAGAGGATGATGGAGGACCAAGAGGAAACCTTCAAGGAGCCATGGAAGAACTTGGGAGAAGAAGAATTTCGTCCTTGGAGAGTGAGGGTGGAGAATGATAGTCAAAACATCAGATTGTGGTGTTTAAAGGTCCAAAAATCTGAGTGGGACAAGTGTCACTCTAATGTGGTACATAAATATCTGATTTGGTTTGCTTAAAGCTCACTAATGGTTGGTTAATCCACTCTTAAAACATGTTAACTAATGTTAGGACATAAGCAAGGGGTGTTAGGAAGGTTTTAGAAGAGGTTTGGAATGGTGTTTAAGTGCCAAAGTTCGTACACAGCAGAACAGGGAAAAAATCCCGTAACAGCTCTCAGTAGTTGAGGCGGGCGCCTCACTACTAGCCAGGCGGGCGCCTGGGAAGCTGAGGCTGGAGCTGATTTTGAGATGCTCTCAGAAGTTGAGGCGGGCTAGTGCACAAATTTCGATGCGGCCGCCTCACCAAGCCCTTGAACTTGGTCTAAACATGCTCTAAATGATCCCAAACTCTTGGGCAACCATTCTAAGGTCTAACCCAACACAAAACAAGTCGGAAACACACCCGAACAACATCCGGGACAAGGTAAAACAAGGCTCGAATCAAGCGACGAATGGTTAACGAATCAAACGCCAATCACACACCAATCAAACTAGGATAACTTGGACATGGACAAGGCTTGTTTAAACATGGTTATGACTTGAATACAAGTCCAAGAACTCAATGAACATTTCGCACGTCGAAACACAAGCAATACAGGCAACGAAGAGAAATCGCTAAGGGCGAAACAAAGAAATCAAACCGGCGATTCAACAAGCAAGCTTACATGATTCTAAACATGTTAAGAGCTTCAAGAATGATTTAAGAATGCTTCTAAATCATATATATAGACTAAGTAAACATGCTCACAATCAACAAGAAAACATGAAGACAAGCACAAAATACATATGCAAGAATCCGGGGTGTTACATGGAGTCCCTCCAGCTTGAGGTGGACGAGTAGGTCCTCACTTTGGGGAGAGGATATTACAGCTACGTGATGATGAGAAGGAGGAGGTAGAGGATGAGGAGGATGTTAGTAGAGGGAGAAGATATGGAGTCCCTCCAGCTCGAGGTGGACGAGTAGGTCCTCACTTTAGGGAGAGGATATTACAGTTACGTGATGATGATGATGAGGAGGTAGAGGAGGAGGAGGAGGAGGAGGAGGAGGAGGAGGAGGAGGAGGAGGAGGAGGATGTAGAGGAGGATGAAATGGATGATAGAGGCAGACGGATAGCTGTTAGCCATCCTCCACTACGAGGTGGACATGTAGGTCCTGGAGGTAGAAGATAAGGAGAAGGACCTTCTTTTGGTAGGGTTGAGTTGTCGACGGAGTCTTATCCAGGAGGACCACATATAACAGATGTTCTGACTTGTTATAATGGTCATGTTGCATATGCGATATGGAATGGAGAGGTAAATAAAAAAATGTATTTTTTTAGTAGTTTTATTAATTTTAAATGTATTTTTTAGTTAAATGTTAATAATATAAGTTAATGCTTTATTTATTTTAACAGGAAAGGGGAGTTTTAAAGTACCAATCGCAAACTGAATGCATAGGTACATGGGCGATGAGGAACCAACAAACCACCGACAATATTATAAGTTATAACTTGTTTCATTTAAGGGATAGCATGTTTCATCACTTTAACATGCCCTTAATATCAGCATTTGTCGAGAGATGGCATCCGGAAACTAATAGTTTTCACATGCCATTTGGTGAGTTGACTATTACACTACATGACATTTGGCATATTTTACGACTTCCCGTAACTGGGAAAGCCCTTATCTCGAAGATGGGTGTTGGAGTTGTAAAGATTCATCTTCAGAATATTCTTGGTATGACCACGTCTGAGTTAGATGCTGAGCTTAAGTCAAGCTCCATTAAGTTAACAACACTCTACCATCACCTTAAACACATCACGACTTATCCCCCCAATGCAACAATGGGGTATTTATTGTGGTTGTTGGGGTCTACTATTTTCGTTGATAAGTCTCAAACTCGAGTGAGTATCCATTTTCTTCCCTTTTTGCTTGACTTAGTTACCATTCCTAGTTATGCTTGGGGTGCAGCTACCCTAGCATTCTTATATCGTCATCTTGGCATGGCATCTAGGGCTAAGACCTTGTATAATGCAGGATGCATGACTTTGCTTGAGGTACGTACATGTTTAAAATGGTAAAAAAAATCATGTAATTTATTACAATGTTATATTATATTTGACAATGTCTTAATTATTTTGGATAGGCTTGGATATATGAATATTTTCCCACCTTCAGACCGACTAAGATGAGTGGTTGGAAACCTCATGAGTCGGCGTCGCTAAAATGGGTGATTGGACAAACCCACCACCGATATGGATCTCTCCGAGAATACAGGCGAACACTTGATTTGTTAACCTCTGATATGGTAATTGATTTTTGATAGACTTGGATATATGAATACTTGTTTATTTTGGTAGTTTTAAAGAAATAAATGTTATATTATTTGTGATATGAACAGGTGAGTTGGACTCCATTTGGGAAGAATCCGTCACGTGATGTACCAATAACTCTTTTCACGGGCATAATTCATTGTCGTACTATCACGAAATTGTACATGCCAGAGCGATGTCTTAGGCAGTTTGGGTATGTTCAAACAATTCCTTTTATGATACATAGGAAACCAAGAAAGGTATCTCGAGGTGAGAAGCCCGCCAATTATGTATTAAGGTACGATCCCAAGGAAGATTGGTGGGATGCATGGCATGTTCATCGGGTGCAACCACGTGGTGTCGCTCATTACCCTGACCAGGTCGACCCAGGGTATATGCAATGGTTTATACAGCGGACACATCCTCGGGAGACGCGCACAGATCTGAGCGATGAGGAGAATGAAGGCGATGATATTCCAAGACCTAATATACCTCCTGAAGCTGTGAGTATTTTATTTAACATTTATGTTTCATCACCTTAACTTTTATAATTTTGTATATTATTTTGTCTATTATTTTGTATATTATTTCAGCGGTTACAGTGGGTGGCATCATGCATGCAATACACTCAGATGAGTTATCGACACCAGCTATCTGAGGAGGATGTGTGGAAACAAATCGATGACGTTAATAGTCATTTGGCAGATTTGTTTTCATTTAAGTAAGAACATTATGTTTAATATGGTTGTAATATGTCAAGTTGTACTTAGCACTTTCCCACTTAGTTTTTATATTTGGTATTTATTTGTTTTTATGACTTAGTTATATGTTTGTAATATAAGGATGTGTGTCCTTATTTGTTAGAATTTAAGTAACGAGCAAACATATATATTTAAATAGTCTTCAAAAACATATACATTGCATCTACTAATTTTCTGACAGTCTTGCCCAAAACCTTTTCCGTTCCATCCAAAGAGTAGACCAATGCCTTATGTTGGGATCACATACACATTCCGAACCAGGACACACATGAGGCATAGGACAATATTCATCCAACCGAATAAAAATAAAATGATTATGATTCACCCACGCAATGGATATCTGATCTTGTGGCGCCGCTTGCCCCTCTAGGCGTGACACTAATGGCAGGTACATGACACACTGTGATGTCGAGATAGAAATAACGATCACCTGATACCTTGTGGCAATTATGTGTCCCATTTCTGCCGTACTCATCCACTTATCTGGGGGCGCTGTTTTACTATGACAGTCAAATTTCGTGTAAAGCAAGTTGAACTCGACCTCCCCATTTAATGCTAATAAATAGAACATAGAATGCTCTGATAACTCACATATCAAATCAAGTTGTACCTCATCCCACCGGTCTTGATCCTTATAAACGAAGTGGGCAACAACTCGATATCCACAATGCCCATCACCCTTGACGTTTAAATAATCTTCAACAAACCTGCATAGAAAACTTGGAATTTGGTTGGCATATGGAAATGAATTGCCCGTGCTTCTATATGTTGATGAAGCTCGACCTCGACTTTGATATAGACATAGGATTAGATGGGTCACTACCCATGCTCATCTCAATATGCTCATAACCAGATAACTCTCTTTTTGTCGAGTTTTGCTTTGGGCAGCCCTTGTGTCGTCAGACGTCCGGTTGCTCAACCTGAACCACCTCGGGATTCAACATACGATGTATGTTTTGAAAGTAACTCCTCTTCTGGGGTTCAGTACAATTTTCAATCTGAGTCCAAGCCTCTTTAAGATCATCCTCTATTGTTGGTCCCTCGGGTGTAATATATCCCTCCATACTCAAAGTCTTCCAAAATTCATGAATATTCGTAACTTTGATGCTCAAACCCTCATTCTCCAACCGTAACATTTCACCGCCACAAGGTAAACCATAACTCGACCTGTACATGCAACCACATATTGATAGCGGTTCTTTGCTCACTTTGTTTTCCCATTTGTTGAATTGATCATCTAGTAGTTTCAAAGCCTTGTATGACACAACACGCCTCAATTGCCGAAAGAGTATCCTTTTTGTCACCGGGTGCGCATTAAATCGATCGTGTTCAAATTTGTTCCGAATCTCATTTAACTGTCCTTCGACAAGCAAATGGATTTGTGGGAATAAATTATCAAAACTTGACGTTGATGTTCCTAGTGAATGCTTAAGTTGGGAATGTGCACCCTTCACTCTATAAAAAATTACAAAACAAAAGATTACTTAAAATAATTATATATATGTAACAATTAATAACAATATAAATATGTAAGTGAGAGGTTTTTGTGATACCTGTTTGTTGTTTCCATCCCAAAATGTAAGAATTCTTTTGTCCAAGCAGTGACAAATTTTTCCTTATATGGGTTCAACCATTCCTTCTTCACATAATCAACCAGTTTCGGGGCCTTATTCCATTTTTCAATCAACAATGATACCTGCTCGTTATATTCTTCATCAGTAAGAGATTCGACTATCTTTTTCCATCTCCCACAAAATCCCTTAACAAATTCGGGTAGTAATTTTAAACGAGCATGTTTCTCTACATACTTTGCTATGTGTCTTTAACATAACATATGCCTCGACTCCGGAAAAATCTCTTCGATGGGACGCATCAGGGCCAATTCCCTATCAGTCATGATCACTTGTGGCAATGGACAGTTTCCAAACAGATTTCTCAAATTTTCTATAGCCCATCGAAATGTCACTGTTATCTCATTCTTTATAAATGCAAATGTAACGTGGAAATTATGCCCTGTTGGCATAACTCCAATCACCTGTAATAGAGGCATCTCATCTGATTTGTTTGATACGTAGCATCCATGATCAAAACGTATGGGAAGCGATGTAACAACTCAACACTATTCGGGTGAAAAAACATGATATTACTGACTTGATTGGTCCCAACCTCAAACTAAACATAATGAATGTATCGATTGTTGTTGAGCAAACTGAAAAAATGTTGCATCTTTGTATAGCTTCTCATCTGTTTCTTTCTTATTTACTGCAACACATTATTTACCTGCTTGAGAACAGATTTATTTTCTGGATTTTCCTTTTGCAGTTGGTTGAGTATCTGTCTTGGTTTAGCATTAGAACTTCTCAATTGCTCTACCCTCTCAATTTCATTTGATTTCAACTTCACGCCAGATCTGTGCCATTGTATGTAATCACCCACTACATGGTTGTGTCTACTTTTTTTGCAAATTCTAACTTTCCAACCACCACAGTATTGTTGTGCAGCCACGACCTGAAATGGACAATCATCTTTTTTTGTGCCTCTCCGCACATAACCATCTTCATCCTACTGGCCGGTATACCTGTACAAACCACCGACCTCACAACCATACCAAATATTTTTGCGTCCATCATATGTCCATGAATGCCGCTTAATGAATAGAAACATCATGTTATCATCCCCAATATTTTGA
Source organism: Codonopsis lanceolata (assembly GCA_013146195.2). Classification (NCBI taxonomy): domain Eukaryota; kingdom Viridiplantae; phylum Streptophyta; class Magnoliopsida; order Asterales; family Campanulaceae; genus Codonopsis; species Codonopsis lanceolata. Next base: position 128,250,203 of record CM028381.1, on the reverse strand, counting down.
ATCCAAGTGTGAATTTCTTCACGAGTTTCAAAAACATGATCAGTTCTGAATAAATGCCCTAAGTCAGGATATTTATATTCATCATTTTCATTCTTGATACTATGATCCTGTAAATTTGAAGTGATTTTTAATAATTAATAACAATTATAAATATTTAACAATGTAACATTAACTGGTAACATAAAACAAGGACACAATTGTTTTTTAACAATTCTAAATAATTTTAAATGATTATTAACATTTATTAACAAAATATAGTAATTATAAACAATTATTAATACGGGGTACACAATAATTCATTTTTTTGAATTATCAAAATATAAAATTATTAATATTTAACAAAATATGGTAATTATTAACAATTATTAATATTTATACACAATAATTTCTTCTTTTCTAATTATCAGAAAAGTAAATTAAAACAATATATCATAATAATATTTAGCAAAATATGGTATATATTAACAATTATTAATATTTATACACAATAATTTCTTTTTTCTAATTATCATAAAATTAAATTAAAACAATATATCATAAATAATTTTTAACAAAATATGGTAATTAATAACAATTATTAATATTCACCAACGAGCTCTAGCTCAACTGGTACTGCTCACTTCTCCTAACGGAGAGGTTGGGTGTTCGAGTCTCACTAGAGACACCCTGGACGTTACAACTCTCAGTAGAGAGGTCGGGTGTTCAAGCCTCTTCAGAGGCATCGTTGTTGTTAAAGCCTTATCCAAAGGCCCCATTTAGCTACTCACTTATCTTAACGGAGAGGTTGAGTATTCAAGCCCTACCAGAGGCACCCTGGGACTTAACTACTCTCAACCGAGAGGTCGGGTGTTCAAAGCCTCCCCAGAGGCACCAATTGTTCAAGCCATACCAAAGGCATCATATATATATAATTGTAGCCTTTCAAGGCATTAAAAAATAAATAAAAAATTAAGGGTTGGGGTACGGTCTATGTCCCTTCCAACCTTTAAAAAAAAATTATTAATATTCATACACAATAATTTCTTTTTTCTAATTATCAAAAAATTAAATTAAAACAATATATCATAAATAGTATTTAACAAAATATGGTAATTATTAAAAATTATTAATATTTATACACAATAATTCTTTTTTTCTAATTATCAAAAAATTAAATTAAAACAATATATTATAAATAGTATTTAACAAAATATGGTAATTATTAACAATTATTAATATTTATACACAATAATTTCTTTTTCAAATTATCAAAAAATTAAATTAAATATTATATCATAAATAGTATTTAACAAAATATGGCAATTATTAAAAATTATTAATATTTATACACAATAATTTCTTTTTCAAATTGAAAGGATTAAACCGAGGAATTGACCCTGGGCACAATAAATGGGCCCCACTTAGAAAGCCACTAGTAGCGAAGTCAGAACCACTCGCCCCTAAGATAAACGCGAGTTTCTTTGTTGCTGAGCAAATAGACGACTCACGGCCTCCAACAGCTTCATCCTCGGCTGGCCAGAGTGACCTTTGATGCCCTCGGCCTCGCCACCGAATCGGCCTCTAGTATCCTCAGCCTCGGCAGTAATAAACACTCTGTCACAAAACCGCTCGGCCTCGGCTTTGGATCAATCATCATCCGACCTGACAAACCGCTTTCCCAGGCTCGAGAAAACCGCTGCACGCAAACACCAACTCTCTGACAAACTCACAGTTCACTTATTTCTGACAAAAACCCTCAACGCATTTAATGATTGCCGCTTTATGCCCCCCAGTCACCAGCCGCCACGTCAACATAAACATCAGGTATAAATAGAGAGTGCACATTTAATGTGAAGGTAAGTAATTTCGGAGATATCACAACTCTCTTATCACAGCCCCTTATCAAACACTTATCACGGCATATTTATTACCATCTTTCCACCAGAAACCTTACTCTCACACCGGAGGGTTCTAGTCGGGCCGCCCCGACTCCTTAACGGTGTTTGTTGTTTAATTTGTGCAGGTTAAGCAAGAAGGACGAACCAGCGACCGCCACCTCATCCTTACTCACACGTGAACGACAAGACAAGGTCACAACCAAAAAAGCGTGATCATTTTGGTTCCGTTGCCGGGACACGACTTTTCTCAATCACAGCGTCCACAGACGAGAAAGGATGGTGAAGTCCAGAAAGCAAGCCGCTAAAAATGTCACCCCCGCTGCATCCACCCGCCCAGAAAAAAAACCTGCCGAGCACAACGAAGGAAGGGACGCAAGGGAGGACTCCGGCGCCTCGGTACCTGGAGTGTCGGCAAGGGACCAAAGAAGGCTCGTTCTGGCCAAACGGCTCTAACAAAAATTGAGAGGCTGACGCCGACCCCTGAGATGGCCGATTCACTGAGGTCGAGTCTTCCAGAGCCAACGAGGAGGAACCTCGCGGCAAAACGAATAAACCCACGGTCCAGGAAGAGGCCGACCAGGAATACGCGTATTGGGAGCACCAAAAGACCCTGTACACAAAGATACAGGAGGCCGAGACCAAAATGCACGAGCTACGGCAAAAAGCCCGGGCCCCAGAACCCGAGCCCATAATCAACGTGCAAAGCACCCCGGCACGTTCCAACTCGGTCTGGCAAAGGGTGGAAGCTACGAAAGCCAAAAGAGCAAAATTTACCACCAACGTCAAATCAAGACTTGGCAAGAGGATGGCCGGCGAGGGGTCTAGGACGAGCGTTCATTCTCGCCTAAGATTCCCCCCAGGTACAGACAATCGTCAAGCCCACAGCGAGGAAGGAGAGTCCCAGCCCTACGCCCAGTCTTCAACCAACAAAGCTTTCTGCAGATCCCGACATCCGTCTCGCAAAAGAGGCTCGCTTGGGGTCCCCAATTAGAAACACAGCTGAGGAAGAGGTCGAGATACCTCAGGCAGACAAAGCAGTCAATGGCATCCCCACCCAAGCCATAGGCTCGGCACAAGGTGACCGACGATGACGGATGCCGAGATAAAGGCATGGATGGAGAAACTAAAAGCTCGGCAGATCTCAGGAACCAATACGACCATCAAGAAAATAGGAGGGTCGTTCATTAAACAGATAAGAGAGGTGGAAGTGCCCTCGAAAGTGAAGATTCCATACTTTGAAGACTACACTGGTAGCACAACGGCCCTGGACCATGTGTCGGGGTTCGAATTAAAAATGATCATCGTAACCAGACTCGACGACATATGGTGCTTGGTGTTCGCCGGAACCCTGAAAAAGCAGGCCCAACAGTGGTACAACGGGTTAGCACATGACTCTATCACCTATTTGCATGACTTTAAAGGGGCCTTTTTGAAAAAATTCACTTCGGCAGGTGCTCTCCCAAAAAGCGAGACAGACCTGTGCAGCGTGAAACAAGAGAGTGGAGAAACTGTGCTCTCATACATGACTCGCTTCAAAGAGGTCCTGGACCAAATTCCAGATATTCCCGACACCTCTATAAGGATGTGCTTCGGAGCAGGCCTGATGCGAGGGAACTGCCGAACAGAGCTCCTCATGAGACCAAGGGACACGATTAGCAAAATGTTCCTGACAGCCCAAAGGGTGGCTCAGCTGGACGGCAAGCAACCCTCCACCACAACAAGCTCACGAGCGGTCACATCCCCTCCAGGCACGGCTAATACTGCCGACCAGACGCTCGCCGGCAAGGGAAAAGAACAAGGGAAAGCTCGGAAAGATGACACCCACCCGACAAAAAGGAGAGAGGAGGAAAAAAGCGCCAAATTCACCGGCGAGATTAGGGGGCCGAGACGAGACTTCGAGTTGGAAGACTTCACCCCCCTCAACGCATCTAGGGAACACATCATGGACGTTTTCTTGACAGAGAACAAGATACGTCCCCCCTTCCCCATGAAGTCACCCCTCGACACACGAAACCCCAGAAAAAGATGCAACTTCCACAACGAGATCGGCCACGTCACGGAAGAATGCATACAGCTCAAAAGAGTGATTCAGAGAGTGATAAACGAGGGAGACCAGAGATTTGTGGCAAGAGAGGCCAATAATCGCGCCCGAGGGCTCTGGGGCGACAACAGACAGCCCGACAATAGACCAGTGGTGAATACCATTCGAGAAGAAGCCCAAAGTATCACGTAGTTGAAAAATGCTATCAACTGCTTGAGCAACTCGGCAGAAAGCGTTATGGAAGGGATGGTCGAGCATGAAATGGTCTTTAGGGATACCGAGCTGGCGGTCAATGATTATGCTCGTCAAAACCCGTTGACCCTGCAAATTGGTATACACAACAGCCTAGTCAAACGGGTCTTGATAGATACAGGGGCTGGAAGGGATGTGATGTACTACAAGTGCTTTCTGGCACTAGGACTCGGCGATACCCACCTCACTCCAAGCCGAGTCCAACTGGAGGGTTTCACGGGCCACAAGGTCACGGCAAAGGGAACCGTGGCCCTCAAAGTCAGCCTCGGAGAGGGAGATACCACTAGAAGCGAGGAAGTCACTTTCCTAGTCCTCGATCTCCCCTCCCCGTACAACGCCATCCTCGGCGCACCTTCTCAGGCCAAATTCTGAATGGTCGCATCAATGGCCCATCAGCGGGTCAAGTACATGACCTTGTTCGGGGTGGGGGTCCTCAAAAATGATGCTCGCACTACCCTGGAATACCTCATCAATGAGAAGAAAGAGGCAGAGAAGAGATTGAAAAGGCCGGAGGAGGCCGAGGGAAAAGAAGATGAACAAGTTGCCAAACGAGCCCGAGGGCTCGGTGGAGAGAGCTCTACCCTGTAGCAATCAAAGCAAGTCAAGGAGGTTGGCCCGCGTCAGGAAGAAGGAACATCGAGCGTCGAGATTGAGAAAACTGAGATCGACAACCTCGATGTACGAGACCATCCAGTCTTACAGCCTATAGAAGATATAGGGGAAGCTATCATAAACTTCAACTACCCCGACCAAAAAATCAAGGTGGGAATGGAAATAGCGGGCGACGAGAGAAGAGCTATCATCGAGTTCTTAAGAAACAACACGGACGTCTTCGCATGGCAAGCCGAGGATATGGAGGGCATTGCCGAGGAAGTAGCGGTTCACCGATTAAGCATCGATCCAAAGATTTGTACCCATTCAAGAAAGTCGAGGTATTTCTCTCCTGAAAAACAAGATGCAATTAAGGAGGAAATAGCCAAACTGCTTCGAGCTGAGATCATAAGAGAAATCCACTACCCCACGTGGATCGCAAATGTTGTAATGGTCAAAAAGAACAATGGAAAGTAGAGGATGTGCGTTGACTTTACCAACCTGAATGAAGCATGCCCAAAAGACTGGTACCCACTGCCGAGGATAGATCAGTTGGTCGATTCTATCTCGGGCTACAAAATTTTAAGCTTCGTGGACGCCTACTCGTGGTACCACCAAATCGATGTGGAAAGAGGATCAAGGGAATACTTTTCGAGCGGCAGTGCACTCATCGCTACAACATGATGCCGCTCGCCTAAAAATGCAGGGCCACTTACCAAATAATGGTAAACAAAGTTTTCGGGGACCAGTTAGGGAGAAATGTGGAGGCCTACATAGACGATATGGTGATTAAGACGAAGGAAACGAGCCACATAGACGACCTCAGAGAAACCTTTGCAAACCTCAGAAAGAATAAAATGAAGCTCAATCCCTCCAAATGTACCTTCGGCGTAACGGTGGGGAAGTTTTTGGGGTACATGGTAAATGAGCGTGGCATCGAGGCAAATCCCGAAAAAATAAAAGCATTAGCCGAGATGAAGGTCCCAATATGCATGAAACAAGTGCAACAGCTGAATGGGAGAATAGTGGCCCTGGGAAGGTTCATCTCGAAATCAGCGGAAAAAAGCCTCCCCTTCTTCAAAATCTTGAAAGGAGCAAGAAAGTTCACATGGGACAAAGAGTGCGACTCGCCTTTGCTGAGCTCAAAAAATACCTCGGCAGCTTACCCTTGCTCAGTTGCCCAACACCTGGAGTAAGACTCTATGTCTATCTCTCGGTCACGGACACAACAATAGCATCGGTCTTGTTGCGAGAGGAAGGAGGACTTCAGAAACCCATCTACTATGTGTCCCATGCACTGACCGAGGTAGAGACGAGGTACATGCAGATCGAGAAGGTGATTCTCGCGTTAATGATAACAGCGAGAAAACTGAAGCCGTACTTCAAAGCCCATGAAATCGGGGTATATACCGACTTACCTCTGCGAAGAATACTGCACAGGCCTAACGTTGCTGGAAGAATGATGAAGTGGGCCATCGAATTGACGAATATGCAATTGTTTATCTTTCAAGAAAAACCATTAGAGCCCAAGTCTTGGCTGATTTCATTGCCGAAACCTCTTTCACCTCGGTAGAAGGAAAGAGCGATGCACCGGATCAAGGACCCTCCACCAGCGAACAAGTGCCCAGGCAAGAGTGGCCTCGCAAAACACGACCATCTTAGCCCTGGACATTGTTCGTGGACGGATCGTCTAGCAAAAATGGCAACGGAGCAGGCATCCTCCTCGTAACACCAGAGGGAACGGAGATCAGTAAAGCCCTTAAACTGACTTCCCCGGCCAAACAACGTTGCCGAGTACGAAGCATTGATAGCAGGTGCCGAACTTGCCGCCGAGATAGGAGCTACTCAAATCTTAATCTTCAGCGACTCCCAGCTCGTCGTGAAGCAGATTTCGGGGGAGTATGGGGTAAACCACCCAATCCTGGACAAATACCGAGAGCTAGCCGTGGGCGTCCTCGCCCAATTCGAATATTGGGAACTGGAACAAATAGGAAGGGCTGAAAACACAAAGGCAGACCACCTCTCTAAAATGGCCACCAGTGAACTCGGCGAGCTCCCCCCAAAAATATGGATCGAAATCCTTGATACCTCGTCCATTAATAAAGAAAAGATAATGATGCTGGAACAAGCTACGGAGTGTTGGATCGATGACATCAAAAAGTACATCGACCATGGGACATTACCCAGCGACAAAGAGCAAGGATGGGCAATGGCAAGAAGGTCAGCCAGATACACTTTAATTGGGGACGTCCTATATAGGCGATCTTTTACCAAGCCTCTCCTAAGGTGTGTCCGACCATAAATCACACAAGGATTACTCGCCGAGGTACACGGAGGGGTATGTGGAAGCTACCCAGGGGCTCGAACTTTGGCCGACAGAATCATTTTTCATGGGTACTACTGGCCGACGTTGAGAAAGGATGCCGAGGCATATGCCCGAAAATGCGACAAATGTCAAAGGTTCGCTAACATTCCAAGATTGCCCTCGACACCTCAAACCCCGGTAATCGCAGCATGGCCTTTCGAAATGTGGGGACTTGACCTAATCGGGCCATTTCCTCTCACCAAAGGCAAGAACAAGTTTGTGATAGTTGTGGTGGACTACTTCACAAAATGGATCGAGGCTAGACCCCTAGCAAGCATCACTGAACAAAGGGCTATCGACTTCATTCGAGACAATGTCCTCTGCAGATATGGATTACCGAGGGCCATTGTGTCGGACCACGGCACACAGTTTTCAAACAGATTCACGGCAAGTTGCGAGGAGAGAGGAATTCGCCATTGGAAGTCTTCGGTAGCACACCCCCAAGGGAACGGCCAAGCAGTGGTTGGAAACAAATAAATACTTCATGCCTTGAAAAGAAGGTTAGATGACAAGAAAGGTTCTTGGCTCGAGGAGCTTCCGGCCGTCTTATGGGCTATCCGAACGTCTCGCCGAGGTTCAACCGAAGAAACACCCTTCTCCTTGACGTACGGAACTGAGGCCATGGCCCAGTCGAAATGGCTCTTCCCACTGCAAGAGTCATTCATTTCAACGAAGAGGCGAACACAGAATCGAGGACTCTAGACCTTGATTACCTTGAGGAAAGAAGGCTCGAAGCCAGAATGAAGGCCATCAACTACAAAAAGCTAGCCAAAGCCCACCATGACAAAAGATCAATCCTCGACGTTTCTGGTCGGTGACCTGGTATTGAGGAAAATCGAGGTGACTGAAAACAAGCCGAGAAGAAACAAAGATTTCTCCTAACTGGGAAGGACCGTACAAAATCACAGACAGCATTCGAGCAGGAACCTACAGGCTCGCAAAACCAGATGGAACCCCAATAAGGAACCCTTCGCATTCAGACCACTTGAAAATGTATTATCAATGATCTGGTATCTTGTTATAAAAGAAAAAATGTCGGCGAAAAACTTCTCTTTAAACTATGTATTCAAGACCGCTTTGTCTTGCCATTTCAAAAACCTCCTCGCCTAGCCGAGGAGAGGTCGGGCTCTAATGCCTCCAAAATACCTCCTCGCCTAGCCGAGGAGAGGCCAGGCTCTAATGCCTTCAAAAAACCTCCTCGCCTAGCCGAGGAGAGGCCGGGCTCTAATGCCTCCAAAAAACCTCCTCGCCTAGCCGAGGAGAGGCCAGGCTCTAATGCCTTCAAAAAACCTCCTCGCCTAGCCGAGGAGAGGCCAGGCTCTAAATGCCTTCAGAAACCTCCTCGCCTAGCCGAGGAGAGGCCAGGCTCTAAATGCCTTCAAAAAACCTCGAAAAACTTCGAATATAAGACATAATTATATCCACTGGCGGACAGAAGAAGAAGGGTGTGGGGGCAGTTGCCCCCACTTGAAAAAAAATTTGATAAAGGATTTTTTTTAAATTTTTAATAATTAGTTATAATCTATACACTTTGCCCCCACCTGAATATAATCTATACACTTTGCCCTCACCTGAATAAATGAATTTTTTTTACTTACCCAGTTACATGTGAAAATTTGAAACCAAAAAACCCAAATCCCTTTTCCCATTCAGCAGTCGCCCACTCGCCCACTCGCCCTCGCCAGCGGCCCCAGCCCTCTCCATTTCTCCACTTCTCCAAACTCAAGTCTCCTTACTCCTTAGTCCCTCCGACAGCCGGTGAATCTTGGCGAATCGACGAATCGGCGATTGGCTTTGGCGAACGGCGGTGATTGGCGGCGAATCAGACTTCAGTTCAGCCGGCTAAGGCTTCGGCCTCCATTTCAGATCCAATCCAGCCGCTGTGGCCTGTGGCTGTGATTGTGAGGGTCGGGCTCTCCTCAGTCCTCTCCATTCTCCAAGACTCCAATCCGACAAACAAATCCATCTGCTGCTCAGTGCAGCCGTACAGGTCACTGAGGTCAGCCCCTATTCTAACTTTCTAAGCCCCTTTACCCAATTAGTCAATTACCCTATTCCCTATACCTTTACTTTACACTGTCACTTTACAGTTTACAACTTTACATGAAATGGAAATTATGGAATTACATTTAGTCATTTACAGCTTTGAGCAATTGAGATTTAGACTTTAGTGCAACACTTTTCCTTTTGAGTTGACTTTTGGAATTTTGATTGTTAAATGAATAAATGTTAATTGTGATTGTGATTTTTTATTTGTGATTTAAATTTTAAAATTAAAATATGATTGTATGAATTTCAAAATTATAATTGTGATATAAATTTTAAAAATTAAAATAACCCTAATTTTTACTAAATTTGTGTGTTCAATAATTTGGTAAGAAAAGTTTATTTATTTAATCTGAAATTAGGGCATTTTAATTTGGGGGTTGAAGTAGTTGATTTATGAGATTTTTTTTTATTTGTGTAGATTTCCAAATTGTGGTTGATTTGAAGGAATTTGGTTTTAGTGATTATGGAGAGATTTTATAAACGGAAACTAGCAGAAGAATTTGGAACACGTAGTGCATCCAATAGTTCATCTATTGGTAATCAACGGTCTCAGTCTATTCCTGTTACTTCAGCTACGAAAGAATTAGTTGATTTGAATAGTCTTCCATCTGATCCCGCAGAAAGAAAAAAGATATTTGAATACAACCCCAACCAGATTGATGAAATTAGGAGAGCTTATTTGTTGAAGGGGCCTTGTCAACCTCGTGGCCATGATTTCCCTCAAAAACTAATGGGAACTAAATTGCGTCGTTTTAATCCGGATTGGTTTGATCAATATGCTAATTGGTTAGAGTATAGCATGAAAGAAGATAAAGCATATTGTTTGTGTTGCTATTTGTTTAGAGATAAAATCAGTAATAAAGGTGGTGGTGAAGCATTTATAAGTGAAGGCTTTTGTGCTTGGAATAAAAAAGAAAGGTTGGATGTCCATGTTGGTGCGGTAAATAGTAATCATAATATGTCGGTAAAGAAGTGTGAGGATCTAATGAGACAAAAACAATCTATTACGGTTGCTCTTCATAGATAATCAGACATTGTGAGAAATGACTACCGAATTCGATTATGTGCTTCAATTTATTCTTGTAGATTTTTATTGAACCAAGGGTTGGCTTTTCGTGGTCATGATGAGACCGAAGATTCTTCAAATAGAGGGAATTTTCTTGAATTGATTAAGTTTTGTGCTGATCAAAACGATTCTGTTCGTAAAGTTGTTATGGGAAATGCTCAAAAAAATTGTCAAATGATATCTCCTCACATTCAAAAGGATATTGTTCATTGTTTTGCACAAGAGATAGTACGAAAAATAATTGAAGAGATCAAAGATGATTTTTTTTCATTAATGGTGGATGAGTCTAGTGATGTATCTGGCAAAGAACAAATGGCTGTGGTTTTGCGATTTGTTAACTCTAGTGGAAATGTTCAAGAGAGGTTTATTTGTGTTGTGCATGTGATGGAGACTTCTGCTTTGTCTTTGAAATCTGCTATTGATAATGTGTTTGCTGATATTGGTTTGAGTTTGATGAAAATTCGGGGTCAAGGCTATGATGGTGCAAGTAATATGAACGGTGAATTCAGAGGGTTGAAGACTTTGATTATGAATGAAAATCCGTCTGCATATTATGTTCATTGTTTTGTTCATCAACTTCAATTAGCTCTTGTTGCGGTGGCTAGGAAAAATGTTGATATTGCGGACTTTTTTAACATGATTTCCTCTTTATTAAATGTTGTTGGAGCATCTTGTAAGCGTAAAGACATTATTCGAAAAAAACAAGCAGAAAAAGTGGCGGAAGGAATCGAGAGTGGTTTGCTTGAGACGGGGAAAGGATTAAATCAAGAATTAAGTCTTAAGAGAGTTGTAGATACACGTTGGGGGTCTCATTATAAATCATTATTGAACTTGGTTGCTTTGTTTTCTTCTGTTATTGAAGTTCTTGAAGTTGTTTCGTGTGATGCTACAGATTCATCGAAAAAAGCTCAAGCAGTTGGTTTATTGGGATATTTGCAATCATTTGATTTTGTCTTTAATTTGCAATTGATGCTGACTGTACTTTCATTCGCAAATGAGTTGTCATTGGCTTTGCAAAGGAAAGATACAGATATTTAGAATGCTATGACACTTGTTAAAGTAACTAGGCAGAAATTGCAAGCAGCAAGAAATGATGGATGGGAATCTCTTCTAGGCAAGATTACTGGTTTTTGTAATGAGAACAAGATTGATTGTGTGGATATGAATGCTGAATATGTTAATCGTCACCGTCCTCGGCGTAAGACAAACATTACTAACGATTTTCATTATCGTGTAGAATGTTTTAATGCCATTATGGATCAGCAAATTTTTGAGATTAATGATCGATTCAATGAGGTCAATTCTGAGTTGCTTCTTTGTGTTGCTTGTTTGAATCCAAGTAATAATTTTGTTGATTTCAATATAGCAAAATTGGTAAGAATGGCTCAGTTTTATCCGGATGATTTCTCTCTAGTTGATTGTATGATGCTTGAAAATCAACTAGAGACATATATTATGGATTTGCGATCAGATGACAGATTCAGTAGATTGGAGGGGCTTGTTGATCTATCAACATTGCTTGTGCAAACACGGAAACACTTATCGTACCCATTGGTGTGTCGACTTTTGAAGTTCGCATTGATTTTACCCAGAGCAAAAGCGTGGAAAGATGCTTCTCCGCAATGAATATTGTCAAGACGGATCTACGAAACCGAATTTGTTATCAATTTTTAAATGATTGCCTTGTATGTTTTATTGAAAAAGATTTGCTTAGGAGTTTTACAAATGATGATGTAATTAAACGTTTTCAAAATATGAAAACGCGTAGGGGACAATTATGATTTGTAAACTTTATTAAATTTTTGCACCCGGTTGGAAAATTTTATGCGTCCGCCACTGCTTATATCAAACAGAAAACCAAATGAAGATAAGAAAAACAGAAAAAGCTTGCATTGTACACCTTAAAATAGAGATTACAGATTGTTGATTCTTATGTTAAGATTTATATCTCGCCAAGACATTACATTAGTTTTATACTTTGGCTAATCGGTACAGATCGATTAGCGTGGCAATGTATAGAACTTTGCCTTGTATAGTTTTTATAGGACTTTTCAGGTTCAGCGGAAGACCCCTTCACAGCTTCACCGGAAGACCTGCTTAAAGCTTAAGATCGGTAGACCTCGTGTCCAGCTAATCTGCTTCAACGTGTCCCCTCCAGCAAAAAGCTAACTGGATTAATTCAAACTTATTCCTATATATTATTTGAATTAATCCAAGTCATTCCCCGACATGTCAAGCCGAAAGCAACTTTCCGAAAAGCAGAAGACTTTTCGTCTGAATGAAAGCGTAAAAGCGCATCGTCCACTACTTTCTGCTACAACTCTCAGATCTGACACCAAATCGCCCACCTTTTTGAAGATCTCAGAAATGATTATCTGCTCTAGATATCTGTGAAGATGAAAATCCTTGATCGATGACCCCATGCATTTAATGCATTTATGAATAGATTGAAGTCTTCGTCCTCTCCAACGGATTCTTTTGAAATGCACTGCTATAAATACGCCATTGAAGACTGGAACAAAGACAACCGCATGTAATCAATCGAACACTTAAAGAATTGCTCGAAACTTCATAACTCAAAGTCCTTCAGCTCAGTGCATTCAATAGATCCTTAACAGATCTAGAAGTCCTCGTCAACAACAAGAAGCTGCTCATCAACACTTATTGCTTTAATCTTCTTGTTGTTAACTTCCATTAACTATACTTCAGCACGAATTAAATATCCTGTCTTTGCAGATATTTAATTCCCTAGACCCAAACACAAGTCAATATTTTGTACACGATCCATTAGGGATATTCTTTGTAATTGATCTAAGTGGAAAACATAGTGCACAATTTAAATCCAAGGTTGATCGCCTTGGTGGTGGGCGTAGCACTCATTATAGTGTGAACCATCCCAAAATACTTGTGTTATTTCTTACTGTTTGTCTGATTCTTGAACTACTTAGTTTCATTGTTTATATTTATCCATTTACAGCAGAACTTAAGTAAACTGTAAAAGGTCTACCGGTAGTCCTTATCGGCAGACCTGGAACAACTTCCTTGAAGGTCTTCCGCTACTTGAATCTTTTCTATAGATTGCAAGTAACTTTCAAGTGTTTACCTAAAAGTTTTTAAGTGTATAATAAGCTATTCAACCCCCCCCCCTTCTAGCTTATTATTGTGCCCATTGGGACCCACAATTGGTATCAGAGTCTTACTCTTTGAAAACTAGATTTTCCAAGATTAAACTCTTGAGAGATACGATATAATGGCACAAACACACTATATGCTGCCTACATCTAATGCTAACCACGTCCCAATATTGGACGAAGGACATTTTGATGTATGGAAGGATAAAGTAATGAGATTCATGAACTCTATTGACAACAGGTTATGGAAATGTGTCACTGCAGGTCAACATGTACCAATGAAGGCCAATCTTCTAGCCTCCATCGCTGGGAACCCTGCAGAAGTTCCTAAAGAAGAATCGGAATGGACAGAGGACGATAGAAAACTGGTAGAACTTGACAGCAAAGCAATCAACATAATCACCAGCTCTCTAGACACAAGCACCTACCAGCAAGTGATTCGATGTACAACTGCGAAAGAGATGTGGGAAGCTCTTGTAGAATACTTGGAAGGAGACCAAGACACAAGAGACAACAGAAAATATACATACATCCAGCAGTTTGATTCTTTCAAAAAGGATCCTAAGGAAACCTTGAGACAAGCATACGATCGATTCAGTGAGGTAATAAATAGTTGCTTTTCTCTTGGTAAAATGTATGACAAAAAGGAAATGAACATGAGGTTTCTAGGCTCTCTAGGTAGCTTATGGCATGTTAAGACCACGGCTATGAAAGAATCTAAGAACTTAAACGAGATGACTCTTCGTAGTCTCTACGCAAGTTTAAAGGTTTATGAACTTGAAGTTAATCAAGCTCTAGAGCAAGACAAACAGTTCAGAACTGTGTCTTTGCCAGCCATGGTCCAAGAAGAAATCATTGTTGAAAACAAACCTTCTACTTCTTCCTGTGAAAATGATTTTTTATCTGATGAACAATTCGCTATGTTTGTTAAACGTTTTCAAAAATTTGCAAAATATGGAAGGAAGAACACTCACCAACAACCTTTCAGGAAGAATGGTGAAAGCTCATCTAAGGAAGAGCTTGTGTGTTATAACTGTAGAAAACTGAAAACACAGTCATTTTGCCTCAAAATGTCCTAAGCCAAAATTTGAAGCATACCGAAAACCCTCTTTTAGAAAATTTCAAAAACAAAAGGGTATGTTGGCTGAAGACATAGAAGACAAACAGGTTGCTACATGGTTTGAGACTGATTCAGAAGAGGAGGAAGAAGATTGTGAGCAAGCTAACATATGCTTAATAGCTCATGATTCAGGTCCTACCTATGACTCTGAAAATGAAGTTGTAGTTTCACCAAGATCTTTGGACAAAAATGAAACCAATAGTGATAACTTCAGTAAGGAAGAACTTCTCAAGGATAATCAGGATATGCTTGAAGAATTTAACTCCTTTAGAGTAGCCTATGTTAAACTGGCCAAGAACTGTGAGAAACTTACAGCTGAGAAATCTTTGATGGCAGCTGAGATTCAAACTCTCAATAGCTGTCAACAAGAGAGTATCAAACTGAAGGAAGAAAACAAATTTCTTCATGACAAAATTGACTGTCTGACTGAGCACATCAAAGGACTTGACCTTGAGAAAATTGCCTTGCAAAAGACAATTGACTCCTGGAATAGCTCCATGGATGCATTTGAAGAAATCCTTACAAGCCAAAAATCGAGCAATGATAAAACAGGCATAGGATATTCAGATGTGTCTCTTCCGACAATCTCTTCAGTCATAGAGAAAGGAGAATCCTCCGAGACTGCAAATGATATATCTTTCTCTAAACAGACATTTGGAAATATAGGGAAACAAGGACTTGGTTATTCAAGTGTTCCTTACATTTACCCCAAAATTCAGAAAGGAAAAGCCAAAATGACTGACTCAAATGAGAAACCTGAAAGGGTAACGGTAGAGAAAGTGAAGTCTGCCGACAACAACTTTGCCAAGGCAAAATCTGCTGACGGTAGACCTACTAAACCTCTACCGATAACCATCAAGTTTGTCTATGAAACAGGCAAAGCTCCTTTACCTGTTGAAGGTAAACTTAAAGGTATTCTACATAATCCTCCTGAAAAGGTAATCAACAGAAAAGCTAAAGCTAAGTCTGTTGGTCACCTACCTAGGAAGATTCGAAAGAAACCAATTAAGTCTACCGTCAACAAGCAAGCTGAACCAAAAATGGATGTCAAGAAAAGGAATAATCATAAGCACTCTTTAGTTGAAGACTCTAACAGTTCTCTATGGACTTTCCATTTATGTCATTCTTGCCATTGCTTAGGCCATCTGGCACCAGAATGCCTACTAAGGTTTACCCCAAGATCTGAGAGACCTAGTTCTCTCAAGGTCAAGTAGGTATGGGTTGCAAAAGGTTGCTAATCCTTAGGACCCAAAAGAAAATAAAGGGTACCTTGTTTGCTTTAACTTCTTTTCAGAAATGCTTCATGGCTATAGAATCAGAAAACAAAGACATTCGGTACCTAGACAAGGGTCGCTCAAGACACATGTTGGGAACAGAAGTCTTCTTACAGATATAGCTGAAGCAAAAGGACCCACTGTTATTTTCGGAGACAATGCAAGAGGAAAGACAATTGGATATGGCTCAATTACTAGAGGAAGTCTCTCCATCAACAAGGTTTCTCTAGTAAGTGGTTTAAAGCACAATCTTCTGAGCATATCCCAGCATATCCCACTCTGCGACAAAGGACTTCTATGCCAATTCAATTCCAACCGGTGCCTCATCAAAGACAAGTGAATCTGCTCTACCATACCGACCGGCAATAGACAAGGAAACGCCTATGTCGTGGACTTAAATCTTCTAGGGAGATTCTCAAACACGTGTCTAGTAGCCAACAATGTTCGTGACAACAACCGGTGGCTATGGCACAAGCTCTCGATCACCTCAACTTCAAGCACCTCTCCAAGCTCTCCAAAAATGGGCTTGTCAAAGGTCTACCTACGGTGTCCCGATCATGACGAAGTTGTAAAGCTTGCCAACTAGGAAAACTTTCCAAGTCCTCCTTCAAAAGAAAGTATGTTTTGTCAACAAACGACTCTTCAACTTGCATATGGATCTCTTTGGACCTATTACAACAAGATTTCGGGAGACAAGTACACACTTGTAGTAGTTGATGACTACTCTAGATTCACTTGGATTGAAACTATGACATCTAAAGATGAAACGTATGATCTAGTCACTACACTTTTCGAAGACTTCAAACTCAAAAGCTTGAAGACATTTGTGACATAAGATCGACAATGGCACCGAATTCAAAAACAATGGTGTAGAAAAGTATCGCGATGACCATGGGATCGGCCCACACTTCTCTGCCGGTACTCCTCAACAAAATGGTGTAGCCGAACGGAAGAACGTAACACCGATTGAAGCGGCTAGAACAATGTTGGCGCGAAGCTAAACTTCCGAAGTATTTAGGGCGCAGCAACACGCTTGTTTTACCGAATAGATCCCTCGGTAAACAAGTTTCATAATAAAACTCCATATGAAATATGGAGAGGAAGATCCCAAACATAGGATTTCTTAAAATCTTCGGTGTAAATGTTTTATTCTTTATAATGGAAAAGAGTATAGAGGAAAATTTGATGCAAAATCGAGACGAAGGAATTTTTTGGGATATTCCAAACATTCAAAAGCATTTCGCATTTTTAGTAAATCTAACTTAAAAATCTTAGAATCGTGCATGTTTCTTTTGATGAATATGACTTGTTAGAGCCTAGAAAGGCTCGAACGTTGCTAATGATTCGATAATGATGAGGCAGTACAAATACATCTACTTCCACTCCTTATCGAAACGGCAACCGCAAATCCCACCGATGCAGATAACCCTTCACCGGTAGATGAGACCTCTACCGATACCGATAACAACTCGTCTGTTGACCACTGACCCCGAACCCATCTCTTCTGCTTTTACCCCAAGCACCTTTACGTATCACTCATCCTTCTTTCTTCACCGAAAATGAAGGTTTTGAAGATCCTATCTCTTCTCGAACTAGATTTTGGTGAATCTCCTTCTCAACCTACTCGGAATTCTTAAGGGAAGAATCCACCGAAGTGATCTTCCTCCAAGCGTTATTGAAGCAAGAGATCATCCCATTTCTCAAATCATTGGTGATCTCAATACGAGGAGTTCGTGCGAGAAATGAAGTTCGAGAAGAAACTATGTTTGCTTATGCATTTGTATCGAAACTCGAACCAAAGAAGATTGATGAAGCTATCGAAGATCATAATCGGATTGAAGCTATGCAAGAAGAGTTGAACCGCTTTGAAAGATGTAAGGTGTGGAGCTTAGTTCAAAGACCGATCGATCATCCGGTCATCGGCACCAAGTGGGTTTTAGAAATAAAAAGAGATGAAGATGGAAATGTCACGTAAACAAAGCTAGATTGGTTGCTCGTGGCTACCGACCGACAGGAAGAAGGAATTGACTTTGATGAAACTTTTGCCCACCTCGACCTAGAATCCAAGACGAAATCCGGTCGTGCCGCCAAGAAAACAAATAACAACAAACAAGTAACAAATAACGGTAGGGCCATAACGGCGATATACACCGACAAATTAAAACACATGCGAAGCAATAAATAAAAACAAGGGCGCCCGAGCTAACAAGTTCAAACTAAAACAACCAAAGAGATGATTAATCTCTCGGTCCTGGGCCCACTGCCGCAACATTGGGCACGTAGAACAAACTCCCCTCGTTATGCAATTCAATGATAAG
>CM028381.1:128163091-128232019 GCA_013146195.2 Codonopsis lanceolata | reverse complement strand
TTCGATTTCTTTGGTATATTTGGATAAGAGGGCCCATTCCTTGAGTCGGTCTTTGGGAAGTCTCCTCGCGGGGGTCCTATGTATAAGCAATGCGAGGATAGATGGGCGGCGGTTACTCCTCGAGCCGAGGTTTCTCCTTGCGGAGCTATGGGGTGAAGGTTAGCCTTTATTGGAAGTTTGGCGATGAAGTTTTTACGCCCAGGACTATCCATCAGGCGTCGCCCGCCCTATGAGGGTGTTTCGAGAGATCGTATTGCGTTAAGTCGATCACTCAATTTTTTACTAAGGAGAGAGTCTTGCACTTTCGGATCGAAAGAAGTTCTGACATCGGCGGCTTGGCAGAGAATGGCTAGTGGAGGCTGAGGCTTAGCGCGAGATGGAGACGAGGTGAGAGGGTGCCTCACGTTTTGAGGCCGCTTTGAAAATAAGATAGGCACAGGCGATGTGGAGGCGTGGTCACGAGCATATGGCTCTAAAATTTTCCGAGGCTACATTCGGGATTCGAGATTGGGGATCTCAGGCTGCGCGGTCTTAGCGACCATGTTGGCTTATTCGGTCTTTTCGAGTCCTCGGGGCTGCGTTTGCCTCTCGATCCTTTTATTTGCGAGTTTCTGACCCAGACGAGCTCGGTACCGCTGGACCTCTCGCCCAATTTGACCCGAGCATTGGTGAGTTTTGCCATCTATACCCGGCGATGGGTTTCGAGCCTACGTTGGACCTCTTCTGCTACTATTACAAGGTCAGCATTTCCATGAACCGGCTGACTGCTCTCGGCATCCTCGGGATTCCCCTGCTTGGCAAGTTTTGGAAACAAGGACCATAGGTGGTCAGAAGGTTGATTGTGAGTCGAGCCGTGGGTGGAACTTTGAGGTTCTGAATGAAAACCTCACGGCCTTTCGAGGACGAAGAATTTGAATGCCTCAGATGAAGGCTGTGAAGATCGCTATTGAGGCCCCCGCGTTTAACGATGAAGGGGTGCAAGTTCGGTCATATAAGCTGGAAGGCTATTAGTTGAGGATGAGGGCCTCTATCAAGGTTTTGGTCTCATTTGTCGGCGTCGAGGGTGGAGGGGGCGTACTCTAATTTGAGTATGTGAGTCGAGAGAGGCATTTGAGCCTGCGTGAGGTTGGGTGTTTGGCTCGGCGTGTCCGAGGTGTGAGGGTATAGACGGGCTTGAGTGTTCGACTCCAGGTCAATTTCATTTATTCTTGCTTTGTTTATGTTTTCGTTCTTTTTTATTATGTTTGTCTTTTGAATCCTGATGCGAGCTTTTTGTTTGTCTTTTTGTCATTTATTCAGTTTGACAGCTCGGAAGCGAGGAGTGAGGCTTCGGCGGGCTAATAAGCGAGGGTCTTGCTATGGTCGGCGTATTGGAGGATCCCACGAAGGTGGCCCCCTCCTCATTGCCCCTTCTCCCCAAGGCCGAAGGCAAGCGACTTGTAGGCGATGCTCAGAAGGCTAAGAGCGAAGACTCAAACTCGGCTTCCGCCTTCTTCCACTCCTGTTGATCTTGAGATGGCTTCGGTCCCGTCTCCCTCCCCGGCAAGCGAGGTGTCTGATAATGAGCACATTATCGGACACATTGTAAGGACAATAAATAACTTCCGTGCCCACTTCACCGGCTATGGGCAAAGGTTATTCGGCGAGGGTGTCTTGTGGAGGCGATGCTTCCGCGGTTTCAAGCTGCACGATCTGTGTGGGCTGGCTTTGAGCGAGGTAACCCAATTTCCTTATTTCTTTTTCTCGTTTCTTTTTCTTGGTTGCTTATGCTTTGTTTTTTGCTTCTGTAGCTCGGGGTCGGCATCGCGTCTTATGATGCCAAGGCGACTAAAAGCTAGAGTCAAGTGAAAGGGCTGGAGAGGGATCTTTCGAGGGCCAAGGTGGAGATCTCTCTGGCTGTGAAAGGGTGAAGTCCACGGAGGGAGATTTGCGGTGAAGCGGGTGAACTTTCCGGCTTGGTGCCGAGAAGGCAACTTGCGAGGGAGCGGCATTTGTTGAAAGATAAAGCAAGTGAGAAGGATCGGAAGGTGGCCGAGCTTGAGGCCAAGCTGAAAGGGCTGATAGGCGAGAATGACAATCTGAAGGCCGAGCTAGCTGCGAACCCAGCGAGGAGGAGGTTGTGGCAAAGTATCGAGATTCGCTGGACTACGGGGTGGAGGCTTTAAATTACATGGAGACCGGTAGGGTCCAGACATTTCGCGGCGGTGGCGGTGGTGTGCCGATCTGGGAGGTGGTGAAGATGGCGAGTCTCGCCTCTCTTGGTTCGGAGTGCCGAGTCTTTGCCTCTCTTGTGCCCTTTGGCGATGCCGAGCCGGATCGAGTCTTGATATCGCGGCTCGAGACCCGGAGTGGCTACCTCCTCTGTTGAGCGGGCAATCTTTTTGAGCTGTTAGCCCGGGGAGGTGTGTGGGTGAAGGACTATCGCCGTTTCATGGTGCCGCGACAGGCCTCCCTCAGCAGGCGCAATATGTGGGTGATCGATTAATGGCGGAGTTGGAAGGCCGAGAACGGCGAGGGATGAGTTGTCTAAAATCAATATGTTTCCGGCGGCTCGCGAGGAGGCTTCGCGAGAGGAGATGGTTTAGAGTAGGCACAAACATTTTGAGGCGTTTTTATATTTTGGTTATCTGTAATCTCTATTTTAAGGTGTACAATGCAAGCTTTTTACGTTTTCTTATCTTTATTTGGTTTTCTGTTTATTTTTATCGCTCTTTATTTTCTTTGGTTTTACGTTTTGATATAAGTATTATATTCGAGGTATTGGAAGGCTGGCCTCTCCTCGGCTAGGCGAGGAGGTTTTGAAGGCATTAGGTTTTTGAGCATTGGCCTCTCCTCGGCTAGGCGAGGAGGTTTTATGAAATGGCAAGACAAAGCGGTCTTGAATACATGGTTTACAGAGAAGTTTTTCACCGACATTTTTTCTTTTATAACAAGATAACAGATCATTGATAATACATTTTCAAGTGATGCGAATGCCAGGGGTTCCTTAGTGGGGTTCCATCGGTTTTGCGAGCTGTAGGTTCTGCTTTCGAATCTTTGTCTGTGATTTTATGCGGTCCTTCCCGGTTGGGAGAAAGCTTGTTTCTTCCGGCTTGTTTCGATCACCTCGATTTTCCTCAATACCAGTCGCCAGAAACGTGCGAGATTCAGTCTTTTGTCATGGTGGGCTTTGGCTAGCTTTTTGTAGTTGATGGCCTTCATTCTGGCTTCGAGCCTTCTTTCTTCAAGGTAATCAAGGTCTAGAGTCCTCGATTCTGTGTTCGCCTCTTCGTTGAAATGGATGACTCTTGCAGTGGGAAGAGCCATTTCGACTGGGGCCATGGCCTCAGTTCCGTACGTCAAGGAGAAGGGTGTTTCCTCGGTTGAACCTCGGCGAGACGTTCGGATTGCCCATAAGACGGCCGGAAGCTCCTCGAGCCAAGCACCTTTCTTGTCATCTAACCTTCTTTTCAAGGCATGAAGTATTTGTTTGTTTCCAGCCTCTTGGCGTTCCTTGGGGGTGTGCTACCGAAGACTTCCAATGGCGAATTCCTCTCTCCTCGCAACTTGCCGTGAATCTGTTTGAAAACTGTGTGCCGTGGTCCGACACAATGGCCCTCGGTAATCCATATCTGCAGAGGACATTGTCTCGAATGAAGTCGATGGCCCTTTGTTCAGTGATGCTTGCTAGGGGTCTGGCCTCGATCCATTTTGTGAAGTAGTCCACCGCAACTATCACAAACTTGTTCTTGCCTTTGGCGAGAGGGAATGGCCCGATTAGGTCAAGTCCACATTTCACATTTCGAAGGCCATCTTTGCGATTACCGGGGTTTGAGGTGCCGAGGGCAATCTTGGAATGTTAGCGAACCTTTGACATTTGTCGCATTTTCGGGCATATGCCTCGGCATCCTTTCTCAACGTCGGCCAGTAGTACCCATGAAAAATGATTCTGTCGGCCAAAGTTCGAGCCCCTGGGTGGCTTCCACATACCCCTCCGTGTACCTCGGCGAGTAATCCTTGTGTGATTTCTGGTCGGACACACCTTAGGAGAGCTTGGTAAAAGATCGCCTGTATAGGACGTCCCCGATTAAAGTGTATCTGGCTGACCTTCTTGCCATTGCCCATCCTTGCTCTTTGTCGCTGGGTAATGTCCCCTGGTCGATGTACTTTTTGATGTCATCGATCCAACACTCCGTAGCTTGTTCCAGCATCATTATCTTTTCTTTATCAATGGACGGGGTATCAAGGATTTCGATCCATATTTCTGGGGGGAGCTCGCCGAGCTCACTGGTGGCCATTTTGGAGAGGTGGTCTGCCTTTGTGTTTTCAGCCCTTCCTATTTGTTCCAGTTCCCAATATTCGAATTGGGCGAGGACGCCCACGGCTAGCTCTCGGTATTTGTCCAAGGTTTGGGTGGTTTACCCCATACTCCCCTGAAATCTGCTTCACGACGAGCTGGGAGTCGCTGAAGATTAAGATTTGAGTAGCTTCTATCTCGACGGCTAGTTCGACACCTGCTATCAATGCTTCATACTCGGCAACGTTGTTTGACGCTGGGAAATTCAGTTTAAGGGCTTTACTGATCTCCGTTCCCTCTGGTGTTACGAGGAGGATGCCTGCTCCGTTGCCATTTTTGCTAGACGATCCGTCCACGAACAATGTCCAGGGCTGAGATGGTCGCGTTTTGCGAGGCCACTCTTGCCTGGGCACTTGTTCGCTGGTGGAGGGTCCTTGATCCGATGCATCGCTCTTTCCTTCTGCCGAGGTGAAAGAGGTTTCGACAATGAAATCAACCAAGATTTGAGCTCTAATGGGTTTTCTTGAAAGATAAACAATTGCATATTCCGTCAATTCGATGGCCCACTTCATCATTCTTCCAGCAACGTCAGGCCTGTGCAGTATTCTTCGCAGAGGTAAGTCGGTATATACCCCGATTTCATGGGCTTTGAAATACGGCTTCAGTTTTCTCGCCGTTATCATTAACGCGAGAATCACCTTCTCGATCTGCATGTACCTCGTCTCTACCTCGGTCAGTGCATGGGACACATAGTAGATGGGTTTCTGAAGTCCTCCTTCCTCTCGCAACAGGACCGATGCTATGGCTGTGTCCGTGACCGAGAGATAGACATAGAGTCTTTCTCCAGGTGTGGGGCGGTGAGCAAGGAGCAAGGCGCCGGTATTTTTGAGCTCGGCAAAGGCGAGGTCGCACTCTTTGTCCCATGTGAACTTTCTTGCTCCTTTTAAGATTTTGAAGAAGGGGAGGCTTTTTTCGGCTGATTTCGAGATGAATCTTCCCAGGGCCACTATTCTCCCATTCAGCTGTTGCACTTGTTTGATGCATATTGGGACCTTCATCTCGGCTAATGCTTTTATTTTTTCGGGATTTGCCTCAATGCCACGCTCGTTTACCATGTACCCCAAAAACTTCCCCGCCGTTACGCCGAAGGCACATTTGGCGGGATTGAGCTTCATTTTATTCTTTCTGAGGTTTGCAAAGGTTTCTCTGAGGTCGTCTATGTGGCCCGTTTCCTTCGTCTTAATCACCATATCGTCTATGTAGGCCTCCACATTTCTCCCTAACTGGTCCCCGAAAACTTTGTTTACCATTCGCTGGTAAGTGGCCCCTGCATTTTTTAGGCCGAACGGCATCATGTTGTAGCAGTAGAGTGCACCTGCCGCTCGGAAAGTTGTATTCCCTTGATCCTCTTTCCACATCCTGATTTGGTGGTACCCTGAGTAGGCGTCCACGAAGCTTAAAATTTTGTAGCCCGAGATAGAATCGACCAACTGATCTATCCTCGGCAGTGGGTACCAGTCTTTTGGGCATGCTTCATTCAGGTTGGTAAAGTCAACGCACATCCTCCACTTTCCATTGTTCTTTTTGACCATCACAACATTTGCGATCCACGTGGGGTAGTGGATTTCTCTTATGATCTCGGCTCGAAGCAGTTTGGCTATTTCCTCCTTAATTGCATCTTGTTTTTCAGGAGAGAAATACCTCGGCTTTTGCTGAATGGGTACAAATGCTGGATCGATGCTTAATCGGTGAACCGCTACTTCCTCGGCAATGCCCTCCATATCCTCGGCTTGCCATGCGAAGACGTCCGTGTTGTTTCTTAAGAACTCGATGATAGCTCTTCTCTCCTCGCCCGCTATTTCCATTCCCACCTTGATTTTTTGGTCGGGTAGTTGAAGTTTATGATAACTTCCTCTACATCTTCCATAGGCTGTAAGACTGGATGGTCTCGTACATCGAGGCTCTCGATCTCAATTTTCTCGATCTCGACGCTCGATGTTCCTTCTTCCTGATGCGGACCAACCTCCTTGGCTTGCTTTGATTGCTACGGGGTAGAGCTCTCTCCATCGAGCCCTCGGGCTCGTTTGGCAACTTGTTCATCTTCTTTTCCATCGGCCTCCTCCGGCCTTTTCAATCTCTTCCTCGCCTCTTTCTTCTCATTGATGAGGTATTCCAGGGTAGTGCGAGCATCATTTTTGAGGACCCCCACCCCGAACGAGGTCATGTACTTGACCCGCTGATGGGCCATTGATGCGACCATTCGGAATTTGGCTTGAGATGGTGCGCCGAGGATGGCGTTGTACGGGGAGGGGAGGTCGAGGACTAGGAAAGTGACTTCCTCGCTTCTAGCAGTATCTCCCTCTCCGAGGCTGACTTTGAGGGCCACGGTTCCCTTTGCCGTGACCTTGTGTCCCGTGAACCCCTCCAGTTGGACTCGCCTTGGAGTGAGGTGGGCATCGCCGAGTCCTAGTGCCAAAAAGCACTTGTAGTACATCACATCCCTTCCAGCCCCTGTATCTATCAAGACCCGTTTGACGAGGCTGTTGTGTATACCAATTTGCAGGGTCAACGGATTTTGACGAGCGTAATCATTGACCGCCAGCTCGGTGTCCCTAAAGACCATTTCATGCTCGACCATCCCTTCCATGACGCTCTCTGCCGAGTTGTTCAAGCAGTTGATTGCATTCTTCAATTGTGTGATACTTTGGGTTTCTTCTCGAATGGTATTTACCACTGGCCTATTGTCGGGCTGTTTGTTGTCGCCCCCCAGAGCCCTCGGTCCGGGGGCACGATTATTGGCCTCTCTTGCCACGAACCTTCGATCCCCCTCGTTTATCACTCTCTGTATCGCTCTTTTGAGCTGTATGCATTCTTCCATGACATGGCCGATCTCGTTGTGGAAGTTGCATCTTTTTCTGGGGTTTCGTGTGTCGAGGGGTGACTTCATGGGGAAGGGGGGACGTATCTTGTTCTCTGTCAAGAAAACGTCCATGATGTGTTCCCTAGATGCGTTGAGGGGGGTGAAGTCTTCCAACTCGAAGTCTCATCTCGGCCCCCTAATCTCGTCGATGAATTTGACACTTTTTTCCTCCTCTCTCCTTTTTTCCGGGTGGACGTCATCTTGCCGAGCTTTCTCCTGTTCTTTTCCCTTGCTGGCGAGCGTCTGGTCGGCAGTATTAGCCGTGCCTGGAAGGGATGTGACTGCTCGTGAGCTTGTTGTGGTGGAGGGTTGCTCGCCGTCCAGTAGAGCCACCCTTTAGGCTGTCAGGAACATTTCGCCAATCGTGTCCCTTGGTCTCATGATGAGCTCTGTTCGGCATTTCCCTCGCATCAGGCCTACTCCGAAGCACATCCTTACGAAGGTGTCGGGAATATCTGGAATCTGGTCCAGGACCTCTTTGAAGCGAGTCATGTATGAGAGCACAGTTTCTCCACTCTCTTGTTTCACGCTGCACAGGTCTATCTCGCTTTTTGGGAGAGCACCTGCCGAAGCGAATTTTTTCAAAAAGGCCCCTTTAAAGTCATCCCAACAGGTGATAGAGTCATGTGCTAACCCGTTGTACCACTGTTGGGCCTGCTTTTTCAGGGTTCCGGCGAACACCAAGCACCATATGTCGTCGAGTCTGGTTACTATGATCATTTTTAATTCGAACCCCGACACATGGTCCAGGGCCGTTGTGCTACCAGTGTAGTCTTCAAAGTATGGAATCTTCACTTTCGAGGGCACTTCCACCTCTCTTATCTGTTTAATGAACGGCCCTCCTATTTTCTTGACGGCCGTATTGGTTCATGAGCTTTGCCGAGCTTCTAGTTTCTCCATCCATGCCCTTATCTCGGCATCTGTCATCGGTCGGTCACCTTGTGCCGAGCCTATGGCTTGGGTGGGGATGCCATTGGCTGCATGAGGTATCTCGACCTCTTCCTCAGTTGTGTTTCTTATTGGGGACCCCAAGCGAGCCTCTTTTGCGAGCTGGCGAGACGGATGTCGGGATCTGGAGAAAGCTTTGTTGGTTGAAGACTGGGCGTAGGGCTGGGACTCTCCTTCCTCGCTGTGGGCTTGACGATTGTCCGTACCGGGGGGGAATCTTAGGCGAGAATGAACGCTCGTCCTAGACCCCTCGCCGGCCATCCTCTTGCCAAGTCTTGATTTGACGTTGGTGGTAAATTTTGCTCTTTTGGCTTTCGTAGCTTCCACCCTTTGCCAGACCGAGTTGGAACGCGCCGGGGTGCTTTGCACGTTGATTATGGGCTCGGGTTCTGGGGCCCGGGCTTTTTGCCGTAGCTCGTGCATTTTGGTCTCGGCCTCCTGTATCTTTGTGTACAGGGTCTTTTGGTGCTCCCAATATGCGTATTCCTGGTCGGCCTCTTCCTGGACCGTGGGTTTATTCGTTTTGCCGCGAGGTTCCTCCTCGTTGGCTCTGGAAGACTCGACCTCAGTGAATCGACCATCTCGGGGGTCGGCGTCAGCCTCTCTATTTTTGTTAGAGAGCCGTTTGGCCAGAGCGAGCCTTCTTTGGTCCCTTGCCGACACTCCAGGTACCGAGGCGCCGGAGTCCTCCCTTGCGTCCCTTCCCTCGTTGTGCTCGGCAGGTTCTTTTTATGGGCGGGTGGATGCAGCGGGGGTGACATTTTTAGAGGCTTGCTTTCTGGACTTCACCATCCTTTCTCGTCTGTGGACGCTGTGATTGAGAAAGTCGTTTCCCGGCAATGGAACCAAACTGATCACGCTTTTTTGGTGGTGACCTTGTCTTGTCGTCCACGTGTGAGTAAGGATGAGGTGGCGGTCGCTGGTTCGTCTTTCTTGTTTAACCTGCACAAAATAAACAACAAACACCGTTAAGGAGTCGGGGCGGCCCGACTAGAACCCTCCGGCGTGAGAGTAAGGTTTCCGGTAGGAAGATGGTAATAAATGTGTCGTGATATGTGCTTGATAAGGGACTGTGATAAGAGAGTGGTGATATCTCCGAAATTACTTACCTTCACATTAAATGTGCACTCTCTATTTATACCTGATGTTTATGTTGACGTGGCGGCTGGTGGCTGGGGGGCATAAAGCGGCAATCATTAAATGCGTTGAGGGTTTTTGTTAGAAATAAGTGAACTGTGCGTTTCATAGAGTTGGTGTTTGCTTGCAGCGGTTTTCTCGGGCCTGGGGAAGCAGTTTGTCAGGCCGGATGATGATTGATCCAAAGCCGAGGCCGAGCGGTTTTGTGACGAAGTGTTTATTACTGCCGAGGCTGAGGATACTAGAGGCCGATTCGGTGGCGAGGCCGAGGGCATCAAAGGTCACTCTGGCCAACTGAGTTTGAAGCTGTTGAAGGCCGCCAGTTTGTCTATTGCTCGGCAATAATCAAACTTTGCGTTTATCTCAGGGACTTATGGTTCTGACTTCGCTACTAGAGGCTTTCTAGGTGAGGCCCCTTATTGTGTCGAGGGTCACTGTGCCGATGGTCAATTCCTCGGTTCAATCCTTTTATATATCATGTTATATATATATAATTTTTTCCTGTCAAAAATTAAAACCGAATAAATTTTAAAACTGTTGCATCCTTTATATATTGTAAAAAAAAATTACCATTTTTTCTGCCAAAATCAGTTAATATCAGATATATTTGATCACATTTGATTTAAACGTGTTTCACTTGATTATGACTAAATTTTCATGGTAAATGTTTTTTTGGCGGATAGATTTTATCAATTCTCATAGATTTTAATAAAATATTCATATGATCAATTGTGAATATTTACCTTATTTTTCGCTTTTTTCAAATTTTTCAAATTAATTTTTTAACTATTTATTACAAGTTTAAATAATAATCTTATTATAAACAACTTTTACAAAAATAAAAACAAAATACTAAGACTGTGCATACGGTATTATATATTTAAATTCTTTTTTTTTCTGCAAAAAATTAAAATCGAATAAATTTTAAAACTGATGTCTCCTTTATACATGGTAAAAAAAATTATTTTACTATTTTTTGTTACCAAAATAGGTTAAAACCGAATATATTTTATCACATTTGATTTTAACTGACTCCAAATTTTCATGACAATTTTTTTTGGCAGATAGATTTTATCAATTATCATAGGTTTTAATCTTTCAATTACATATTCATATGGTCAATTTTGAATATTTACCTTATTTTTCATTTTTTTTCAAATTATTCTAATTAAAAAAATTATTTATTTATTACAAGTTTAAAAAATCATCTTATTATTAACAACTTTAAAATTAAAAAACACTATTTACCTCAATTCTCATGGTAGAAGTTTTTTAATTTTTATTATTTTACCAACTCGGTCAATTTAAAATGGATTTTATCTAATTTAATTAAACGTGTTCCACCAACACCACAAACAACCACTGCGAAATACTTCCCCTCCATCAAACACACCTCCTTGACGAGTCTATCTTCGTGGTATTTTCCCTTCCCTTCTTCTGTCTCACACTCACACTAGGAATATTTGTTCGATTTTATAATTCCCATGAATTTTTGATTTTATGATTCGGTGCGATCTCACACATTTTTTATTTATTTATTAATTATGAGAACATTTGTTATTGATTCATTTAAATAAAATTATATTTAAGAAACAACACTACATCAACTGTGCATTGCACGGGTAATATCCTAGTACTATAATATTTTGGGTCAAGAGTCCATTATTATTTTTGGATCGTTTCTCATTAATTGAGTATTTTCAAGTATTGGGAAATCAATTTTCCACGTAATTTTAGTCAGTCGCCGACAAACATAGGGAATCGGCTTCCTAGTTAGAAAGCGCCCAAATCGATCCCAAATTTTCCCTCATATTTTCTCACTTTCTTCGCCACCCAATCACCGCCCCCGACCACCCCCAACCAGCTCACCGGAGGATATAGAGAAAGGCGTAGGGAAACAAAGACAACAGCATGAGGCCACCGAAGAGGCCGATCCAGGTGGTATCAACATGGGTACGGCGACAACCGCCAAAGGTGAAAGCTTTCCTAGCGACAACCGCCAAAGGTGAAAGCTTTCCTAGCCGTCGTCACAGGCATGGTAACCTTAGTTTTGTATTTTTAATGATAAATTTTTTTTCCGTTGACTTGACCATCTATTAATTATTTCAGTATAATAATTATGTCAAATCTTGTATTTTCTAACGGTTAATAATTATTTCAAATCTTTTATCTTCTAACGGTTAGTCCTAATCTTTTCCGCCAAGAAACTAACGGTTAATTACTAATCCTTTTCCTATTTGTATTCGGTAAAGTGTAAACCAAGTTTAACGACTGTATATATAAACATATACCCTCTCTTCAGTTCTCCATAATCATCTTCTTCAATTCATCCCTCTCTCTGCCTGTGTTGATTTTCAAATTCAAACACATCATGGACGCAACCAATGATTCTCAGTTGCCAAGAATAAGATGGAGTGACGAGTTAAGTCATGCTCTCATCAATCGTACCCTTGCCAGTATCGATCGCTCTTCCATGTCTCGTGAAGCTTATTTGGAATTAGTCGACTACATCAACTACGATTCACATCTTTCTACCTGCAACATTCATCGATATCTAGCTACTCAGCCGCCGGTGCAAGTGCAACCGCCTTCTTACATGCCCTATTACTCTCAACTGCCCCAACAATCATACGCTACTCCTATCTCCTATCCGATCCACCAATACAACGTTGGTCCCCCTCCAGTGTACCCTCAAGTCGCCCAACAGTCACACGCTTACAGTCCAATATACTATCCGATGCAGCCATACAACCTTGTTCATCCCCCTCTAAGGCCGGCATATGATGATCAGGTTAGATTGGTTGATGGAGTGGCCATTATTTTTGAGGCTGTTGAAAGCACCGATGACTACGAAGATTTGCTTCGCCTACAAGAACGAATGGGCAGAGTTAATGTGGGTTTATCGAAGGAAACGATCTTCAAGAACTTGAAAACGAGCCGGGTCGTCGATGTTGCTAGTAAGGATAAAGAAGAAGGTGGTGAAATATGTGCCGTATGCCAAGATGAGTACAAGGTTAAAGAGACAATTGGGACTCTTCAGTGTGGACATCGTTATCATGCAAATTGCATAACAGAGTGGCTGCTTCGGAAGAATGAATGTCCGATCTGCAAAGCCAAGGCTTTGATCACCTAGATTAATTAGTTTAGTCTTTTGTTTGTAATGTTGTTTTTATACATAATTTGTGTTCCAGAATTTGAAATTTTGGGTTCGGTTTTGTATTGTTAAAGAATGATTTGGTTAATGTGATGTTTCTGTTTCTTTGTTTTATTATTTTTGTGTTCCAGCTTAAATTTTCTTTGTTGAAGTTCTGATATGTTTCTAATAACTACTTTGTTTGTAACTTTTGAGAAAAAGAAACTGAATTATAAGAAAAATGACGACCATACTGAGTCAGATCCACGAGCTCGAGAAGTTTTTAGCGGATGCTGGATTGTAAGCGCAAGTATCTCATCAAATGTAAAGGAACAAGTAAAAAACTCAGGCCAATTTGTTTGCAGGTCGAAACAAATTTTGAATATAAAGATCGAGGGCACCTTAATACACAGAACTGCATCGTTCTAGTAATTATGGGAACAATAAAACAACGAACAATCACAAAGAAAATAGTTTGTACTTCAAACGGAGAAAATAAAAGAAGAAAATCAACAAAAGAGCACATCTATGGTTTATCATCTCTATCTCTTCTTCAAGATCCTTCATTCTCAGCTCTTTCTTTAATCCTTATCTTTCCTTGGGGCAAACTCATCTTCAACAGTTGAGGAGGGACTTGGGTAAACATTTTTCTGCTTCAGCTCAAATCCCATTTCTTTGATTATCCTGAAATGTTTATTCTCACAGTCAACTAGAAACAGGCCATGTTCTTATGATTCTGTTTAGAGAACTTGTTGAACTGATTCTTCCTCTTGGAACTGTAACAGTAGGTTCATGAATTTGTTTGGCCCTTAGTTCCAGTTTGTTGGAGTTCATGGTCTGTCTTGTTTATGTCAATGATATCCATTTCTTTGGCCAACCATATCTGCCAACTCCTTGACTGTTTAAGAATCAGCAATAAGATTCTGTAGAGACTGCTCTACTTCTTCTAGCGACAAAAGCCATTCTTGGGATCAACTTACCAAAACTAACAGGTGTAGAAAAAGTCGAGTTTGTGATTTCGTGAACAATGCGAATTATAAGATCTTTCTAGGATAGAACAATGATGCCCAATACCTGCTCAAGAAGTTGTCAGATCAGTGAGCTCGATAAAGTTGTCAGATCTGCAAGCTCAAGATGTTTTTAGCTATGCTGGATCGTACGAGAGTCATGAGAAATTTTTAATACGAGAAATAAATTGGATACGTAAGCGTAAATATCTCATCAAATGTAAAGGAACAAGTAAAAACTTGGGTCAATTTACTTTGCAAGTCGAAATTTTGCATATCACAAAGAAAATAGTTTGTACTTCAAATGGAGAAAATAAAGGAAGAAAATCAACAAAAGAGCACATCTATGGTTTAAATCTTGTTTCTATCTCTTCTTCAAGATCCTTCATTTTCTTCATCCTCAGCTCTTTCTTTAATCCTTATCTTTCCATGGGGCAAACTCATGTTTCAACAGTTGAGGAGGGACATGGGTAAACATTTTTCTGACTTTTTATGGATCTGCATACATCTGGAACAGTTTCTGATTCAGCTCAAATCCCATGTCTTTGATGATCTTGAAATGTTCATTCGCACAGTCAACTAGTACACAGGCCATGTTCTGATGCTTCTGTTTAGAGACCTTGTTGAACTGATTCTTTTTCTTGGATCTGCAACAGTAGTAGGTTCATGAATTTTTCAATCTTTCAAGACAATCGAAACACGATTAAAACGATAGAAGATGGTACCCCAATAAAGACTTCCTAGCTATTGCAATGCATGAAACTAGGATAGATGTTTGTGAAGATGGGCTTGGAATTGGAAGCACAATGGGAGCCAAGCTGAAAATAGAATAGTGAACGCTTTGTAGCATTAAGGTTATTATACGTATTCTTTTCCATGGTGAACAGATCGACGTAACATGAAAGTTATATTGTAACTTGTACCCTAGAGACAATTTGAATTTGTACTCTAAAAATCAACCAAGAAGATCGATTTATGGTATAATAATCAAAATACTAAATGCAAAGAAAAGTTTCTTACACCCTCATCCTGAATAGTCCTACTTTCTACTCCCTCTATCCAAATCCACCTCCAGCCAAAATCAAAATCAATTCACTAAATGTGGAGCTACATCAATCAGACATTTGAAATCCCTTCTTGGGCAATCCCACTGCTCGGGCCAAGGAAGATGGAAGTCATACAAGTAGTTTTCCCCAAACGATGGGAACGTTAATGTTGGGCAGGCCCTTCCTAGATTAGTAAGGGTGATCCTTCGAAAAGCCACAAGCACCTTGCCCCCCAATAGAAACCACACTACAAGAAAAAGTAATATTTGGATCCCCACTTTTTAGGTCACATATAGTAGTGGACCCTAATACCTAGTTTTTTTGGGACCGAAAGTGTTATGAGGGTCCCTAGTACTCTTTTTAGTTTGGCGGGCGAATTTTTTTCACCCAAATCTCCCTCCTGTATTTCTCGTAACTTTTTGGGTTCTCAAAGTCCAATGCACAATTCTTCTCCCTTTCCCTCTCAAAAACTCTCGCCCTTTCTCCCTTCTCCCTTGCCGGCCAGCCACGTACATCACCTAGCTAGGACTGTCGATCTCTGTTTCTCTCTCAGAAATATTCACTCTTTAGATTTGCGAGAAGGTGATACGCCGTTAGAGGAGGGAGAAAGTTAAAGAAGCTTAGTTTTGAAGAAGTTTCGTTGGCTCAACTAGGTTAAAAATTTGCAAGGTAAAAATTTCTTAATTTTGAATATGATTGTTAGTATAATGTTCTAGGATTTTGTTTTACTTACGGTTTAAATGATTTAACAGGGTTCAATTTTTTGGATTGATTTGTAGTTATGCTTGTATTCTTTTCTTACTATTGGGTGTGTGCTAATTTGATTATGTAGGGTTTGCAGATTTCGTGTTGGTTGATTTGATTTGTAGTTATTCTATCTATAAATTCTTTTTTGTTTGAAATCCATGGCTGTTGAGGGTTTAAAGTCACAGGTAAACAATCCAACCATTATTTTTTCTGTGATGATACACTTGGATTAGTGTTCTGTTTGTCTTGCCATTAGACAATTGTACATGTAGGACAAGGCTTTGATCATTGGGTCCTTGGTATTTACAATCCAACCATCTCTGCTAATTCACCCATCGAATTTTGGTTCGGAACAATAAAATAAGCTAAATTTGTGATTGTCTCATATAAAAATGTAAATGATGTTTTGGCACATGATATGAATTCGCAATATTTTTAATCTTGTGTATAGCTGTCGGCAATAATTGAGTAGATTTTTACTATCATTGAATGCTTTATTTGCTTTAATTCTTAACGGCTGTTTCCAGCATCCAGTTGGATTTTGTTTGATTGTTTCTTTTTTATTTAGAATCTTATGTATGTGAATATTCTAGCTGTAGTTTTACTTTGCAAGATCTATGGACAGTAAACTATTGGAATATTATGGAATGGTACATGTCTTTTCACGAAGATTTTTTTGTGGTGTGAAGTGGTATTGTTTTAATTAATTAAATAAGTAGGGTAAATAGAATAATTTGTTGTTATTACTTGGCGCCTTGTCACTGTCTAGTTTGTTTAAGACATCGCTTTGAGTCCTTCTCAATGTGTTGGAACTTACCGGGAAGAATAGTGTGAGACTATTTCTATCTTGAAAAGGCTTTTGCCAAAGCAACTTTATGTTGTGGGTGTTGTATTGGATGCATTAGCTAGACGCGTGCCAATTGCTTTCTCACTTTTACCTGAAAAACTAACTTTGCTTTATAATATGCCAAAAAAGGAATATGAATTTGCAGGGGTTCTGATGAAATCTCTACGTTACATCATATTCACATGCCATTGATTAGTGGGCCTCATATGCTATCACTTGGTTGCCATGGTAATTGTGAAATCGTGATTGAACCGGATATCTTGCAACTTCTCTACAATGCCTTTCTTCTACTTCATTTATTCAAATACGTGCTGAAGCTCTCTTAGGCATAGCTGTCTTAATCATGCATTATAGGAAGATCTGATGCTTTCTGGTACTTGAACTATCCTTTTTACATGTTATGAATCATATTTTTTGCTCGTGGCTTTTTTTTTGGAGTCTTATAGTTGTCTACTGTTTTTAGATAAAAATAAATTATGAAAATATATATGTGTGTGTGTGTGTGTGTGGACCCTAAACTCTATTTGATTTCTGAACTAGCTTGTTTGTAGGCAGTTTTGTAACTGCAGAGTAGGATTCTGAAAAGAATAGTGCCCCTGTCATTTCTTCTTGAACATCAGTTATACATCAGTTATGGAATTTCATATACTTAATGCCTTGTATGTCTCTAATCTATACTCATCTGGGTTTCTTATGAGATATGTTGCTAACCTCATCTTTGGTTGTGTGCTGCAGGAATAAGGGGATGTTATTTGTTGCTAGGTCTCTTTCTGATCAAGGCCCTTTTGACATTGTATTGCACAAGGTTGGTGGTCATCTGTTGAATTTTACTTGCATCGTGTATATATCCAGGTTTCAAATGCCTCTGTGGCCATTACAATGTCCATTTTGTTTACATCTGGGGGATTTATGACACAGGTTCTAGATGAATGTCCCAACTTTTTCTGATAAATTTTCATTTTACTTATTGTTCTGCAGCTATCAGGAAAGGAATGGCGGCAAATTCTTTAGGTTTGTCTTCGACACATTAAAATCTATGTCTGACGTATTTGTCAAGTAACTACTGAGATCATAGGATCCTAATACTACCTTGTGACATGATTTATTCAAACTGTGGGTTAGACATGCATTGAATATAGTTGGGGGATAGAAAACCACATAACAATATGTTTGTTGTTTGTCTTAAAGAAAAATATGAGTAGATGAGATAGTATGAAAGTATTTACTCAAGCTTTTAGAATTAGGTAATAGGTCAAAGGTGTACAAAGTTGACATCGGAATGTCTCATTAAAATGAATCCACGGAAAGGCATGGCAGTGGTCAAGAAATGGGGTTAAAGGTGGCCAATGTCCAGAATGTGCAGAGCAGAAATTCAGCCAATTTTAACTAATAAACTGTATTGACTCGGGAGGTTCCAGAAGGCGTGGCTATATGCGTTGGAAAGATATATGAGTCTAGTTTAAGGGGAAAAAAACGGTTTGTCGTTTCGAGCTCTGTGGAGTTAGATAAAGCATTTTTCGTACGAGGTATCCGGGCTGTCTGCACACTGTTTCTGCAGTCTATTTATCATCTTTCTTTTGATCGTTCCTCTTGGTTTATTCTCCAATGGACAAGACTGGAAGTTCATCATCCCTAGTAGATATACAAGTTCAGATCATCTCTTTTTATTTGGATAAGTCCTTTGTATTTTGTTTGTAATGTTCCGACTTTTCATATTTCGCCATTCATGAATTCTCTAGGTTCATGGTTCAAGCCTAATCTTCTTAGAAACTCAAGGTTCAAGGGGAGCCTGCCTGTAAATGGGTAATTCCTGCCATTCCAAATTGCTTGGAAATCGTGGTAGAAAGTTTTACAAACTGACTCAATGAGGTATCACAGCAATCTGCTGGTTGAGTAAAAAGGAAAGATTTGGAGGGTTAGTAACTTGGTGGTCATGTGGTGGCCTCTTTGAGTGGAGTGGAGTACATGATTTTTTCTCATCTCTTAAGAACTAGGACAGTTAAATCCAACATCTTGATGGTACTTTAAAACCACTTATATGTTACATGCAAACTGCATTTCTTGATTGGATCCTAGCTCCCAGCTCCCAGGGCATCCTAGTTCAGGCAGTTCTGCAGTTTTATTCCTTTCTTGGTTCCCTGAAAAATTAATATTGAAAATGGCCTCATTGTGCTAATTTAGATACGAGGACTTCTTTGCTCTTAAAAAGAAAGCTAATCCGAAGACAAAACGTAAATGGATTGAAGTAGATGAGGATTCAGACTTAAGTGATGAGGAAGGTGATGATGATATATATTCTGGTAATAAGGTAGTGTGATGCTTTTTATATCTCTGCAGATTGCTGTTTATACTGGTACTTTAAGTGCATTTATTGATCATTTATTGAAGTGTTCTTGTTTTCTTCCTATTTTGGTCCTAAAAAGAAGAAAACTGGTCAGAAGAAAAAACCTAAATTGATTAAAGCAGATGAGGATTTGGGTGATGAGGAAGATGATGATATGAATCTTGGTAGTCAGGTAATGTGATACTTTTTATATCTCTGCAGATTGTGTGCTGTTTATACTGGTACTCTTAGGGCATTTATTGATCATCTATTGAAGCGTTCTTGTTTTCTTCCTATTTCATCTTCAGAAGAATGAACCTCTTTCAACTCATGAGAAGGAGCTAGAGAAACAGCGTGCCAAAATAGAGGAAATGGAGAAAGCAAACTTGGAAACAAAAACATGGACCATGCAGGGGGAGGTAACAGTTCTTATCTCCAAGCATCCGCCCTAGATAATCAATTGTTCTTATTTCCCGATTGTTTTATGGATTTCTGATTGCCCTGATGTTATAAAATGCGAGTTGAAAATTAAATAACTGGATCAGGTGGTAGGTAACTGCTGCTAAAAGGCCAAAGAATAGTGCATTAGAGGTTGATCTTGATTTCCAGCGCAATGTGAAACCAGCGCCTGTAATAACCGAGGAGGTTACTCAATCCCTTGAGTATCTGATTCAGAAACGAATTTCTGAGGTGACCCTCTTCAATTTAAATTTCTCCAATGGCAAGTTAAATTTAAAGTCATGTTTTCTACTTGATAGGTCTTGTAAGAAATGCAGACTTTTTGGCTTCTTTATGTGTTACTCCCTCCATTCCAAAATAGTGTTCCCCATGACTTTACACGAGGTTTAAGAAATTAGTTGACTCTTTGTAATTTTCCTTTAATACTCTTAAAGTATCATCTAATTGTATCAAGCCAATGAGACCACTTTCTTTTTACGTATAACAATTAATTAGGGTATTGAAGACTATTTGCATCAAGAATCTTACTAAAAAAGTAAAGTTGATGCTTATTTTGGAATGTTTTAAAATGGAATAGGGGACACTTATTTTGGAACAGACGGAGTATTTATTAGGCTCCGCTTCTAGTTGTGGTTACAGGATCGTTTTCTTTAAGTTGTAATGGTTTTCATTTCATATTTAACTTAATCGAAAATGCAACCTTGTTTAACTTTGACATGCTTAAAAAAGCAAGTTCTGTTTACTTCCTTTTGGAACTTGGAAGCAACTTGGTCTTGAAAGACTTGAATGGTGAAGTTCATCGGTTCATGCACCCCATTCTTCTCTATCTATTTTGCTAAGATCTCAATCTTATTAAGTAGCTCTTCACATTTCAACCTTTAATCTCCCATTTTTCTCACGACATCTATGGTGAATCACTATTCTACGAAGTGATATAGATTCAATTACCAATGTAAAAGAAGTCTTTGGCAGGGATATCATAATGTGAAGCGACACGAACCTTTCTTGTTTTCAAACTAGTAGGGGTCATAAAATGCATATAGAGCTTTTTTCATTTGTTCTTTCTAATATGCACTTGAAAGTTGTTCTTCTTGTACTACTTCAGGATGAATATGTTCAAAAGACTGGCCTGGTTTTACTTGCATTGTCCTTCTCAGATGAGCAGAAGAAAGATGCACATTCTTAAATGCTCGGTTTACTACCCACTTTGGCTTCTTTGAATCCCACTTGGTTCCTTTTCCTAGCATGGAGTCTCTTAGTATATCTTAACCTTCAGGCAAGTGTTCTGTTCAAGAAACTCTGCTTGAAGTTGGATGCCTTGTCTCACTTCCACTTTACTCCTAAACCGGTATGTGCCTCTTTGATTTTTCATTTATGCCCTGTTTGCCAGTAATATTTACTTGACCTTTTACTATTTTCTTGTTGTACTTATCTGTGATGAATTAAATTGGATAGGCTACCGAAGATATGTCTATACAAGTAAATGTACCTGCCTTGGCTATGGAAGAGGTAATTTCAAATTCAAATATATTTTTTCTTCAGATAGTTTTACTTGTTTTGGCTATTAAAATCTCGTTTGGTTCGTCTTTTATGGTATAGATTGCGCCTCTGGCAGTCTCAGATGCTGCCATGCTGGCACCTGAGGAAGTTAGAAACAGGTTCATACATTGATTCTTGGCACTTTTTAGCTTACCTAATTGCCTATAATTCAAGATGAAAACTTTTTGCTGTTAGTATTGGCCTTCCCTCTTGGTGGACCTCCTCTTCTCCTTATTTGTTGACCTAACCTTTTTACTAGTAGATAAAATCAATTGAAGTTTATGATAATAGCGTGGACTAACACTAGTAGTAATCTTGCCAATTGACCCATGTTTGTAGAATAGTGATGGTTATTGGATGGTTTTTTGTGGAAGAAGGTCAATGGTGGGTGGTTAGTAGAACATTTCTGCAAGTTTTGGACAATGAGTTGTGGATTGTTGATGAACGAAGAATTGGTTTCTGCATGTTGTGTGGATGAATTAGGTGGCACTTGTTATTGTTGATTTAATATGTTGGATAAAGAATGGAAAGTTTGAGGTATTTCTGTGAAAATTGATTCGTAACAGATTCATTTTTCACGGACTATCAAAATTGACTCCACGAATTATGATATTGAAAGGGAGAGGGAACTAAATTCTAATCGGTTGCCTAAGCGTTAATACCATGTATTCGGTTTAATTCCCTCACAGGATGACTTTCTCTTGCCTTCTTTCCAAAGATGTAGGCTTTTAGTGTTGTACATACTTGTATATACTGTAGAATCCTTGTTCGAGTAGTCAGTACTAGTTCTTTAGGGTTTTACCTTATTTTAGCTATCAATGTCTTAGGACCTCAAATATTAAACCTAATGTTGATTCTATTTACCTCTCCAAAATAGAGTAGTTTCTTTCTTTGGGTTGGTTTGTTTGATTTGGTTCCACCAGTCCATTTTCTATGTCCTCACTTGTTTTATAGTTTCCTACTGCAGTTGATCACTATTATCTTCTTATTCTTTGTGTTCCTTTAATCTAAAGTCTTGACTTTTTTTTTCTTGGTTATTGAGGTTGTAGTGCCCCCCCTCACCATATTTTCTGGTTTCTAAGATGGAAAAATGGGATGGGAAAAGGGGATGTAGCTGTTTATCACTTCTGCTCGGTAGTTTCTAGGCTCCTTGTGTAATACTTTCCTGTTATAGGCCCCTGGTTCTTCTGTATTGCGAGTGGTGAATGCCACTCTTTCTTCGTCGTCACAATGTTTTTCATTGTCGGAAATTTTGTTCGTACAAAGCCCACTATCATCACAAGGTCTTTCTTCCTCAGAGATAATCGCTGATCAAACCAAGCCACTCACAAGGGAGGGGGGTAGCCAATGAAAAGAAAATCTTCAGAAGGTTCTTCCACCAAGCTCTGTTATTTATGGTGGTGGTCTTTTTCTGTTTCATTTATGTTTCTTTTAAAAATGTCTTATTGTCTTATTGTTAAGGATTAATCCAGTTTGTGGGCCAATTTTGTCATGAGCTTATAAGAATTTTTCTTATATTTCCATGGAAAATGAAAATTATGTGATTATTTCAATTGATTGTTCTATTTCATTTATTTTTCCAGGTTGCTTCATGGGAATATCACAAGATGCCGTTCGATGCACATTGGTCAAAAGTTATCATCAAGCTAGCATTTGTTTTTGTTTTTTATAATCTACTAGTTTGGAGTTTAAACTAGTTGAGACGATATTTTTATATTTCAATAAGTTGTTTGTAGGTTGGTTAATTAATCTTAGGATCTAGTAGATTGATTCTTTTGATAAACAATCAACTATATTAACTGATTGATGTAATGATTATCTTTTTTAATTAATGATATCTTCTTTTACTAAAACTTTTGTTTGTTGTATTGATGAAAATGTTAAATTTATAATTCGTTAATAGAATGCATATATCAATATAATAAATTATTGTTTTATAATTAGGACGAATAGATCTTGACCCTAATGTTTTGTTCATCTTTTGGGACTGTGAAAGTCGATCTTAATAAGTTTCCCACCAATTTTTATTTTCTGTAATTCCCCACCAAAAGTTTTGGCGCCAAAACTTTTAGGACAGTAACAATTCATTCTTTTTGTTTTCCCGCCAATAATTTAGAACGCTTTGAAACGTATTAGGGTCGACAAAAATGTTGTCCTTAAAAATCTTTAGGGACGGCTCTTCGAGTCCCTAAAACATTTAGGACTCATATTATTTAAGCCTCCATTTTGCCGTTTCTATGGCCGTCCTAAATACTATTAGAGACGGCAAATGGACTTTTAGGGACGAAAAATGAGCAACCCAAATACTTTCTTTTCTTGTAGTGCCAGTAATCTTACATAATACACGAAAGATTTTATTGCTGACAATTTCTTTGTGTCTTTTGAAAGATAGACCAAAGATGAGCAATCATCCTTGTATTACCAAAGCAACTTCTGTTCTTTTCCATAGTGAAATCCCAGATGAGATACCAAATTCATTCAAAGTTGAAAATAAAAAAAATTTAAAAATAGAGAAGATGAGAGTGTGATTTATGCCGGCGCAAGACACAAATATCTGAACTCAATCCTTTAAATGGCCACCTTGCTATTCACCAGCAAGCCATAATATGTGGAAAAGGCATTCCCATATGTTTCTCCTGAAACCACAAACTAAATGCTAACGAAACCTGTAAGGGCAATGAAATCAGAGATATTTCTCCTCAACTTATCTAACTACATATAAAAGTGTAGGTCTCTTACAACTTAATGTATGGACAAATGTACCCTTTAACTTAATAAATCACTCACTATTAATTAAAGTCAAAAGAGTAAATTTGTTATAGACTAATTAATTCAATGAATAATTAAATAATAGTTTGATCCCTTAACTTGTACCTATTTTAAAGTTATGTCCTACATTATTTAATTCAATTCATTTCGTCTTGTATTTTGATTTTTTTTTTCAATTTCCCCCACCTACCAAGATCGTTACAAATGTCGCCCAATATTTACTGAAATGACAAAAATACCCTTACTCGGTTGAGACACTAAAACCTTATTCGAAACTAAAAAAATAATATGGTTTTACTTTCTTAAATATATTCGGGAAAGACATTATAAGATTTATATGAAAAATTATATCTATAGTAACAGAATTGTCGGTTAGTATCGAGATATTAAGCAAATTTGTAGCATGTTTAGTTATTACCCATGAATAATCTAATCTAATCTAATCTAATCTAATCTAATCTAACTACTTATAAAAGTGTAGATTATCTCTTACAACTTAATATATGGACAAATGTACCCTTTAACTTAATAAATCACTCACTATTAATTAAGGTCAAAAGAGTAAATTTGTTATAGACTAATTAATTCAATGAATAATTAAATAATAGTTTGATCCCTTAACTTGTACCTATTTTAAAGTTATGTCCTACATTATTTAATTCAATTCATTTCGTCTTGTATTTTGATTTTTTTTTCAATTTCCCCCACCTACCAAGATCGTTACAAATGTCGCCCAATATTTACTGAAATGACAAAAATACTCTTACTCGGTTGAGACACTAAAACTTTATTCGAAACTAAAAAAATAATATGGTTTTACTTTCTTAAATATATTCGGGAAAGACATTATAAGATTTATATGAAAAATTATATCTATAGTAACAGAATTGTCGGTTAGTATCGAGATATTAAGCAAATTTGTAGCATGTTTAGTTATTACACATGAATAAAATAAGATAAATAAGTTTTAAAAATGTGTGATAATGTCAAGAAGATGAAAAAATGAAGTATCATTTGATGAATTTGTGCCTTTTGTTAAGGACAATACACATAAATTTATCATGTCAAACAATAATGATTAGAAAAAAGTGTCATAAATATTATAAATCACTTGCCATGAATTAAGGCCAAAAGAGTAAATTTGTCATAAGCAAATTAATTTAATGAATAATTAAATAATAAATTGAAATGTCACCCATTATTTTCTGTAAGACAAAAATACCCTTACTCGGTTGAGACACTAAAACTTTATTCGAAACTAAAAAAATAATATGGTTTTACTTTCTTAAATATGTTCGGGAAAGACATTATAAGATTTATATGAAAAATTGTATCAATAGTAATACAATTTAATTTAATCTAATCTAATCTAACTACTTATAAAAGTGTAGGTTTTCTCTTACAACTTAATGTATGGGCAAACCTACCCTTTAACTTAATAAATCACTCACCATTAATTAAGGCAAAAAGAGTAAATTTGTCATAAACTAATTAATTCAATGAATAATTAAATAATAGTTTGATCCCTTAACTTCTACCTATTTTAAAGTTAGGTCCTACATTATTTAATTCAATTCATTTCGTCTTGTATTTTAATTACATATGAAGATCATGGAGAATCTTTGGTGGTGCGACGTCTCCTCAATGCCACTTCCTTAGAAGACGACTCATGGCTTCGTTACAATATATTCCACACCAAGTGCACTTCTCATAACAAGGTGGGCAATGTCATTATTGATGGAGGAAGTTGTGAAAATGTTGTTTCCACTACAATGGTGTGATGTTATTCCTATGGATGCTTGTCATTTACTTCTTGGTAGACCTTGGCAATTTGATCGGAAGACACATCATGATGGTTTCAAGAACATGTATACTTTTATTAAAAATGGTGAGAAAATTATTTTGGGTCCATCCAAGTTGGAGAGTGTTCCTAAACCTTCAAAGGGGGAGGGAAATAATTTACTCTCTAAGTCTCAAGTTGAAAAAGTAATTTGTGAATCCATGGAAGCATTTTTTTTGGTAGTTTTGGAGGAGAATGAAGAGGGAAATGTTGTCCCTTTTTCAAGTTTAGCCCCTTCTTCAAGAATTTCATGATGTGGTACCTGAAGAACTTCCCTCGGGTCTCCCTCCAATGCGAAGTATTCAGCATTGCATTGATTTGACTCTCAATGCCTCACTTCCAGTTAAGGCAGCCTATCGAATGAATCCAAAGGAGCATGAAGAGTTACAGCAGCAAGTTGAAGATCTTCTCGAGAAAAGTATTGTCCAAGAAAGTAAAAGTCCTTGTGCAGTTCCAGCCCTTCTTCTTCCGAAGAAAGATGGTTCGTGGCACATGTGCATTGATAGTAGAGCGGTAAACAAAATTACTATCAAGCATCGTTTTCCTATTCCTCACCTTGATGATCTTTTTGATCAACTTCATGGTTTCAAGATTGGTTCTAAAATTGATCTTCGAAGTGGCTACCATCAAATTCACATGAGGCCCGGAGATGAATGGAAGACAACCTTCAAAACAAGAGATGGTCTTTATGAATGGTTGGTTATTCCATTTGGTCTCTCCAATGCTCCCTCTACTTTTATGCGACTTATGAATCATAATTTTAAACTCTTCATTGGAAAGTTTGTTGTGGTGTATTTCGATGATATTCTTGTTTACAGCTCTAGCCCGAAAAGAACATTTGGAGCACCTTCGAAAGGTATTTGAAGTGTTAAGAGAGCAGAAGTTGTATGCCAATTTAGAGAAATGTCATTTCTTTACAGTAGCTTGATTTTCTTAGGCTATATCATTTCCTCGGATGGCATCAAGATGGATGACAATAAGCTTGAAGCTATCCTAAGCTGACCAATTCCTAAATCTACTCATGATATTCAGAGTTTTCATGGCCTAGCTTCATTTTACCGCAGGTTTATTCAAAACTTCAGTACCATTATTGCTCCTATAACTGAATACTTGAAGGGTGGCAGTTTCAAATGGACAGAAGAAGCTTAAAAGAGTTTCAAACTTCTTTAAAAAAAGGTCTGAAGCTCCAATATTGTAGCTACTAGACTTTGACAAGGTCTTTGAAGTAGATTGTGATGCTTCAAATATAAGAATTGGGGGTGTTCTT
This sequence comes from Codonopsis lanceolata, assembly GCA_013146195.2. Taxonomy (NCBI): domain Eukaryota; kingdom Viridiplantae; phylum Streptophyta; class Magnoliopsida; order Asterales; family Campanulaceae; genus Codonopsis; species Codonopsis lanceolata. The sequence continues at coordinate 128,205,761 of CM028381.1, read as the reverse complement.
AGCCAAGAAGGTAAACTCATTGTTTTCTTTAGTGAGATGTTGAATCATTCTCGGTGCAATTATTCTACTTATGACAAAGAATTTTTTGCTATTGTCCGCGCCTTGGATCATTGGCAACATTATCTCTTGCAGAAGGAGTTTGTTCTTTTCTCGGACCATGAAGCTTTGAAGTACTTGAATACTCAACAAAAACTGAATTCTCGTCATACTGGATGGGTTGAATTTTTGCAAGCATTAACATAAATCTGGAGTTTTAAATCGTGTAGCGGATGCGCTTAGTAGACGACAATCCTTGTTGTCTAGCTTGCAAGTAAATGTGGTTGGGTTGGAGGTAATTAAATATCTTTACAAAGATGATCTATATTTTGGAAAGATTTGGGAAAAATGCTTGAAAACTCCATTTAAACTTTTTTTGATTCACAATGGGTTTCTCTTTATAGATAAACTTTTGTGTATTCCTGAATATTCTCTACGACAAGCTTTTATCAATGAAGCTCACCATGGAGGACTTGCTGGACATTTTGGTAGAGATAAGACTCTTGCACTTGTTCAGGAAAATTATTATTGGCCAAGGATGGATCGAGATGTCAAAAAGTGTATCGGCGGTGTAGGACTGCTGTCACATTGCCAAAACTCATGGAAAAAATACTGGTTTGTATACTCCATTACCTGTACCAATGAGTCCATGGGAGGATGTTAGCATGAATTTTGTTGTTGGGTTGCCTCGCACTCAAAGAAAGAAAGATTCAGTCATGGTGGTGGTTGATCGCTTCTCAAAAATGGCACATTTTGTCCCTTGCACAAAGACTTTGGATGCTACACATGTCGTTGATCTTTACTTCAAGGAAATTATGCAGCTTTATAGTATTCCAAGGACAATTACACCTAATTGAGATTCAAAATTTATGAGTCATTTTTGGCGTACACTTTGGAGGAAGCTTGGAACTAAACTTCAATTTAGTTCGTCTCATCATCCACAGACCTACGAACAAACATAGTCTGTGAACAGGAGCTTGGGAAATCTTTTACGAAGTATGATTGGCAAAAATACACGTCAATGGGATGCAATATTGGCTCAAACAGAGTTTGCGTATAATCAATCTTCTAGCCAAACTACTGGTAGGAGCCCATTCGAAGTTATGTATGGTCATAATCCAATTACTCCATTGGATTTAGCTCCCCTTCCTACCACTCAACATTTTAGTGGTGACGGTGAAGAACGTGCTAAGTACATCAAGAAGATGCATGAGCAGGTTCGACAAGAAATTATCAAGCAAAATGGAAAGTACCAAAGAAGTGCAAATAAGCATCGGAAGCAATCAGCTTTCAAGAAGGGAGATTTGGTTTGGATTACTTTGAGGAAGGAGCGATTCCCTCGTGGACGTCATGGAAAGTTGAAACCAAGGGCTGATGGTCCGTTCAGGATCTTGAAAAAGATTGGTGGCAATACTTATGAAGTAGAATTACCGGATAATTATGGTGTTTCATCAACTTTCAATGTTGCTGATCTCTATCCTTTCGTTGGAGCTAAATCTGATCAAGTAAACTAGAAAAAAATTATAAAATGATATGTAAATGACGCAAAACTTAGGTTGTGTGTGGCAAGGTGGGACTTCATTGATACTTTGGAGAAATTTTATATTTTTTAGTGTAACTATATACTTTAGAGTTGAGAGTTTGATTCTCCAACACATTTTTTTAAAAGGGTCATAAATTCCATAAACGACATAAACAAAGTCTCCAACAACAATGTGCTTATCTAAAATAGTAAGTTTGAATTGTTTTCAATTTACAAACTGACAAAAATGAATGAACTCATGTTTGATATTAAAAAAAGAGATTTAAAAATAATCAACAAAAAAGACAAATGTGTAGGATAAGTTGTTATACAATGACTAAAAGCATACATTATAAATGACCGAAAAACAAAGTATCATAAGCGTTAAACACACAACAACATAATTTATAAGTCTCAAAAACTGTAAATATTAAAACACACAAAAATCTAATAATTAAAAATCAACAAAAAAATGAAGGAACCAACAAATTACTTTTTACAAAATAAAACCACGTGCAACGCACGTGAACCTTACTAGTCTCTTTAAATTTCTAAGCAACCTATGAACTGCTAAACCTGGTCCAAACCAAAATCCTTAACCAATGCCCCAAAGCATTGACACTTCAGATGCATAACTCTACTAGGTGTCCCTTGGTTCCCATGTGACTGCTTATTTCGTATACTTGTTGCAGCGTGCACAGAATTTGATGAGACCTTGGATCTTATATGACTTCTGTCTTGTTTTCTTGTATGCAACTCTTGCTTACTCACTTGCTGATTGCTTTTTTCTGGTCCATGGTTTTTCACCTGTTGATCAGATTTAAAAGGCATTTGCTGCTGCAGTAGCCCCTGATTCTTCTGGGAGATAAGCCTCGCCTCATCTATCTTTTCTGTTTGAAGTTTGCTTTTCATGCTATCATTTTTTTCTTGCAATGTATCTGTAACCGATGGGCTTCTATGGTTCTGTTTCACCTCTATGTTTTGACCCTCTTCTGTACTTTTCTGTTCCTTGTGCTTTTGCCCTCCTTCGTTATCCTGTCCATTTCTACCATTTCCAGGAATTTGATTTGACCTACCCATATGGCTTTCTCGCTTATCAACTGCAATTTTGCCCTTGTTTGAGCCCAGCACTCCAGTGGTAACATTTATTCTTTCGAAATCCTTTCTATGAGTTTTCCCACCAGGAACTCCACCATTGGCACTGGAAGACACCTTGGATTTTTCAGCTTTCAGTGAAACTGCAGTATCTTGAGTTTTCTGTATCTTGATGGATTGCTGAACTGCCTTTCCATCATTACTTGTCAAAGTTCCGAGCTTCTCAACCTCTCCCGTACTTATCTCAGCATTCTTGATGTTGGTATTTGAGCTCCTGTCCACCCTCCCTTCTTTCTTTTCTGGAATGTCTTCCAACCCCATAAGTTTCGCGATTACATTGGAAATCCTCCCTTTTTCGGATTTCAACTGAACTGAACTCCCAGAATTCTTCTTATCTGACAATGTAGAAAGAGTTCTAAAGTCTGGGCCACAACTAGCAGACCTTTTATGAGACATTGAGCTCGGAGGATCTGTTGAATATGTTATGGCCATTAACCTCTGATTTACTGCCTCATTCGTGCCCTGAGAAATCCTCGAACGCTTATCAAATGAGAACCTTGGAAGGTCCAGTTGTCGCTGCTCTGCTATCTTCACATCATTGTCTTCGTCCTCCTCATCCTCGTCAAGTAAAGTGATCCTGTTTCGGTTCTTTCTCTGAGGGCTGACCATGTACTCCGAAGCTTCTTGCAGGTTTACAAGCATCCTTAAAGACTCCTCCAAACCATTGGCCCCTTTCAGTAGTTCTTTTCCAACTTCTATAGAATACTTATCAAAATTGATGCCATTGGAACAGGCTCTAAGGATCTGGTTTAAATTTTGAACACCTTTTGATATTTCTTTGATATGAATATGTGAGATGGTTGGAAACTGACTGGTCGAGGAACGATGTGTATTGAAGCTTCCTGCTCTATCCATCTTCCTCATATCTAGGGATCTCCTTCCAATTTGATGTAGGAAATCTATCATTGAACTATTCTTGCTTGAAAAATCCAATTTACCAGCTTTTCCTCCATTTTGCAGGGCATAAGCAAAGGCCACGGACAGATCTCCTATATAGTCTGAGCTTCCGTTTCTTCCGTAAGAAACAATTTGTTGTGACGATTCTTTGATGTCAAGTGATCCAGTTCTTGAAGAAGAACTTGTTCGTTGGTTCATTGATTTGGAGCCAACCTGCAGGCAGATGAACAGTAAGCACAAAATTGAGTGTGTAAACTGATGCCAAGGTATTTGCATTTTTGGTAAGAGAATTGACATACAGATTCTAGTGCTTTATTTTGCCGAGATCCTCTGTAAGTTTGGGCAGGACTTCTGTAGGCATCTGTTTATTTGAAATAGAGAAAGTTACAAGTCATTTGATCAAGGTTTTGATGGTGAAATCTCAGAAGTTATGATAAGTCCCCTAAACTCTCACTTGATGACATAACAATGATTCTTTGGAATACGTAATTCTTAGAGTCCTAAATTTCAAACTCGATTTTGTTTGAATGTGAGATGCTCTATTTTATTTTATTTTACTTTGGGAGGGGGGGGGGGAGTACCTCGTACGGTACGTGTCCAGCCTTCAAGCAAATAAGTTTCATGATGGACAAGTTTATCACAAAAAAATAATAAATGTCGACGACCAGTAACCATATGAAATTCAATCACACTTTATAAGCATTCTGACATGCCACCCCTGTGCTTATTTATGTGATGATTAAACTTAAATTTCATGACACTATCAACAAGCTTATCTAAAGCTCAGCTACTGAGACTGACAATAAATTTGAAATACATCCAAATTGTCAAGATTGAACTTTGCAAACCAATATGGGCAAGTTAACCTCCTTACCAAAGTTCTACCCCTTCCAACCAGCTAGTCTTCTTCTTCAGGATCACTTAAAATAGCAGCAAACCCGACATTGGTTTTCAAAACAGAAGCGCAACTGCAAGCCCAACAACAAACGATTGCAGCATCATATCAAGTGATCACCTTGCAGGCTTGCAAGCACAACCGAGTGAATTGATCTAATAACTACTTTGTTTCTGTTTCTTTGTTTTATTATTTTTGAGTGTTCAACGTTAAATTTTCTTTGTTGAAATTCAGATAAGTTTCTAATAACTACTTTGTTCGTAACTTTTTGAAACTGAATTATAAGAACAATGATGCCCAATACCTGCTCAAGAAGTTGTCAGATCAGTGAGCTCGATAAAGTTGTCAGATCTGCAAGCTCAAGATGTTTTTAGCTATGCTGGATCGTACGAGAGTCATGAGAATTTTTTAATAAGAGAAATAAGTTGGATACGTAAGCGTAAATATCTCATCAAATGTAAAGGAACAAGTAAAAACTCAGGTCAATTTACTTTGCAAGTCGAAATTTTGCATATCACAAAGAAAATAGTTTGTACTTCAAATGGAGAAAATAAAGGAAGAAAATCAACAAAAGAGCATATCTATGGTTTAAATCTTGTTTCTATCTCTTCTTCAAGATCCTTCATTTTCTTCATCCTCAGCTCTTTCTTTAATCCTTATCTTTCCATGGGGCAAACTCATGTTTCAACAGTTGAGGAGGGACACGGGTAAACATTTTTCTGACTTTTTATGGATCTGCAAACATCTGGAACAGTTTCTGATTCAACTCAAATCCCATGTCTTTGATGATCTTGAAATGTTCATTCGCACAGTCAACTAGTACACAGGCCATGTTCTGATGCTTCTATCTGCATACATCTGGAACAGTTTCTGATTCAGCTCAAATCCCATGTCTTTGATGATCTTGAAATGTTCATTCGCACAGTCAACTAGTACACAGGCCATGTTCTGATGCTTCTGTTTAGAGACCTTGTTGAACTGATTCTTTTTCTTGGATCTGCAACAGTAGTAGGTTCATGAATTTTTCAATCTTTCAATACAATCAAAACACGATTAAAACGATAGAAGATGGTACCCCAATAAAGACTTCCTAGCTATTGCAATGCATGAAACTAGGATAGATGTTTGTGAAGATGGGCTTGGAATTGGAAGCACAATGGGAGCCAAGCTGAAAATAGAATAGTGAACGCTTTGTAGCATTAAGGTTATTATACATATTCTTTTCCATGGTGAACAGATCGACGTAACATGAAAGTTATATTGTAACTTGTACCCTAGAGACAATTTGAATTTGTACTCTAAAAATCAACCAAGAAGATCGATTTATGGTATAATAATCAAAATACTAAATGCAAAGAAAAGTTTCTTACACCTTCATCCTGAATAGTCCTACTTTCTACTCCCTCTATCCAAATCCACCTCCAGCCAAAATCAAAATCAATTCACTAAATGTGGAGCTACATCAATCAGACATTTGAAATCCTTTCTTGGGCAATCCCACTGCTCGGGCCAAGGAAGATAGAAGTCATACAAGTAGTTTGCCCCAAACGATGGGAACGTTAATGTTGGGCAGACCCTTCCTAGATTAGTAAGGGTGATTCTTCGAAAAGCCACAAGCACCTTGCCCCCCAATAGAAACCAGTAATCTTACATAATACACGAAAGATTTTATTGCTGACAATTTCTTTGTGTCTTTTGAAAGATAGACCAAAGATGAGCAATCATCCTTGTACTACCAAAGCAACTTCTGTTCTTTTCCATAGTGAAATCCCAGATGAGATCCCAAATTCATTCAAAGTTGAAAATAAAAATTTAAAAATAGAGAAGATGAAAGTGTGATTTATGCCTGCACAAGACACAAATATCTGAACACAATCTTTTAAATGGCCTCCTCCCTATTCACCAGCAAGCCATAATATGTGAAAAAGGAATTCCCAAACATTTCTCCTTAAACCACAAATTAAATGCTAGCTAAACCTGTAAAGGCAATGTACTCGGAGATATTTCTCCTCAACTTATCTCTTTAAATTTCTAAACAACCTATGAGCTGCTAAACCTGGTCCAAACCAACATCCTTATTCAAGGCCCTAAAGCGTTGACACTTCAGATGCATAATGTCTACGACCAGTAACCATACAATATTCAATCACACTTTATAAGCATTCTGAAATGCGACCCCTGTGCTTATTCTTGGAATGATTAAACTTAAATTCCATGACACCAGCAACAAGCTTATCTAAAGTTCTTCAGCTACTGACACTGATGATAAAACTGAAATGCATCCAAATTGACAAAATTGAACTTTCCAAACCAATATGGGCAAGTAAGTCTCCTTACCAAAAGTTCTACCGCTTCCAACCAGCTAGTCTTCTTCCGGATCACTTATAATAGCAACAACCCCGACATAAAGAGAAGCACAACTGCATGCAAACCCAACAACATAGGATTGCAGCATCATACCAAGTGATCACCTGGCAACCACAAAGCAAACACTGCCTTAGCCTGCCTGTCAAACGCTAAACCTTTTTTCCCTTCATTACAAGATGAGTACAGTGGTTCCCGTTATAGTCCATACTTCTGAAACTGACACACTTATTTTATCCATCCCAATCCTATCCTTTTATTATAAACACTACATGTGTCACAATATGTTAAACAAATTACCATAGACCGGCTTTCCTATGGGCAGTTTTCAACAAATAAGTGTTAGTTGGAACGATTTATCACCAAGCGCCCAACGGGCGAGTTTGAAACTGCTTAACTATACTCTGAAAGTTGTCTCCAAGATGTAGATATATCTGCCACCTTGACATGAAATTTCACGTGCATTCCATCGTGTGTACACCTACCTCAACAAAAAAGACAACTAGAATTATCAGCTGATAGCTGAAGTAGCGGATCAGTTTTGCTTTAATTACTTACATATGCAAATTGGTCCTGTTATCTTTACTCGTTTCAGTTGTAGATTTATATTAACCATGGAATTTTGCATCTGTATAACAATCATGGACATATTCCTTTTTCTTTTCATTAGTTGTGGCAGCTTGCGGGTATATGGGTCAGCTACATTTTAAAGTCAAAATTTTGCACATGCTTCGTCTTAATAAGCCGTAAGCACGAAGGCTCATTCATAGTTCACAAATCACATTGTTACGGACAATAACCATTGACACTACTAGCCACCAGATTTTGTTTATTCTTATTCTTGTCTATTACAATTATAAATCTAGAGAAGTGTTTTTAAAGCCCTCGTACACTTCTTTGGAATGTTAAAACTATCCTCAAACGTAGCTAGTATAATTACCTACAAATTATCTATACTGTTATCCTCTCCAAACTAAGTACCCAATGTGTCCTATACTCTATCAACTACCCAGAACTAGCTGACTTTAAAAAATTTCAAAAATATTAACAATATAAGAAACTGCAAAATACAAAAAACATTAATTCAGCAAACAAAAAGGAGATTTTATAATGTGTAACTGTAAATCAAGAACAAATAGCTGAATGGAGCATACAAGCTACTACCTAGGTTAAATCTAATTCAAAGAAACACCCAGTTATCACCATAGTCATTTACCCAAGTAAACTGGCAATTTACAACAATGGACTTCCTCTTTTCTCTAACAACCTAGACAACATAAAGTCTCCTTCCTACTCTATATTCCCAAAGGTGGGGGGCATGAAAAAGGAAAAAGAGACTTTCAACATATACATTTGTTCAAAATTTCTTTAGGGGAGAAACTTTAAAAGAAAAAGAACCTTACATTTAGATGCAGAACAAGCAAGCGCCAGCGTGTGGAGAAACAGAGAAGTGGTCCTGGAGCATCCTCATCTTTGATAATTACTAGACGTACATAGATCTATTACAAACATTCCCATATAGGAATTCTCAAACACACAACACACACACACAAAAAGAAGACTCAAGCACTCCATGCTAAAAGAGCTATCACATGGATCACCTCAACAGCACAAAATTATGATTCATAAAAGCCTATAACCAATGTTGCCGAGGCCATAACCAAAAAGAGAGTTGAGGATAGTGTTTGAAGAAGGAATCATAACCTAAAAAGGACTTCTGAACAATCATAACCTTAAGAAATTTGTCAAGATCATATAGTTATTAGGGCATGTGTAATCATGATAAAGGCTTGAAAGGTTAGGAGTACAACCTATACATTTCCAGTGGACAGGTTAAAATTACTTTTAAAAAACAAAGAGAGCATGTTTTATGATTATCTAAAATCATATGCAAAGACGATAAATGGAAAACAAATACATCTCACAAAGAATATTAGATCTGACAAAATACCTAGGGACACTTGCAAGATGCACCAGCATTATTAAACTTGCAAGTGGACCGAGTAATATCCTCCACTCTTGGTTCACTAACCTTCAATCGATATGTAGCTCTATGAAGACCCTTTCTATTTTCTAAACAGCTTAGGGAATAGTAAGTTTATTAGCAAAATATTGCCAACTAAGTTTCCTGTCGGAAAATGGCCAAACAAAAGGACCACGGCAATACAAACTAAGACAACAATGTAGGAGGAGATTACAATGTAAGCTACCACTACCTACAAAGGTGAACTCAAGCCCTTCTCTATTAAGTCAATACATAACTAACCCAAATTATTAGGCTTGGAAGTTGGCTACACAAATTAAGTTGGGTGCAATAACAACAAAGAATTCACAATATGACTATTCAAGTAGAAAAAAGGAGGGCATAGTGCGAGAGCTGCCAATGCAGAGTCTCAATGTAGTAGTCTTACCATTGCTACCAGAGACTGTTCCGTAATTCAAACTTTGAACCCACAAACCCATGTCACAATGAAACAACCTTAAAGTTGCCTTTAACTATATAAAATCAAGAAATGCATATAAAATTACCAACACAAAAAGGCAGTCTTAACAGCAGAAGAGAAAACAGAATCCTCTCAATTAAGTCATTGACGGCAGGATTAAGTATCATTGAAGTAACTTCAGTTCAGCGAACAATCACAACCTTAGATTATGAAAAAATCAAAACCCCAAGTTGTAATAAGAACAATTAAAATCAAAATCAATGAAAAGCCCTAATTTTTTACTAAAAATTCAGAATCACTGACCAGTTTGTGAGCATTGGTAAACGGTACTTTGATTGAGAAATTCAACTCCGGTCCGGTCCGTCAAACTTCACATTATACAAACATACAAATTATAATCTGAAAAATTAATTAAAGAAATAACTTGGTGCAGGAATAATTACGGGAATGTGCTAGACGCCGACGTTTAGTCAAAATTAACATCAAATATTTAAAAAAACATTTTAAAAATAAAATATCATAAATAAAACACTGATGCTTACTGTTTACTCTCACATAATCAAAACTTTTTTTTTATACAAATTCTAAATTCCCCTACAAACATAAACAATGAAGAAGAAGAAAAAAAGTCGTTCAATAATCCTAGAATTGGTTTTGTTTAGTAGATTATACATATTATATAATTAAATAGCTTAAAATAGATAACAAAATTTATATAATACATACTTTCACTACTAGAAATTGCGTAAATATCGATGGAAGCAACAAAAAATTATTTTTCAACTGAAGCGATGAAAATTTTATTTATTGACGGAAGTAAAGAAAAATTTATTTAGAGATGGAATGACGTCGCTATTTTTGAATTCCCGACACTAAATTTTGTCGTTGAAAAACATCTTTTCAGAATATATATATGTAAAACAAAATCTCAACTTCTTTTGCAACTTTTAACTTATATATATTCAAGAAAAAATTAACAAAATTAAATAAGTAGAGTCTATTTGTTTTTGTGTATATTAATTCCTTAATATGAATCAAATAATCATTAGATTTTTTTTTTGTTTTTACTCTATCCTTTTAAAGCATAAGGAATTTGTTAAGCTTTACAATCATCATAATCAGCCGAATCAAACCATATTGTACGAAACTAATAAACGAATTGTAATTAGATTTGACCATTGATTATAATTAATTAATTAGTGTATTTATATCTTTCTTCATATTGGATAAGATTATATAAATTAAAGGCCAAAGTTTTCACTTGACAGCTTTTACCATGAGATTAAATCACGAAACTGAATCACATGAGATTGAACCATGAGACCTATAGAAATTTACATACCTTAGATTTACTTAAAACCATTAAGTTCAAACCATTAAGTTAAAATCAGCTAGCTTATTACTTATCCAAAATACGTTTTAACTTTGACTTTGTAACAAGTCTAAATCTATCTACTGAAACCTTTAGCAGATAAGATATCTTCTGTTGTTTATAGTGCAGATACCCTATTTGACTTTACATAGCAGTCTTCCTACTTGTTTCATTCTACCTGCCTAAAGCGTAAGTCATCAGCTGCTGATAACAGTGTCAGCACCTACTTATTCGCTCGAAATTTTTTATTTGCTGAAACATTATATCAATTAAAATATTTGACCTTCACGCGCTTTTTATAAAACATTATTTTGGTCGTTCTTTTTCAAACAAAAGAACTATTCACATGTCCTTTTAATAGAAGACTTTCATGCATGTCTTAAATGTTCTTTATCTAGTCAAACCTAGCTAACCACTCTCTTTAATATTTAATGCTAGAGTATACTCTTTGTCTCTTATAGATTGCAGAGTTTTGGGGCATTCAATGATAGATCATTATCATCATTTCATCAAGAAATTCAAAGATTCAACATTACTCTCTTAAACGATTACAAATCTGGATATCGCTATAAAAACAATTTGAAGACAGGATTGAAAGACACACCTGTGGGTTCCCGAGAAATGCGCCCGCGCCCAGCGCGCCCTTGGATAGGGGTGCGCGTACGTGCGGATGCGGGACACTAATGCTCTCATTCCATCCTCCCTTGTTTAGGGGAGAACGAAATTAAAAGTACGAGAGGAGTGCTGTCTAAAATAGCACGTTGGAATGCGTCTCGGTTGCCTTTAGTGGATTCTTGATCCAATATGGGAACTTTTGGGTTTCCCGCATCAAGTTATCCCTTATTTAGGGGATACCGGGATATGAGAATGCATCACCCTTTCATTCTCATTTTCCTTTTTTTTAGGGGAAAACGGAAAAGTGCAAAAAAAGATGTTGCGACGCCCCCATTATGGATTTTATAAAAATAGCCTTATGGCCTATTTCGAATCACTATGGGAGCTTTGGGTTTCCCGCATCAAGTTATCCCTTGTTTAGGGGATACCAGGATATGGGAATACATCACCCTTTCATTTTCATTCTCCCATTTTTAGGGGAAAACGGAAAAGTGCAAGAAAGGAGTGTTGCGAGGCCCCAATGGATCCAAAATGTTTTATAGAGTCGTCATCTTTATTTTAAGGCAAAAATAAAGCAAAAAAAAAAAAAAAACCAGAGATTGTAAAACGGGTTCGGAGGCTAAGTTATGAGTTGGGAAGATGCTAATCACCCAACTCGCCCTTTCGGTCTCAAAAGTGGTTTTTGGCTAAAGTATGCTTTTTGTTATATTTATCTAGTAAATAAATAAAGCATTTAAAGATAGGAAAATAAAGGCAAATACATCCGTGGCTACATTATTTACGGACTTGCAGCCATCTATTTACAATAATTACAGATATATTTAAAAATATTTGGTCATTATAACGGCTCTTTTACATAGTATTTCTTAACTATATCCGGGCAGCACAACGATTTATATTTGCTACATTGGGGCGGATTTTAAAGAACAACTAAAAAAAATAACGCCCTTAAAGGCTATTACCTTTTAAAGCGCGGTGTGCTCACTCTGTCCTTCAGGGAGAGGGAGTCTTTTGTTGTTGTTGTTGTTGTGATTTGGGCAGAGTGACTGCTTATTTGTGGTGTTTTTGGCTCGTTCACTCGGGCATAATGATTGCTTATTTGTGGTTGTTTTGGCCTTTTTGGTTGGACGGAACAATGGCTTATTTTGGGTGTTTTTCGACCTATTACTCGGGCAGAGTAACGGCTTACTTTATGGTTTTTGGGCGGGGAAGTGAGGTGGATACCTAACTAAAAGGCTAGGGATCACTTTTAACCGGTGGATTTTTGTTTTGGCGGAGTTTGGATGGGGTTTCAAAGCTTTATGGGCTAAACATTCCCTATCTCACTTCTCTCGCTACTCTCAGTGTTATAAGAACGCAGAGAATTCTTCAGCATTTCTTTGCGATGATTTCTTCCGTCTCAGAAGTGAGCCCAGCACACTTATTTATAGGTGGACGAAGGTACACATCCGGGATTAAAAAATCCCTCAATGCGTTAACATTTCTTGTACACCAGCCTTTGAGTCTTGTACAATGCGTTAACTGGGAGTGCCACTGTAGCAAGCTTGGCATGGCGCCAGATGTGCCTTTTGGCCGCGCCAAGGCACTATTTGAGTTTCAAAATTGTCACTTTCACCCCTCGCATTTTATTGTTTCGCACATCCTGCTTTCCCTTTCGCATTTTTGACTCCTGTAACTTGTCATTTGTTAAGTTTAAACAGTTCTTGATATCACATCTCAGAGTCACATATCAGGGGTACGAAATTGGGGTGTCTACAGAGCCCCTCAACGATGGAGTCTATGGGAAACCCAAGGCTTACTGAGTAGACGAACATCGTTGATAAACAATAGACTCTCCAATTTCGTTCAATTAAAATAGGAGAGGAATGCAATAGGTAATATTTATAATGCAACAGTTTATCATGCTAACCAAACTCCATAGCCTAGACATATTTAGTTGGTTATAACAGGTTATCGTAGTTTTTAAGCAAATATGCAATGAAATGTTTTAATGGTCGGACCTACTAGTGTAGGCTGCCTACGTATCCCTTAATAAAGGATCTCAGACCAAAACGTAGTTCAGGACAAAAACAAGTCGGACAACCAACGAGGATGTCATGTCCTTCGGGTCAAAGACCGGTCCAAGAACACAACGGGAAAAAGATTTTTATGTTTTTTGAAAAGCCGTATTCAACCGGCCAAAATCGGCTGCCAAATACGGTATGAAGATTTTTAAGTTTTTCGGAAACCATATTTCAAATGGGCAATACATGTTATCGAAATACGTTAAGAGAAATTTTCAAAAATTGTGCTCAACCGGCCAATACCTTGTCGCCAAACACAAATAAGAAAATTTTCAAATTTTTCGAAAGTTGCACTCGACCGATCAAAATCTGTCGCCAAGCACGACAAAAAAGATTTTTCTTCAAATTTTTTGAAAATTGTATCAAACCGATAAAAACCTATCGCCAAATACGGCAAAAAATATTTTTCTTTTTCCCTTCCTTTCTTCTCTCTCTCTCTCTCTCTGTTTTTTTTTTCAATATTCCTCTTTTTTTTCTTTTTTTTCGATATTCCTCCTTTTTTTTTCGATATTCCTCTTTTTTTGTTTTTTTTCATATTCCTCTTTTTTTGTTTTTCAATATTCCTCTTTTTTTGTTTTTTTCAAAAGCAAGACTTGAAAAATAATTTTCTTTTATTTATTCGAAGTTAGGATAAGAATATCTTATCTTTCTTGCCTTTCATGCTTGGGTGGCTACTGCGGATTCAGCTAATTTTGTCATTTCTGCCACTTTCGCTCCTTTAAGCTAGGGACTTCTTTTTGTTCTTTTTTTTTCTTTTTTTTCTTTCTTTTTTTCTTTTTTCAATTCTTTATTTTCTTTCCTTTTCTTTTCTTTTCACCTTCGCCGCCTTAAATTTTTGGCTTTCCTGCTTATTTTGCGGCTGATCTGCTGGGGATATTACTTTTCCTTTGTCCTTGAATGGATGGCCGTCACATTTAATTTGGTTAACAAAATTACTTTCGTTAACTCTTCGTTAAGCTTTGGGGCCATTTTGTAACTTTTGGAATCTGGGGACTTGAGTGTCGCAGCTTCAAACTTCGGAGGGGGGAAAAAGGAAAAATTCCTTTTTCCTCCCCTTATTATTGACGGGGGAGCAAGGAAGGGAGCTACTGCTCCTTTCTTCTTCGTTCGTTCTTCTTTCTTCAGCGCAGCTCCGCCATTGCTGCTTGTTTTATTCTCTTCTCCATTTTTGCTCATTTTCTCAATTTTTTTTCGCCAACTCAAGTGATTTCTCTAGCAAATGGCTTCTTCGTCACGATCCAGGAAAGGGAAGACTCATATACACACAGAATCTGGCGAAAGGAGGAAAGAATTTCCTCCTTTGGTCCGGAACAAGATCAAATACCGGTATTCTACGGACGACTGGGGCAACATTCTTCGCGATCGGAACACTCATGTGTCCAATCTTCCACCCATTTCTGTAAGTTTCTTTTTTTTTTTTAGATCTGCCTGAATATACTTCAGATCTGCTAGATTTTAGCACTGTTTGGCACTTTTTGAGCATTCCTGACTTTATTAATAATGTTTATGCATGTCCTATTTATGCCTAAATGATGTAATTGGGTGATGATGCATGCAATTTATGTGATTTATTATTGCGATGCATGATTGAACTAGCGGTCACTATTTGACCCTACTATGCATGATTTATACTATAAATGCAATTGGAGTTATATGATGCATGTTCTAGGCTAAAACATATTTTTGCATGCCATATGTTCACAAAGCGGACTTTTCGGAATACAATTCAAATTTTTCTGAACACATTTTTGGGCACATTTTCAGATAAATATAGGACAAAACAGATATATTTTATGCCCTAAAATTTATTCATCATGCATGCTTATGCTGCAGGGGCATAGTAAATGTCATAGGAATATTTATTTTCACGATTGGTGACATTTCATTTTCTTTTTAGCGCACTCCTGATGCAGCTTATTGGACAATAAATGCAAATGATGGATGGATGTACTACTTTATTTGATGTGAATGCAATGCAGAAAAATTATAGGATGCTTACTAACATGATGCATGTGCATTCTTTTATTCTATTACGCATACTATCATGCAAAAATGTCTATTTAGATGCAAAACAACACACATGATCTTTTTTTTTCATCATTTTTTTAAATATTTTATGACTAAAATATATGTTTAGATGCACAAAAATGCATTTTTATTTATTATGGGGATGTAAAAGGAATGCAACATACACTTTCAAAATACATTTTTTTTTCGTTTTTTTCTTTTATTATATATATATATATATATATATATATATATATATATATATATATATATTTTTTTTCATGGATGCTAAGGTAATGTTTGGTAACATTTCTATTTCTTTTTTTTATTTCACATGTTTCTGTTTCACTTTGTTTCTATTTCTTTTTTATTTTGGACAAGAAACAAAAACAAGTTTAATAGCCGTTTCTATTTTTATTTCTATTATGAAAAAGAAACAAAAGCTAATCATTTTTGACAAACATTTTTATTTCCTTTCACAAAGTTATATTCTTTTTCAAAAAAATTAACACATTACAACTTTGATAATAGTATATTATATCCAATTCGAACGGGTAGAATAATAATTCACATGATTTCATCTACTATTAAAAAAAAATGTGGATAAGCAACTTCTCATCCGTTGGGTTGGGTTGGAACGGGTGATGGTTCGAAACTTATTAGAACCCGAATATCAAACTGATTTAAACGGGTGACGTGTTAAAATGGGACGACTCGTCTTAATCCAAATTTTCTCCCAAAATTTCATAATTTTATAGAGTAAAAGCTATCGGGTCAAAATGGGTAATGGATTAGACCCGCTTTAACACGACCCGTTAATATTTTTTTTGGTCAAAACAGGTTACACGTGCAATCTAAAAATATTAACGGGTTTGGTTTGGTCGGGTGGGTTAACGAGCTCAAGGTTGTCAAACGTATTTCTATTTCTATTTTTCATTTCTAAATTTTGAGGAATAATGAGAAACGTTTCTAGTTTATCAGAAATAGAAATGATTGTCAAACGTATTTCTATTTCTATTTTTCACAAAAAAAAATTAGAAATAGAAACCAAAATATTATAAACGAAATGGTTACCAAACAAACCCTAAATGTTTATTTATTTTTAAAAAATGATGTTTTTTTTTGTATCACATGAAATTAGCTTGCTGCAATTTTAGGATTCATGAAATACAATGCATGCAACATGTTCATCATTCATCCTTTCTTATTCATCATTATTTTTTAACTCATTATTTTTTTTTTAATTTACGAGGAAAATAAAGATAGTAGACTTACCTCTCCCTTTTTTTTTCTTTAAGTTTCGCACACCATTCCAGAGGGTCCGGGCCTCATGTACCAATGTTAAGGATATTTACCGTATGTTGCCCGAGGCGGCACAGGTCTTGGTGGAGGGTTATGGCTTTAGCGCCTTTCTTCATGCTTTCCGTCCCTTCACGAGCTACCTGCCGATCTTCGATGTGCTACGGGACTACTGGTGGGACACCACCCATACTTTTCACTTTAGCTGGGGGGAGGCGACTATGACCCCCTGTGACTTTGCCGCTATTACTGGCCTCCCTACCAGCATCGGGGAGACTCTGGCTCCGGACTATACTCTCCGTCGGCGTCAAGAGGAGGTGGTGGACCTCTTGGGCTTCGAGCCGAAATTCAAATTGACGGACGAGATCTTTATTGGCAGCGTGCGACACTGGCTCCTCAACAACGCTGGGCGGGTGCCGGCAAATGATATGGCCGTCGTGACTCGTGTGGCTAGAGCATTTTTATTTTTCTTTCTCGGCACGTCGCTATTCGCCAACTCTTCTACCACCCTGCGGGTTTCGTCCTGGCCTACTTGGCTGATTTCGGGCGGATCCCTTCCTATGATTGGGGACAGGTGGGCCTGGCCGAATTATATGCTTTCATGGACAGGGCTTGGCGGAACGATTCGCCGACTTTGAATGAATTTGCCCCGGCGTGGGAGGTATATGCCTTTTCCTGCTTTTGATGCTTCTCTATTTTTATATATATATATTTTTTTACAGCATACATTTCTTTTTTTTTATTATTGCTGACAACATTTTTTTCTTTTTTTTTATTTTTCTTTGCAGGTCTGGGCTTTTTCATTTTTTTCATTTCACGTCGGATCGTCTCCATCAGCGTGTCCACCAGCCGTCGTATCTGCGCCAGTATATTGATGAGAACAGGGTTCAGCCAACCCAGGACGGCGGTTGTAAAAGGAAGGAACGAGTGCAAGAGCGGATCACTAGCTCGAGTCCGGGTACGGTGCACTTCCTTCCCTGGGACGGCCTGGAGGGGCATTATGTTGTTGCCTTGGGATTGAGCCGCTACCGGATACTGATGGTATCCATTATGGTGGATTCGTTATACATGGGTGAGCGGGTTAATCGCCAGCACCAGTCGATCTTAGTACCTCCAGTGGTGCCTCCTCGGCCTCCTTTCTGGGTGATAGAGCCTGATTAGCTGCCGAACAGGTATCAGTATCTGTCGAAATTCCTCATGCCAGCGACAGATTTTCCGATTATGGCGTATGAGGATTTCTTGAGGACAGTGTTGCATCCTCCTTTCCCTGCTCCTGCCGCGCCCAGACGACATTCTGATGCCTCTGCTAGACCAGGGCCTTCTACTTCATCTCTCGACGAGAACCTGGAGTTCACTGAGCCTGACGATATCTTCTCTACCTTCCAGTATCAATGGGGCGGTCATATGGTAGAGCAGGTTCTTCTAGATGTCGAGATCCCTGAAGAACGTTGGGTCCCGGAGCAGGCCTGTTCGGTAGACACATTTACCTTTACATTTATTATTTTTTTCCTTCTTTTTTCATCATGCACACATTTTTTCATCATTTTTTTTTTCATCATTTTTTTATGCATGTCTAATATTTTTTTTAGAGACTGATATATTCTTTTTGTTGTCTCACTTTTTTCTTTAGGTTAACGTGTCTACCTACAAGAGGCTACTGCGGGGCTTCTTCAGTATTAGCAAGGTTTATCAGAAGCTTGCTGACGAGTTTTCCTGCAGGGGGAGCAGCACAGTGCGGCAGGCCAGGCGTCAAGATGGTGATGATGATGACGCAGATGTCGGGTGTACAAAGCTGGTGGCACAGGGGGTCCTTGGGTCATGGGTGGTGGCCTTGACAGGAGTCAGTCGTCCCGAGCACATTAGTCTTGGATACCTGCGATTATTAGTTTCTTTTTCTTTTCTTTTTTATACTAAAACATGTACAAACATTTATTATATAATGCAATATAATTTTATATGATGCAAAAATATTAAAAATGCAGACTCAAACACACGCATAAAATAAAGTTATACTAATATCAAAGGGGTAATGGCACGTTGTATTTTTGGAAAAAGAAGTTTATAAGAATACACCTTCAGACTTGAGCGGGCTTTTCTGGTGATTGTGAGGTTCCCGGGTCACGCCCGCGCCTCGCGCGCCCTTGGTTAGGGGTGCGCGCACGTGCGGATGCGGGACACCACTGCTCTCGTTCCACCCTCCCTTGTTTAGGGGAAGACGAAATCAAAAGTGCGAGAGGAGTGCTGTCTATGTTAGCGTGTTGGAATGCACCTCGGTTGCCTTTAGTGAATTTTTTTTATCCAATATGGGAACTTATGGTTTCCCGCATCAAGTTATCCCTTTTTTATGGGATACCAGGATATGGGAATGCATTACCCTTTCATTCTCATTTTCCCTTTTTTAGGGGAAGACGGAAAAGTGTAAAAAAGGATATTGCGACGCCCCCACTATGGATTTTATTAAAAATAGCCTTATGGCCCGTTTCAGATCACTATGGGAGCTTTGGGTTTCCCGCATCAAGTTATCTCTTTTTTAGGGGATACCAGAATATGAGAATACATCACCCTTCCATTCCCATTCTTCCTTTTTTAGGGAAGAACGGAAAAGTGCAAAGAAGGAGTGTTGTGAGGCCCCACTGGATCCAAAAAGTTTTAGAGTCGCCATCTTTATTTTAAGGCAAAATAAAGAAAAATCAGAAAAAAGAGAAAAGTAAACCAGAGAAAAAGAAAACGGGTTCGGAGGCTAAGTTACGAGTTGGGAAGGTGCTAGGCACCCAACTCGCCATTTCGGTCTCAAAAGTAGTTTTTGGCTGAAGTATGCTTATTGTTATATTTATTTAGCAAATAAATAAAGCATTAAAAGACAGGAAATTAAAACGAATACATCCGTGGCTACATTATTTACGGACTTGCAGCCATTTCCTTACAATAATTACAAATGTATTTAAAAATATTTGACCATTATAACGGCACTTTTACATAATATTTCCTATTTTAATCCGGGCAGCGCAACGGCCTATATTGACTACATTGTGCTGGATTTAAATAACAACTTTAATAAATAAATGAATGGAAAAGTAAATAAATAAATAAAATAATGCCCTTAAAGGCTTTTACCTTTTAGAGCGATAGTTTGCTCGCTCTGTCCTTCAGGGAGAGAGAGTCTTTTTTGTTGTTTGTTGTGTGGTTGTTGTTTTGATTTAGGCATATTGACTGCTTATTTTGGTGACTTTTGGCTTGTCTACTCGGGTAGAGTGACAGCTTATTTCGGTAGGTTTTGGCCTTTTTGGTTGGGCGGAATAACGGCTTGGTTTTTGTGTTTTTCAGCTCATTACTCGGGCAGAGTAATGGCTTACTTTGGGATTTTTTGGTCGGGGAAGTGAGGTGGATACCTAACTACTAGGCTAGGGATCACTTATAACCGGTGGGTATTTATTTTGGCGGAGTTTGGACGGGGTTTGGAGACTTTAGTGGGCTACACTCACCTATCTCACACCTCTCGCTAATATTTTTCTCTCGGCGTCGAAGGAACGCAGAGAGAGAGAGACAGAGCTTCGTTGATCGATTTCTTGAACAACTGAGAAGGGAGCCCAGCACCTTTATTTATAGGTGGGACGAGTGATTCATCGGGAATTCTCTGATTTCTTCAGCCGGCTTTGTTCGATTGTACACCGAGCTTCACCGAGTGCATAATGCGTTAAGTGAGAGGGCCACTATTCATCATCTTGCGCGACATTATGGTTCCCTTGGCGCGGCGCCCAGCCTTCTTTTAGGCCGCGCCAAGCCACTATTCCTCTTTTATTTTTGACACTTTCACCCCTCGCAATTCACTGTTTCGCGCATCCTGCTTTGCCTTTCGCATTTTTAAATCCTGTAACTTGACATTTGTTAAGCTTGAACAGTTCTTGATATCATATGTCAGAGTCACATATCAGGGGTACGAAATTGGGGTGTCTACAGAGCCCCTCAACGATGGAGTCTACGGGTAACCCAATGCTTACTGAGTAGACGAACATCGTTGATAAACAATAGACTCTCCAATTTCGTTCATTTAAAATGGGAGAGAAATGTAATTGGTAGCAGTTATAATGCACAGTTTATCATGCTATCCAAACTCCATAACCTAGACATATTTAGTCAGTTATAGCAGGTTATCGTAATTTTTAAGCAGTTATGAATTTGAAGTGCTCTGATGGTCGGACCTACTAATGTAGGCTGCCTACGTATTCCTTATTAAAGGAAATCAGACCAAACGTAGTTCAGGCCAAAAACCTAAACTACAACCAAATGAGGATGTCATGTTCTTTGGGTCAAGACCCGATCAAGAACATAACAAGAAAAAGATTTTTGTGTTTTTCGAAAAGTCGTATTCAAACGGTCGAGAACGGCCGTCAAATACGGTATGAAGATTTGAATGTTTTTCGGGAACCACATTTCAACCGGTCAATAGCTTGTCATTGAAACATGTTAAGAAGAATTTTCAAAATTGTGTCTGGCTGGTCAATACCTTGTTTCCAAACATAATAAGAAAACTTTCAAA
Source organism: Codonopsis lanceolata (assembly GCA_013146195.2). NCBI lineage: Eukaryota > Viridiplantae > Streptophyta > Magnoliopsida > Asterales > Campanulaceae > Codonopsis > Codonopsis lanceolata. The sequence goes on along the minus strand of CM028381.1, from coordinate 128,184,555 downwards.
TTTCCAAAAAACTACACTCGACCGATAAAAATCCGTCGTCGAGCACGACAAAGAAAATTTTCTTCGAGTTTTTTCGAAAATTGTGAAAGAAGATCATTCTTTTTTCCTTTCCTTTTTTTCTCACTCTCTCTGTTTTTTTTTCAAATATTCCTCTTTTTTTGTGTTTTTGAAATATTCATCTTTTTGTTTTGTGTTTTAAAAATATTCCTCTTTTTTGTGTTTTTGAAATATTCCTCTTTTTTTGTGTTTTTGAAATATTCCTCTTTTTTTGTGTTTTGAAAACAAAACTCATTTTGAAAAAGAGTTTTTCTTTTATTTGAAAAACAAAACAAAACATTTCTTTTTTTAAAAAAAACTTTCCTTTTAAAAGGAAATTATTCTGAGGTTAGGGTAAGAATAATGTACCTGACTTACCTTTTCGTGCCCGGGTGGCTGCCGCGGATTCGGCTGATTTTGGCATGTCTGCCACTCTTGCCATGTCAAGCCGGTGACTTTGTTTATTATATATATATTTTTCTTTTTCTTCCCCTTTTTTTTCTTTTTTCTTTTCTTTTTCTTTTCTTTTTTTCTTTTTTTTCTTTTTTTCTCTTTTCTCTTTTTTTTTCTTTTCTTTTTGCCACTGATTTTTTTTTCTATCTTGATTTTGTGGCTGACTTGCTAGGGATATTTTCCTTTGTCCTCGGATTGATGGCCATTAATTTTTTGGTTAACAAGATTAACTTCGTTAACCCTTCGTTAAGCTCAGGGACCATTTTGGAAACTTTGAAACTTGGGGACTTAAGTGTAGCAACTTCAAACTTTGGAGGGGGGAAAAGGAAAAATTCCCTTTTCCACCCTTTATCATGGACAGGAGTAAGGGAGAGGAGCTACTGCTCCCTCCTTCTTTTCTTTCTTCCTTCTGCTTCAGCTCGCCATTGTTGTTGCCTTCCGTTTTCTTTTCTTATTTTCTCAATTTTGCTCATTTTCTCAATTTTCTTCCGCCAATTTCAGTGTTTTGTTTAGCAGATGGCATCTTCTTCTCGATCCAGGAAGGGGAAGGCTCCCATGCACCCAGAATCTAACAAGAGGAGGAGAGAGTTTCCTCCCTTGGTCCGGAATAAGCTCAAATATCTGTATTCTAACGATGACTGGGGCAATATCTTGCGAGATCGGGACACTCACGTGTCCAATCTTCCTCCCACCACTGTAAGTTTCTTTCTTTTTCGAGATTTTCCTGGATATACTTCAGATCTGCTAAATTTCTGCACTGTTTGGAACTTTTGGAGCACTCCTGACTTTATTAGTGATGCATATGCATGTCCTATTTTATGCCTAAATGATGAAATTAAGTAGTGATGCATGAAATTTATATGATTTATTTTTGCAATGCATGATTGAACTAGTGGTCACTATTTGACCATACTATGCATGATTTATATTGTAAATGCAAATGAGGCTATATGATGCATGTTTTATACTAAAACATATTTTTGCATGCAATAGAATCACGAGACGGACTTTTCGGAATACAATTTAAATTTTTCCGAAACGCATTTTCGGACATATTTTTGGATAAAAATGAGACAAAACTGATATATTTCCATGCCCTTAGATTCATTTTTCATGCATGCAGATGCTGCAGGGACACAGTAAATGCCATAAAAATATTTATTTTCATGATTAGTTGCACTTTATCTTCTTTTTAGCGTATTCCTATGGCAGCTTATTGGACAATGAAATGCATATGATGGATGCATGAATTACTTTATTTAATGCAGATGTAATGTAGAACAGTTATAGGATGATGCATGAATATTTTCATACTTTATTATGTACATGGTAAATGCAGTCTAGCATGCACCTCAATGATGTTCAGGGTGCAAAAATAACTATTTAAATGCAAAACAAATTACATATAATTTTTTTTTTATGTTTGCTTTTTTTTTTTAAATATTTTTGTAAGAATGTAAAAGAATATGGTACGTATGTACAACATATAGACTCTTTCTTTTTTTATTTTTTTATTTATATTTCGCATAAAAGAATGACGTTTAACGAAACTAAATGTTTATTCACATATGAATTTATGTACATGTATAAAAATGGTATGCGTTTACTTACATAAAAAAAAATATTATTATTATTTTGTTTTTATTATATGAACAAAGTGTTTTTTTTTTAGCATGCTGCAATTTTAAAATTTTTGAAGTATAATGCATGCAACATGTTCATTATCTATTTATACTTATTTATTAAAAGATTGTACAGAGAAAAAGTAAGGATAGAAGACTTACCTTTTCTCTTCTTCTCTTTTTTTTTTTAGATTCGCAGGAAATTCCAGAGGGTACGGGCATCATACGCCAATGTCGCTGAGATTTATGACACGTTGCTCGAGGCGGCGTATCTCTTGGTGGAGGGGTCTGATTTCAGTGTCTTCATGCATGCTTTTACCCACTTCACCAGCTACTTGCCCATCTTCGATGTGCTTAGGGACTTCTGGTGGGACACCACCCATACTTTTCACTTCAGCTGGGGGGAGGCGACCATGACCCAATGCGATTTTGCCGCAATCACGAGCATTCCTACCAGCATAGGGGAGACCCTGGCTCTTGATTTAACTCTCCGTCGGCGTAGGGAGGAGGTAGTGGACCTCCTAGGTTTTGAGCCGGAATTTAAATCGACGGATGAGATTCTTATCGGCAGCGTTCAGAACTGGCTTCTTGACAATGTCGGGCGGGTACCGGCCAATGATTTAGCTGTCGTAACTCGAGTGGCGAGAGCGTTTCTATTTTTCTTTCTTGGCACATCACTCTTTGCCAACTCCTCTACCACCCTGGCTGTTTTTTTATGGAGTAATAATGGGGAAAGTCGCACTCACTGGGTTGCTTGGGAGACGGTCTGTAGGCCTATTGAGTAGGGGTGAGCAGAAATTTTTCAGAACTGGACCGGACCAGTCAAAAATGGACCGGACCAATACTTTGCATTGGTCTTGGATCTGAATTTTTATAGAACCGGACAATTGGGTCGGTCCCCGGTTCCAGAAACCAAAAACGTAGAACCGGACCGAACCGGACCAATGTGTATTTATTATTATTATTATTATTATATATAATATACTAATATAGTATAATTAATATATATATATATATATATATATATATATATATATATATATATTGATAAGAAGATAATAAAAGAGATACAACTTACAGCCTAAAGAAAATATATAATAATTTGATTCAATATTCAACCAAATTTCTTTATTTGATTAAAGAGAAAATAGGAGGGAAAACATTGTTCTTCCCTATTAATTAATTACCTGCCTCTTTTTGTGATTCCAAACATTATTAGTTTGAAGGATTGTTACCTGTAAATTAATTAAATTAACCATAAGGGGATCGAGTGGAAGATGACTTGCAATAAATTTCCTTACAACTTTCCTTTTTATTTCTCTTTATTAATTTGGAAGTAATGATTTTTACCTTTAGTTTATTTTTACAAGAACAACGAACCCAACAAAACGTTGTATGAAGGAAGAACATGATTTGATTATTGATCATTGTTTTTTAGAAAATCTAGTTATCCTCTTGATCAAAGATACGCATCGTATTGGTCCGGTCCTGGTTCTCGTACGTCTTCAATTGGTTCTGGACCGGACCAATGTATTGGTTCTCAGACATTTTGGGTTGGTCCTGGTTCTATATTTTTTAAGAGCCGGACTATTGGTCTGGTCCTGGTTCTCTCAGTTTTTTCAAAAAAGTGGGCCGGACCGGACCAAGCTCACCCCTACTATCGAGGATAGTGGCTTGGGTTTTCGTTCGCTCGGCAAAGTTATGGATTCCCTTCAGGCTAAACTTGTCTGGGCAATGCTTCAGGGTGAGCCTTTGGACTCGGTTTGCTATTTCAAAATATGGTGATTCTGAGACTCTAAATCATGGGGTGATGTCGACGGTTGGTAGAGCAATATATAGACACTTGGATGAGGTTAAAAATTGAAGTAGATGGTTGGTTGGGAAAGGAGATATCTCCTTTTGGGGAAGCAATTGGTATGGAGTTATTTTGGAAGGTTCGAAGCCGATGGACCTTCAACTCAGCGTCCGTGATGCAATGTCGTAGTTGGAGAAGTTTGTTCATTTAATCTCGGAGGATAATCTTGTTTTGGTCAAGAGGGTTCGTTTGAATGAAAATAGGGATGATGTTTTAGTTTATAACCGAACCAACACATGTCTTTTTCAGGTTTTGGCTCATTGGCAGCACACTCGTGTTCATTGGCCTAGGATTTTCTGGGCTGGGAAACTTTGGTAGTGGTGGATTCCCCTAAACATTAGTGGGTTTATTTGGAAGCTGATTCACGGGGCTTTCCCTGTTGACCTTCGTCTTCACTCGAAGAACATAGCGATTGTTTCCAAATGTGTTTGTTGTCACCAACTGCATGAAAGAGAATCCATTGAACACTTGTTCCTGTTTTCTGAAATGGCTAGGATGGTTTGGAAGAGTTTGGCTCGCTGTTTTCATTTAATTGATAATTATGTTTCGTTGCATAATTTATTTTCTATATGGATGGATCGGGTTTCGGTGAAACATCAGGTTGGGGCGTGTAAGGTTGGGGCAGTTATGCTAGGTTGCTGGGAGTTGTGGAAAGCTAGGTGTAAGGTTGTGTTTGATAATGTTCCCTTGAGGGGGGAGGGGATTTTGAAAGGAGTCCGGTCTGCTTTACGAGATATGATGAGTATTTACACATCGAAGTTGGAGTCCCGTGTGACGAGTAGTTTGGGTCTTCAAGCTTAGTGGGTCCAGATTAAATCTATTCCGTTCCGACAAGGTAAGTGGGTTAGATGGGAACCTCCTCCTTTAGATATTTTTCGGGGCCGGTCCTGAATTTTTGGGGGTCCAGAGCGAAAAGAAAATAAAGGGCCTTTAAAAAATATAAGATAAGAAAATAAATATTAAATAATTACTAAAAACTATTATTCTTCATTCGTTAAAATAATTTGCAATAAAAAAGAATATACTCTAATCAATTTTTTTATTTTTTATTTTGACTTTTGGATGTATATTTTTTTTGGTAACATGTATTATACACTATAAATTCAAGTAAAAAAAACAAGGATTAAATAAACATAAGCAATACAAATGATAGTAACATAATAATAAATTTTGATTTTTGCTTGAAATATTGATATTATATACTCAATAAATTGTTATTTTTTATGACCCAAATAAAAAAAATTGATGATCAACTATCTTTTTTTATAAATAAATTTAGTGAACCCAAAATAAAACTAATGTTGAATAACTCTGCTTGAACCGAATATAAATTTTTTTATCTTTATATAGTAACTCTTCATTTATTAGGTTCCAGAGTAATTAAAACGTATATAAGTAGTTTTGAAGTTGGTAATTAATGAAAAGATACTTAACCACAACCATTATACTTACAATACGAGTGGAGGATAAAGATGAAAGATTTTGAAAATTATAAGCATATTTTTTAAAAGTTGATTATTACATAAAACATCTCAAAATAGTATAGGAGATAATTTAACTAAATCGGGGAAGTATATGATATAATATGCATATAAAAAATTAATAATTGACCGTAGACCCAAAATATTTTTTTTTTCATAAATGACGGAGCAAGGACTTGAATCGATTGTAAAAATTATAAGTTATTTTTTAAAGTTAATTATTACGTAACATCTCAAAATAACAGAGGGGACTATTTAACTAAATCGGGGAAGTATATGATATAATATGCACATAAAAACATTAATAATTGACCGTAGACCCAAAATAAATAAAAAATTACAAAAATGGCGGAGCAAGGGCTTGAACCCAAAAACACACACTTCACTCAAACCCTTTACACAATTACCCTACCAATTGAGCCTAAAGACAATTCATTTACTAAGTTTACATTCTTTATAATATATCTAAATTAAACTAGCCTACACATATAAAATTGGACACTCTTACATTGGAGGCCATGTTCGCTCGATCACTTTGAACTCCCTTAAAACCGGGCCTAATATTTTAAAACTGAATACTGATGGGTCGATTATGAATGGGCTATGCACTGGGGGTGGCATCATTAGAAACCATCAGGGGAGGCTAATTTGTGTTTCTCTACGTTCTATGGGCAAGGTACAAATACTTTTGCAGAGATATCTGCGTTACGCGATGGTTTAACGTTGTGCCTGTTGATTCTTATGTTAAATTTATATCTGATCAGTACATTACACTAGTTTTATACTTCAGTGGCTAATCGGGCTGCGTATCGATTAGCGTGGCAACTGTGTATAGAACTTTGCCTTGTATAGTTTTTGTAGGACTTTTTCAGGTTCAGCGGAAGACCCTTTCTCAGCTTCACCGGAAGACCTGCTCAAAGCTTAAGATCGGTAGACCTCGTGTCCAGCTGATCTGCTTCTACGTGTTCTCTCCAGATCAAAGCTAGCTGGATTAATTCAAATTTATTCCCATATATTATTTGAATTAATCCAAGTCATTCCCTGACATGTCAAGCCGCCGAAAGCAACTTTTCGAAAAGCAGGAATACTTTTCGCCTTTTCTGAACAGTGAAAGCAGAAAAGCAGACTGTCCCCTACTTTCTGCTTCATCTCTTAGATCTGACACCAAATCGCCCACTTTTTGAAGATCTCAGAAATGATTATCTGCTCTAGATATCTGTGAAGACGAAATTCCTTGACTGACAGCCCCATGCATTTAATGCATTTATGAATAGAGCTGTTGAAGTCTTCGTCTTCTCCAACGGATCTTTTGAAGTGCATCTGCTTTAAATACTGCCATTGAAGACTGGAACAAAAGACAACTGTACAGAATCAATCGAACACTTAAAGAATTGCTCTGAATCTACACAACTCCAAGTCTTTCAGCTCAATGCATTCAATAGATCCTCAACAGATCTAGAAGTCCTCGTCAACAACAAGAAGCTGTTCTTCAACATTTATTGTTTTATTCTTCTTGTTGTTTACTTCCATTAACTATACTTCTGCACAAATTAAATATCTTGTATTTACAGATATTTAATTCCCTAGACCCAAACACAAGTCAATATTTTTGTACACGATCCATTAGGGATATTCTTTGTAATTGATCTAAGTGGAAAACATAGTGCACAATTTAAATCCAAGGTTGACTGCCTTGGTGGTGGACGTAGCACTCATTATAGTGTGAACCATCCCAAAATACTTGTGTTATTTCCTTTATGTCTGTCTATTTATTGAACTGCTTAATTTCATTGTTTATATTATCCATTTCAGCAGAACTTAAGTAATCTGTAAAAGGTCTACCGGTAGTCCTTATCGGCAGACCTGGAACAATTTTCTTGAAGGTCTTCCGCTACTTGATTCTTTTCATAGATTACAAGTAACTTTCAAGGAACTTACTTTAAAAGTTTTAAAGTGTTAATAAGCTATTCAACCCCCCTTCTAGCTTATTATTGTGCTCATTGGGACCCACAGTGCCGGAGGCTTGGCTTGGAGTTGGTGTGCGTAGAAACAGATTCTTAGTGGTAGCTCGGGGTCTTTCGGGTAATCAACAATTCCCCTGGCAGTTTGACTATGAGCTTAGCGACTATAAGGGGTTATTGGGGTCATATACTATCCGACATGTGTACAGAAAGGCTAATGGTATGGCTGATAGGCTTGCTAAGGTGGCTCATTCTATTACTATGCATATGACTTATAATATTATGCACCAGCTTCCAGGGACAGTGCGACAAGCTAATAGATATGATAGTTTGGGTTTGTTTAATTATCGAAACTGAGTTGGTTTATTTGTATGTTGATGATAGAGGTAAGGCTCCTTTATCTTCCCGTCTGTGGGCTAGGCTGGTTGTCCCCCTCATGTTTATTACCCCTATTTTATTAATAAACTCCTACAGGGTGCCGTCCCTGTTTCTTTTTTTAAAAAAATGCACTGATAGTAAGAACTTGAAAGTTGTTGAGTAGTTTCAGAGCATTAAGATATTTGTCTTCTATGACAACATTTATAAGAGAGAGTTCTTGAGACTGTTGTGGAAGAAGAATAGATCAACAATTATGGTAGGGTGAATGCATTAAATGCAAAGAGCTGTTAGGTTGAATTTTTTTCATCCAGGTCTGATCAAGTATGGAGACGAAGAACAGGTACTGTGTAGAATAGTTGTTAGCCGAAAACAACTCTGTCCTACAAGAGTTGGTACAGTTTGCAAAAGCTTTATTTTATTTATTTATTTATTATTTATTATTATTTTTTTAAAATAAAAGTAGTTTTTTTTCACCTAAAGGGGGCATGGGAAGAGAGCAAAAGCTTTAGAGAGTAGTGTGTCATACTATTTATCCACTCTATTTCATTGTTCAGCAATCATTAAAGAGGAAAGTCTTCCTGCTTTATCCTTAAAACATGGTTGAAGCTTCTTCAAGAAGTCAACTTTGGAGGATATCTGAATTAATAATCCTATAAACAATGCTGAGCTGGACTTCTTGATTTTTCTTCTACACTTGAGCACGATGGATAGCTCTGTACACAAGTAGACAATGTCTGCTGGTGAGGTCTACTAGTGAAGCGTTGAAGGCTTGCCGAAATCTGCTGATGATGCTTGTTGAAGAACAAAGTCTAATAACCATGTTCTAAAAGCTAAGTTGTTACGCTAACTGGTACGCATCCCATTTAGCTACTTATGCAAAGAACTAATTAAAAGATTAATGATTGACCATATATATCTATATTATAATACAGTTTGGATTACACATGTGCAATTGACTTGGGATAAAGAGAGGTTGAGATCAATTCATTTACCGATATCCTACGGTCTCAATTTCATCTAGATTTCACATGTGCGAAAGGTAGTTCTGCAACCCCTTTCCAACTCCCCCACTTCTCCCTACCGATCTCTAACTTCCCCTCTTTTCCCCTCTTTTCTTTTTAATTTTTCTTTTCTTTTATTTGTTTAATAATGAACAAACTCTTAAAAAATTCTAAATATGCAACTCAATTGACATGTCAACTCAATTGTAAAATTAGGGAGGAAATCCTCTCCAATCCCTGCACCGACCCTATTTCTGAAAAAAGCAAAGGTTTTATCTGGTAGGAAAGGGGAGTATAGTGTACTGTCTCACTAATCTCCTACCTGTCTAAAATTACAATAAGGTACAAAATTCCAAAATACCCAGCAGTGCTGACACAGTTAAAAATCTACACCCAATGTATGTTATTATGGACTTGAAATGACCTCAGTTTTGATGCCTCGAAGGCGGCATCAAAACTGTTGAGTTATTGTAATAATTTATATCTCGAAGACGGCTTCAAAACTGTTGAGTTATTGTAATAATTTTGGACGACTAAATTAGATGTTCATGACTCTTAAGAAAAATAATTATTTTTTATATTGTCTTATTTACAAAGTTAAGAAAAATACCAAAATTTTAAATTGAAAAATAGTCCATTTAAATCAATAAAAATACCAACATTTTAAATTGAAAAATAGTCAATTTAAATCAATAGAAGTCAATTTAAAACATTCTTTCGATTTTTAAAAATATCTAAAACACAATTTATTGAGTTTTTCTTTAGGTGGTTTGGGTTTTAAGTAATAAGTATAATTACTAATTTGGAATTCTTCCGATTTTTTACGTTGTTAATAATATGTATAAAATATAAAATACACTTTTCATTAAATACATAGTCACTTTTTTATACTAACATAAAAAAAAGATATTAATTGTTTAGTGTATATCTTCCACAGTAAATCTATAACATAAAACATGTTACGCGGTTAAAAAAAATTAAAAAATTAATACCCTTGGTGTATGTCTTAAAAAAAATTATATTTTAACGAAAGATTATTAATTGTATAAGGGCAAAGCTGGTTGCCCTCCTCAAATTTATAATTTTATTTCTATTAATAAAATTTAACAAGGCATCGTCTCTGTTTTCTTAAATAAAATTACAAATAAAAGTTTTAATTTTTTTCTCCACCGTTGAATAATCATAATGTTTTAATGATTATCTAGAGGTCTTCATTTTCAATTTGTTATTTTAGACTTTTTTGAAACATGATTAAAACATATATTGATTTATTTAAATATTGACACCCTCCAGTACTGACATCCTTCCCTACTCGCGCCGTGCCATAGGCACGGGCACAAAGACTAGTATATATATATATATATAATGACAAATGTAATTTTTTTTATCTCAAGATAGCTAGATAACCAATGTAACTACTTACAAAATAATGATTATATTTATATATAAACACTTATTCAAGTATTGAGAAGTAAAGAAAAAAACATAAGATGCTGTTAAGAAATTAAATGCCATCAATCTAAGAGGAAATATATTTTTTCTCTTTATTCCAATATGCATGCAAGAGAAACAAGAATAACAAGCTAAAACTAATTATATTATAAGGTCTTCATATATTGATATTAATTTATTTATGAGCTTTGTCGAGACAAATTCTATCTATATGAGCCAAAAAAACAAGTACATAGCGCAATATACTTTGATGAACAACTATGATTCCTTCAAGTCTACCATGTATAATTTGATACTCAACATTGCTTACTCTGTCAGAAATGTATTTGATCCTCCTTGAACATAAATGCCCTGTGACCACTTTGTTGCATATAACCAAGTAAATGCACTAGCAAAAGTAGTAGCATCAGTTGTGGCTTGCTAGATGAGTCGATTTTAAAAGATCAAGATGATCCTGGTGAAAGGTGATAGCGTCATCATTACTAGATTCTATTTTTGTTCCTTGACATTGTTGAAAAACGATGATGAATATGAGCAAGTAAATTGTATTCTTATTTATCTAGAAACATGTACAATGATTTTAAAGAGGCGTGATAATTTATATCTGTGAGTATATTATAACATGTGAGAGGTACAATGAATTAAAAACAATCATAGACTAAATGTCTCTCTATTTTATTATTTACTAAATTGAGCTTAAATATTTGTAGATATAGTTGTAATAATAAAGTACACATATTAAGTGTCACCTCATTAGGGTGACACTATTAATGAAATTGTTTTTGAGTTGGGGACATATTGGTCATGTCGGGGGAGGGATGGCTGTAGGAAGTAAGTAATTTGAATCATTTTTCTTTGGTTTATCCTCATTTGAATTTGTAGAGCAATTTTTATCATCCAACAAATATATATATTTGTGTAAAAATGTATTCTAAAAAATATTTTTTTTCATTCATGTAATAATTAAGCAATAATTAAATTCACTTATATTTTTATCTTTACGTTTTAATTATGTGTTTAATTCTCTGAACACACTAACTAAAAGATAAAAAAATTAATATTGATTAATATAGATTATGTGTATTTTGTTATGTGATAGTGATAGTAGTAGTAATTGCACATATTTAATGATAATGATAGTAGTGTAGTAATCAGACATATTTAATGAAAAATGTTGTATTTAAAAAAGTTTTCTAAAATGTATAAAAAAATTATTTATTTATTGTATTCTCTATTATTAATTTCAATTTTTCTTAACCGATGCGTTATAATAATTTGTTAAGTTTATATATATATATAGTTCTCTTTAATTTATTCTTTGAATTTTGTTTTTCCACTTATTGTTGCTTATGTATAATTTGATTGAAAAAATATATATGTTGGACATTTAACGCACGGGTGTAAAGCTAATTACAAGTAGAAACAACAATCACCATATTACAAAAAGTGAAAAATAGGGTGACCAAATTACAATTTAAGCCTTTTTATTTAGGGAGAATCTATTTCCATTACATTAATTACTTATCCACTATATGATTATATAGTTAAGGTTATATAATCGAAACCATCTCTTCTTTAATACATGCCATGAATTACATACGGGAGGAATCATCCCTTCTTTAATACATGTCATGAACTACATAAATGAAGATATACACTATAAAAATTGAATATCCACTATAATCAATATTCAATTTTTTTAAAAAAAAAAGTTGGAGAGGATATAAACCTTACCCTAACCTCTAATATTATTATTAATGCTTTTGAAAATGCTACAAAGTATTTAAGATAGTGCTATTCGGCTAGAACAATTGTGCCTCTAGTGAAGCTCGAGCAACAATGTCTTTCGGCTTGAACAAAGGTGCATCTGGTGAGTCTTGAGCAACAGTATTTCTGGTGAGAATTGAACACTCGACCTCTTTGTTAAGAATTGAACGGTACCAGTTGAGCAACGCTCTTTGGTAAGAAAAAAACAAGCCCTCTAAGAAGCCACCCATGAATTATATAATAAATCCTCCAAGTTACTTATACTTCCATTTTTTTAATTATATTTTTATATTGAATGATAGTTATTATTTTATTTCATATTTTATGTAAAATTATACATCATTAGATATAATTTTTATTTTTTTGATAATGTAATAAGATATGCCTACAGCTTTTCTATTTTATTTTTGTGCACTTGAATGTTAATAAATATTTGTCAAGTTACTTCTCAAGAATTTTTTTTCTTTTTAAATTTTATCTACCGAACAATACACATTAATTTTTTTATGATTTGATCGAATAACCCTACTTAGTGCATGTTTGGTGAAACGTTTTGATCAAAATACTAACAAAAAATACAATATTTTCTTTTTAAAAGTATTTCAATGCAGCGTTTTAAAGTACAGTATTTTCAAAATATGCAGCGTTATAAAAATATGTTGCATTTACAACTACTCTTTATATGAAAATAGCGCTTTGAAATAGTTTCTCAGATGTGATTAAAAAAAAAACTGTGTTTTGAAAATGTTGTGTTTTAAAAACGCAACATTTTGAAAATGTTGCGTTTTCAAACGCTGCACCAAATGAAGCTTTAATCGTTTATACTCAGACAAACGTAAAAATGCAAAAAAAGATATGACATTGTCTACAAATCCGAATGATACATTTTCCAAGTATGAAATTTTACTCCTAAAACAAAATCTAGGATTAATATGAAAATATCATAATATATTCGTTAATTTGTGTATTCGTAAAAACTGCAAAAAAAGAAAAATGTTAGAATTGTATTCATGACATTTATTGCATAAAGGGTACATTTGTCCATTCAAACTTAAATTTAAATAAACATGACAATAAAAATAGCCTCTCCCTTTGTAAAATTTAAATAATCATGACAATCTGCAATTTAAAAATAGCCGCTCGGTACAGTGTACACTAATGGATTGTTAGATTTGAAAACTAAACTGAAAGTCGGCGTCGGCGGCTTCCTCGAACCTTCCTCTTCCTCTTCCACTTAACGCCTCCGTCTTCTTCTTAAGAGGAAGAATAATTCTAACCGTTAGTTACTAATCCTTTTCCTATTAGTATTCGGTAAACCAAATTTAACGACTATATATATAAACATACCCTTCTCCTCATATTCTCCATAATCATCTTCTTCAGTTCTCCATAATCATCTTCATCAATTCATCGCCTCTCTCTGTCTGTGTTGATTTTCAAATTCAAGACACATCATGGACGCAACCAATGATTCTCAGTTGCCAAGAATAAGATGGAGTGACGAATTAAGTCATGCTCTCATCAGTCGTACCCTCGCCAGTATCGATCCTTCTTCCATGTCTCGTGAAGCTTATTTAGAATTAGTCGACTACATCAACTATGACTCACATCTTTCCCCCTGCAACATTAATCGATATCTAGCTGCTCAGCCTCGGGTGCAAGTGCAACCGCCTTCTTACATGCCCTATTACCCTCAACTGCCCCAACAATCATACGCTACTCCTATGTCCTATCCGATGCAGCAATACAACGTTGGTCCCCCTCCAGTGTACCCTCAAGTCGCCCAACAATCATACGCTATTCCTATGTCCTATCCGATGCAGCAATACAGCGTTGGTCCCCCTCTAACGCCTGCAGCGTACCCTCAAGTGGCTCAACAGTCACACGCTTACAGTCCAGTGTACTATCCGATGCAGCAATACAACGTTGTTCATCCCCCTCTAGGGCCGGCATATGATGATCGGGTTAGATTTGTTGATGGAGTGGCCATAATCTTCGAGGCTGCTGAAAGCACCGATGACTACCAAGATTTGCTAGACCTACAAGAACGAATGGGCCGAGTTAATGTGGGTTTATCCAAGGAAACGATCTTCAAGAACTTGAAAACGAGCCGGGTCGTCGATGTTGCTAGTAAGGATAAAGAAGAAGGTGGTGAAATATGTGCCGTATGCCAAGATGAGTACAAGGTTAAAGAGACAATTGGGACTCTTCAGTGTGGACATCGTTATCATGCAAACTGCATAAAAGAGTGGCTGCTTCGGAAGAATGAATGTCCAATCTGTAAAGCCAAGGCTTTGATCACATAGATTTAGTTTAGTCTTTTGTTGTAATGTTGTTTTTATACATAATTTGTGTTCCAGAATTTGAAATTTTGGGTTCGGTTTTGTATTGTTAAAGAATGATTTGGTTAATGTGATGTTTCTGTTTATGTTTCTTTGTTTTATTATTTTTGTGTTCCAGGTTAAATTTTCTTTGTTGAAGTTCTGATAGGTTTCTGATAACTACTTTGTTTCTAACTTTTGAAAAAAAGAAACTGAATTATAAGAACAATGACGACCAATACCAGCTCAAGAAGTTGTCAGATCCGTGAGCTTGAGAAAGTTGTCAGATCTGCGAGCTTGAGATGTTTTTAGCTATATATGCTGGATCGTATGAGAGTCGTGAGAAATTTTAATAATAGAAATGTGAAGGAACAAGTAAGAACTCGGGCCAATTTATTTTGCAAGTCGAAATTTTGAATATATAGATCGAGTGCACCTTAATCACACAATTTCATCGTTCTAGCAATTATGGGAACAATCAAACAACGAACAATCACAAAGAAAATAGTTTGCTCTTCAAATGGAAAAAATAAAAGAAGAAAATCAACAAAAGGGCACTTACATCTATGGTTTAAATCTTGTTTGGAAGAGTTTGCAGATCATCTATCTCTTCTTCAAGATCCTTCATTTTCTTCATTCTCAGGCTCAGTTCTTTCTTTAACCCTCATCTTTCCTTGGAGCAAACTCATGTTTCAACAGTTGAGGAGGGACTTGGGTAAACATTTTTCTGACTTTTTTATGGATCTGCATACATCTGGAACAGTTTCTGATTCAGCTCAAATCCCATTCCTTTGATAATCCTGAAATGTTTATTCTCAGAGTCAACTAGAAACAGGCCATGTTCTGATGATTCTGTTTAGAGACCCTGTTGAACTGATTCTTTTTCTTGGATCTGCAACAGTAGGTTCATGAATTTCTCAAACTTTCAAGAGAATCGAAACAAGATTAAAATGATAGGAAGTAGGAGGTAGATAAGAAGATGGTACCCCAATGGAGAATTCCTAGATATTGCATGAAACTAGAATAGATGTTTGTGAAGATGGGCTTGGAATTGGAAGAACTATGGGAGCCAAGCCAAAGGAGTTGTTGAAAGTGGACCAACAATTCAAGCCTTTTTGAAAGTAGGCTCTTTAACTGAAACATCCGAAAATAGAATAGCGAACGCTTTGTAGCATTAAGGTTTTTACATACATATTCTTTTCCATGGTGAATGGATCGATGTAACATGAAAGATATATTGTAACTTGTACCCTAGAGACAATTTGAATTTGTACTCTAAAAATCAACCAAGAATGATTGATTTATGGTATAATTATCAAAAAACTAAATGCAAAGAAAAGTTTCTTACACCCTCATCCTGAAATTCACCTCCAGCCAAAATCAAATTAAAGTCCAACAATTCACTAAATGTGGAGCTACATCAATCAGACATTTGGAAGTCATACAAGTAGTTTTCCCCGAACGATGCGGATGCTAATGTAGGGCAGACCCTTCCTAGATCAGTAAGGGTGATCCTTCGAAAAGCCACAAGAGCCTTGCCCCCCAATAGAAACCAGTAATCTAACATAATACACGAAAGGTTCTTATTGCTGACAATTTCTTTGTGTCTTTTGAAAGATAGGCCAAAGATGAGCAATCATCCTAGCACTACCAAAGCAACTTTTGTTCTTTTCCATAGTGAAATCCCAGATGGGATCCCAAATTCATTCAAAGTTGAAAATAAAAAATTTAAAAATAGAGAAGAGGAGTGTGTGATTTATGCCGGCGCAAGACACAAATATCTGAACTCAATCCTTTAAATGGCCACCTTGCTATTCACCAGCAAGCCATAATATGTGGAAAAGGCATTCCCATATGTTTCTCCTGAAACCACAAACTAAATGCTAACTAAACCTGTAAGGGCGATGTAATCGGAGATATTTCTCCTCAACTTATCTCTTTAAATTTCTAAGCAACCTATGAGCTGCTAAACCTGGTCCAAACCAAAATCCTTAAGCAAGGCCCCAAAGCATTGACACTTCAGATGCATAACTCTACGACCAGTAATCATCACAAAAAATAATAAATGTCGACGACCAGTAACCATATGAAATTCAATCACACTTTATAAGCATTCTGACATGCCACCCCTGTGCTTATTCATGTGATGATTAAACTTAAATTTCATGACACCATCAACAAGCTTATCTAAAGCTCAGCTACTGAGACTGACGATAAATTTGAAATGCATCCAAATTGTCAATATTGAACTTTGCAAACCAATATGGGCAAGTATACCTCCTTACAAAAAGTTCTACCTCTTCCAACCAGCTAGTCTTCTTCTTCAGTATCACTTAAAATAGCAGTAACCCCGACATTGGTTTTCAAAACAGAAGCGCAACTCAAAACAGAAGCGCAACTGCCCAACAACAAGCCCAACAACAAACGATTGCAGCATCATATCAAGTGATCACCTTGCAGGCTTGCAAGCACAACCGAGTGAATTGATCTAATAACTACTTTGTTTCTGTTTCTTTGTTTTATTATTTTTGAGTGTTCAACGTTAAATTTTCTTTGTTGAAATTCAGATAAGTTTCTAATAACTACTTTGTTTGTAACTTTTTGAAACTGAATTATAAGAACAATGATGGCCAATACCTGCTCAAGAAGTTGTCAGATCCGTGAGCTCGAGAAAATTGTCAGATCTGCAAGCTCGAGATGTTTTTAGCTATGCTGGATCGTACGAGAGTCATGAGAAATTTTTAATAAGAGAAATAAGTTGGATGTGTAAGCGTAAATATCTCATCAAATGTAAAGGAACAAGTAAAAACTTGGGCCAATTTATTTTGCAAGTCGAAATTTTGTATATACAGATCAAGTGCACCTTAATCACACAATTATGGGAACAATAAAACAACGAACAATCACAAAGAAAATAGTTTGTACTTCAAATGGAGAAAATAAAGGAAGAAAATCAACAAAAGAGCACATCTATGGTTTAAATCTTGTTTCTATCTCTTCTTCAAGATCCTTCATTTTCTTCATTCTCAGCTCTTTCTTTAATCCTTATCTTTCCATGGGGCAAACTCATGTTTCAACAGTTGAGGAGGGACATGGGTAAACATTTTTCTGACTTTTTATGGATCTGCATACATCTGGAACAGTTTCTGATTCAGCTCAAATCCCATGTCTTTGATAATCTTGAAATGTTCATTCGCACAGTCAACTAGTACACAGGCCATGTTCTGATGCTTCTGTTTAGAGATCTTGTTGAACTGATTCTTCTTCTTGGAACTGCATCTGTAGGTTCTGATGCTTCAGTTTGTCAGAGTTCATGGACTGTCTAGTTTATGTCAATGATATCCATTATTCTTTGGCCAACCATATCAGCCAACTCCTTGACTGTTTCAGAATCAACAACACGATTTTGTAGAGGCTGCTCTACTTCTTCTAGCGACAAAAGCCATTCTTGGGAACAACTTACCAATACTAACAGGTGTAGAAAAAGCCGAGTTTGTGATTTCGTGAACAATGCGAATTATAAGATTTTTCTAGGATAGAAGGTTCCAATAAACCATTCTACCCAGATCTACAGATTTTAGTAACACAAAATTCACTAGGCAAATGAAACAATTGTAGGAAGGATGAGAGCAAGCAAAAAGATGTGCAAGGAATGCTTCAAGAAAATAGAATTGGTTACAGGAAACCGATTGAGTGAATTATTTCTATTTGCTCTTTCCAAGTTTTTTGAGCAGAACAATCGGACCTGCACACCCTTTTCTTGGATCAGTGAATTGGGATTGGAACGTTGATTCAAAATCAACATAAAAAATGAATTGAGGGATAGAAAAATATCTCAATCTTTCAAGACTATCAAGATCCTATGATAATAAAGTATGAGGTACATGAGAAGATGGTACCTCAATGGAGACTTCCTAGATATTGCATGAAACTAGGATAGATGTTTGTGGAGATGGGCTTGGAATCGGAAGCACTATAGGAGCCGAAGGAGTGGTTGAAAGTGGACTGACAATTCTAGCCCTTTTGAAGTAGGCTCTTTAACTGATCCGAAGATAGAATAATGAACGTTTTGTAGTATTAAGGTTATTATATATTTTTTTTCCCGGGTGATCTCATCGATGTAAAATGAAAGATATATTGTAACTGGTACCCTAGGGACAATTTGAATTTCTACTCTAAAAATCAACCAAGAAGATCGATTTATGGTATAATTATCAAAGTATTAAATGCAAAGAAAAGTTTCTTACACCCTCATCCTGAAACAATAGTCCTACTTTCTATTCCCTCTGTCCCAAAAAATAAAATTAAAAAATTGGTCTCACTTTCCACTTTGATTGATCCAAAGAAATTGTCTCATTCTAATGAGAGTAATATATATAGAGCAATATCAAGAAGATGCAAACAAAACTAGATGTTTAAGAAGTTTGATTTGTCAAACGAAATTATATTTTTTGCTTAATTCTCAATTTGGTCACCGTACTATTACAGAAAGTCCATTAAGCTCACTCTACAAATTTTTTCGCACTTTAATCACTCGACTTGATCTGGAGATTGGATAAGGTCACTAAAGTCATTTCCGTCCGTTATGTTGGACGGAAATCTTCAAAAAGATCAAAATGCCCCTTCCCTTCGGCACATGTTGTGCATGTGACCATTGAAGGCTTTTATTAATACCACTTTTAATTATTATTTTCTCAATCATTTCAGACTAAAAAACCCTTCTATAATTAGTTCCATCCTCATCCCCATCCCAAAACCCACCTCCAGCCAAAATCAAATTGAAGTCCAAGAATTCACTAAATGTGGAGCTACATCAATCAGACATTTGAAAGCCCTTCTCAAGCAATCCCGCTGCTTGGGCCAAGGAAGATGGAAGTCATACCAGTTTGTCCCAAACGATGCGGACGTTGATGTAGGGCAGACCCTTCCTAGATCAGTAAGGGTGATCCTTCAAAAAGCCACAGGCACCTTGCCCCCAATAGTAACTAATTACATAATACAGGAAAACCAGTGGCTGCCGATAGGCAGACTTAATCATCCTATTTCTAGCTCCTTTCAGTCTGTCCAGGATCTATTTGAGTCCCCCTCTCATATCTAAGCGGCTGCTCGTGTGGAGCTGGGTTATCAATCCTCATCTTTGATTGATAAACTCGGCATTACTATCACTGATTCCCCTGATACTGCTTATTGCCTTTGCTCGGAACATGGCAAATTTTCTCTATCTGCTGCGTGGCAGCTTGCTCGCCTTCCTCAGCCTTTGATATCTTCTACTAAATTCATATGGCACAAACATCTCCCTCGTCAGATTAGCTTGTTCATGTGGCGTCTCTGGCTGCGGAAGCTTTCTCTTGATGAGAGTTTATCTAGTAAAGGTATTCAGTTAGCCTCCCGCTGTTCTTGCTGTCCAACGGGGAATATTGAGACTTATTATCACGTCTTTGTGGATAGCCCTTCTGCTCGTTGTATTTGGAAAGAATTTAATCGCCTTGGAGGTATTCCCTCGTCCACCTTATCTATCGATCAAACTTGCTTTGCCTGGTGGTTTAGTAAACCCAACTCCATGCTGTACTCCATTACTCCCTCGATTATTCTTTGGGAGATTTGGAAATCTAGAAATTCTATCCGGTTTGAAGGAACCCGTGTCCCTCCTTGTATTATTATTGACCACATTCATCAATCCCTCCTCTCTGTCATGAAAGGGGCAGGCTTCTCTTATCGACAAATTGGTAATTCTATTTTCTCCTCTCGGCTGGGAGTCATTTCGCCTAAGGTGATTCATTCAGTTTCTTGGTTGAAGCCCCCATTGGGTAATTCTATTTCATTGGTGAGTGAAGTTGGGCAGTGAATTCATGGGTTTTTGTTGAAGGGTTGGGCAGATTATTCCTTGTCTTAATTCTATAAACAAGGTTAGATTTTGGGCTGTTATTGAGGGTTTTTAGAAGGATTTTTGGAGCAGTTTTGTGGCTGATATCGGGCTGTTTCGGGACTGTTGGTTCAGCCATAGGGCTGTCCGAAATTGCTTGGGCGATTTGTTGAATCCAAGCTTCCATATACGCATCATTAGCTGTGGCAGCTTGCGGGTATATAGTTCAGCTACGATTTTTAAGTCAAAAATTTGCACATGCTTTGGCTTAATAAGCAGTAAGCACGAAGGCTCATTCATAGTTCACAAATCACATTGTTACAGACAATAACCATTGACACTACCAAGTACCAACTAGCTACAAGATAATTATTTTTTCTTCTTCTTGTCTATGACAATTATAAATCAAGAGAAGTGTTTTTAAAGCCCTCTTACACTTCTTTGGAATGTCAAAACTATCCTCAAACGTAGCTAGTAGAATTACCTACCAATTATCTATATTATTATCTTCTCCAAATTAAGTACCCAATGGCCAATGTGTCCTCTAGGGCCTCCACTCTAGACATTAATTATATAAGAAACTGCATTAATTCAGCAAATAATCACAGCCCTATAATTTCACAAATACAAACAAAGCACTCTGTTTGTTGCTCTTACTTGTTAACTTCAGTTCAGCGAACAATCACAACCCTTTTGATTATGAAAAAAATCAAAACCCCAAGTTGTAATAAGGACAACTAAAATCAAAATCAATGATGATTATAAGAAAGCCCTAATTTTTTACTAAAAATTCAGAATGACTGACCTGTTTGAGAGCATTGGCAAACGGTACTTCGATTGAGACATTCAACTCCTGTCCAGTCTATGAAGTCGAGTAATTCAAGGTGGGGGGAACGACTGCACCACCATGCTATTCAAAATTTTCCATTAGGTTAGTTAGTTTCTGTTAGGTTCCGTTAGGTTTGTTAGTTTCTGTCACACGGAAGGGATAAAGTGAGGAATCTTACTAAGGAGGGGCTTTTGATGTTCACAGGTAATTAATGTTCAGAGTTCAAGCAAATTCATTTGGTGATCACAAAGGCTCATAATGTCAAGTTTAATTACAAATTTATTAATCACGTAAATGGTCCCTAAACTTTATAATGTGAATTGCTGATTATATCCTTATTGAATATCATGTGAGACATACGTGTGGTGACTTAACGGAAAAAAAAACTAACGAATTGGATGGAGGATCAATTGTGTCACAAGCTTTAGTAAATAGATGATTTTAG
>CM028381.1:128088956-128162991 GCA_013146195.2 Codonopsis lanceolata | reverse complement strand
ACAAATGAAAACAACTAAGCTAATCAATGTTATATCTAAAATAAACAATAAAATTTATTTAAAAATATACGACTACAAACGACTAGAATCGTAAAAACAAAACCGATAATTGAAAAAAAGAGCTTCAATTTAAAAAAGCGGGAAAAATATGTAGAAAAATAAAAACAATGCTAACCAACAAGACTACATAAACATTCCAATAAGTCATGGCTATACAACTCATGTATTAAAACAATGCATGTTATTAAAACCTCGAAATACGGTGAACCGATAGAAACAAAGTACTAAAAGTTACACATATCTCGTCAGAAAAAATATTACCTCGATCAAACTTTACCTTATTATTTTCCTTCGAACGTAATGAAATATAGCCAATTATAACATTTCATTGGTAACAATAAAAGCTGGAAATAATCTTTTAACAACTTTTGATTTTAACATCACAAAAACTTAAAAAAAAATAAGGTCAAAAATGAAAGAAAAAAATATGTAAAATGAATGGTCTTGTAACATAAAGAATCCCGAGACCAAATGCAACCAGAAGCTCTCGTACATGATTTTTAATCATTTCTAGATATCAACTGAAAAATGAATACAAAAACAAATAACAAACTAAAAATATAAATTCTAACAAAAAAAGAACAAAAAGAAGCTGATAAGCAATTTTTTTTTATATGTACGATAAATACAACGATGGTCGATGGTCGGTATGAAAATATTATTTTAAAATGACAATAAATAATGTCAAACTTAAGAAAAATGTATTATATGCATAATTCTTGATTTACTTTGTCATAACAATGATATGGGAAAAGACGACATTGAAAAAAAATAACAAACTAAATAAAAAAGCTTACTGAATTAGCTACGTAGTAAGTTAGTGATTGAGCCATCGAGTAATCGTGTCAATAATTTCTCACAAATTGTAGGAATTGATGTTGATGGTACGTAGAAGAGATGATGGAAGGAGGCAATAGAACGTTAGATCATAATATGTTTTAGGGCTAGCGTTAATTTTTCACATAAATTAGATTTTTATGGTATTTAATCATCATCGATAATTGACACCAACTAAAGGGTAATTGTGGAATAATAAATGTGTGTTAAAGACTCCTTAAAATGTCAAATGATAGATTTGTCTATTTACACTAAATCACGGTGGATAAGCAAAAGCGTAGTGGAAATAACTTCTCCTTATTAACTATTATTACTTATTATTTGTAGCTAATGACTAGAAAATGAAAATTTTTAAGTAAAGTGATGTAAGAGTTTAAGGATTCAACAATATCAAAAATTTGGTAATGTATCAATATTAGAGTTATCCTCTTCAACTTTAATATACTATAGTATAGATTTTGAATAATTACCTATAGTAAAATTTCATTTTCTAAGGATGAAGAGAGAGAAAAAAAAGTGGGTTACCGACCTTCATATACATAGATGCGAGAGTTTATCATAACTGATTAAAGTATTAAGAACTTAGAAGCTAATTAAATCCGAGTGGGTAATCAACTTTAGTGTATTGAGCATGCGATTAACAAGTTGTATTAATATACTCGATGTTATGATTTTGGGATGGGACAATAATTGGGTTATGGGTCGACCAAGGATGATGACTAAGATTTTACCAAATTAATACATTTATTTATTTTGAAATAGATATTTTGTATTTTATTTTAAACTTTTTCAAAAGAATTACTCCTCTATCTTTTGAAATGTTTATGTAAGTAACTGTTTATAATGTTTTTATTATTTATGCAATTAAAAAAATTAAATAAAAGAAGAGGAGACTGGGGTGGGGGACACCTTTGTTGCAACTGGAATTTAGAAATTTTATGACGAAAATGCCTTCCATTATAGCCGTTACTGCTGTCTGGGACTTTGTTGTCAGGAAATCCGCGATAACGCTCCCACACCGTAGATCTGCACGTGACTTCGACACGAAATTATACATTTATACTGTCCTTGGCTTTTCTGTTGCCAGAAAGAGATTTTGAGTAAATAACAAAAAAGAAAAAAACACCTTTTTTTACTAATTATTCTCTTTAACTTGACACACCATTTTTTTAAAAAAAAATTGATTATATTATAAATATTTGTAAAATATATAATTTTGTTTAATGCCCTTGAAGATAAGATCATAATTAAGATATATATATAAAAAGTAAGGATAAAGTGATAAAATATTTTTCTAAAAATGAAAATTTTGAAATAGGACAATGAAAACATGGAGCATAACCCAAACCTATCTTGGGTCACCGAGTTGCACCCGAAAACTATTTTTCTCCGACAATAGACTCTTAAATAGTACTCTTTTTGTCTCAAAATTATTGTTTTATTTGACTTAACATACAAATTAAGAAAAATAATTAACTTTATTATTAATATTGGAATAGTATGTGATTTCTTTTAAAACCATAAATATGTGGCCCAAAATTAAAATGAAAAAAAAAGTAAAGATAAAATGGTAAAAGTAATGTCATAAAAATAAAACTTTCAAAGAAAACAATTATTTTGTAAAAAGGTCTCTTGAGTCATCATACTTTTTCAAAATATTCAGCCATTTTATTTGTACATTATTTAGTTAGGCAATTGAACTATATATGATTATGTTAACAAATTACCTCATTTTTTAAATTTGTTAATTTTTTCTATTAAGTGAGTTTGAAATACTCATTTTACCCCTTTGGTAAACTAATTGGTGTGAAAAATTATCAAAAAAAATGATCTTTTGGGGCACCATACTTTTTCAAAATATTTGTATTCAACAAATCCATTTTATTTATATGTTAAAAAAGAAATAAAAAGTTAAATGCATGCTTTGTATTTGATAAGTTTATTAGAATTATTAAGAAAACAAGTGCGTGTTTTAATTTAATTGTTTCTCATGGTCGGTAAACCTTACGAAATTCGGTAAGGTTATATTATAAACTAAAACTCACACTTATTTTCTTAATATTTGAGGTAAAATTATCAAATACAAATTAATCACGTATGTTCCTCTCTTTTTTTTTTTTTTTTTTGAAGATATTGTTCAATATAAATATTTTTAAAAAGTATGGTGACCTATACGAATACTTTTAAAAATTAGGGTGACCCGAAAGATTTTTTTTTTTTTTGTCATATTACAAGTTTATTGAAAGAGTAAAATTGGAATGTCAAATCATTTAACAACAAAAATTAACGGAAGCTAAAAATGGGGTAATTTGTTGACGAAATCATAATTCGATGACCTAACTGAATAATTTAGAAATATGTAACATATATGAATATTTTAAAAAAGTAGCTTGCCCAAAAAAATCTTTTTCACAAAGAAATTTTTAAAAGTATCATAAGACACTTGTTAGCGACACTTTTAAATTTCAACAAAGTCTCTTGCTGTAACTTATTTAAATTGTCTTCTACTCCCTCCGTCCCTAAATTATCATCCTCCTTTTTCTTTTTCGTCCGTCCCAAAATAATTGTTCACTTTGAAACTTATCTTTTTAGAACATCACTTTTACCACTTTACCCTTACTTTTTCACTCTACTTTAATTATGGGCCACATATACACGGACATTAAAGGAAACTACACATTAAACCAACATAAATAATCAAGTCAATTACTTTTTCTTAAACTGTGCGTCAGGTCAAGCAGGACGATTATTTAGGGACGGAGGGAGTATTTCCTTTTACACAGTTCAAACTTGTGATAATACTACAAGTTATAGTGTTATAGCCGTTAAATAATTAAGTTGTTGATGATTTAAGAATTTAAATATCCATACCATTAATTAGAAAAGAGTATATTTGATTTAACGGGATTAAAACAAAAGTTTGTAATATTACTACAAGCTCAATCTCGTAATATCATATCTCTTTCATTTTATGCATTTGACAATTCAAGATTATAATTATTGGTGAATCTGGCACACACAATGCACAATTAATCTCATTTCAGTTAGTCAATATTGATAATTTGTATCAGTGTAATCTATTTTTAATGAAAATTTAATATTTATA
Organism: Codonopsis lanceolata; assembly: GCA_013146195.2. Classification (NCBI taxonomy): domain Eukaryota; kingdom Viridiplantae; phylum Streptophyta; class Magnoliopsida; order Asterales; family Campanulaceae; genus Codonopsis; species Codonopsis lanceolata. The sequence continues at coordinate 128,158,988 of CM028381.1, read as the reverse complement.
ATAATTATTTTTAGGGTTAATTATCTCTAACTACTTTGTGGTTTGCTTACTACCACTTTGGAGTTTGTAGTTTTATTTTTTGTACATGGATGGTAAAGACAAAAAACTTGTGTAGGACGATGTTACGGATCTTAGATTCATAAGATAGAGTCCCAAAAATAATAAAAAGAAGGCTTATGGAGTGGGTAATCTATCAACAAAGACCGTGAGTTATTCAGTAAAAAACCGAGTCAAAATATAAGAGAAAATGAGCTAAAAACTGAACAAATGTAGCTGAAACCCGCGGGTCAACCCTGATCCGGTAACACAGCACACGGGTCGCCAAGGGGAGGTGTGCCACATGTCGGCTCGGTAGGGATGCCAGCACATTAATGATATCTTTCTCATTTTGCTCCGGTTCCCTGTATTTTCAAAGTTTGTTGTCAAATTTTTTTTTCCCAAGTCTTGCAATTTTATCCTCTGTTAGTTCCGTTAACATTATTAGTCTTGGGTTGTTTGATGGACCCTAACGAATTTTGATGAAACGCTAAGTGATTCGTTTTAAAGGCAAAAGTGACACATTTAATGCTAAAAAGTGACACCTTTTGAGGTCAAAAGTTACTATTTTTATGTGAAAAAAAATAATTTTCATTAAAATGCAAAGTAACACTCTTAATACTAAAAAGTTGCACTATTAATACAAAAAAGTGACACTTTTAATACAAAAAAGTGACTCATTTAATATTAAAAAGTGACACTTTAAAACTGACTGAGACGATTTTAATTTATAAATACAAATTGACACTTTTAGGCTAAAAGTGACACATTTAATACTAAAATGTGACACTTTTAATGCTATAAAGTGACACTCTTACCGTTTTACGTCAAAAAATGACGATTTTCATTTATAATACAAAATAACACTTACCAGAAAAAAAACACATTTAAGACCAAAGTAACACATTTAACGTTAGTACACTCTCCGTTTTCAAATTATAGTCTATTTTTCATTTTTCGTCAATTCTTAAATAATAGTCATCTTTCAAAACTTTCCCTTTTAAGAAAATATTTTTACTATTTTACTTTTACTTTTTCTACTTACTTTAATTATGACCACATATTTAAAGGCATTAAAGGAAATCACACATTTTACCAATATTTATAATACAGTCAATTACTGTTTCTTAAACGGTGTGCTGGGTCAAAGTAGATAATATTTCAAAAAAAGATGGAGTAACATTTTTTAAAGGGAAAAAGTGATAGTTTTTATACAAAACGCAAAGTGATACATTATATGCTAAAAAGTGACACATTTTATACTAAAAAATGATACTTTTAATATTAAAAAGTGACGCTATTCATTTATACACGTGAAAGGTGACGCTGTAATTTTCAAAAGTCGGAACAGTTGAATTGAAATTAATAAACCTTGACCCATTTAACATAAATAAGTCGGTTTTAAGGACGTCTTACTGGAGACCTACTCGAAGGTAAAAAAAGAAGTTTTTGCAAATAATTTTACACTTGTTTATTAAGAAACAAGTACGCACTCTACCAATGGTTGCCTGCATTGCATTGCATAGCATAAAATTTTACGTATGTTTATGTTGGCGCGCATTGCGGCCGGGGACATTGCTTAGCAACGGCGATAGGCCTAATTAGTCAATACAGCTATGGAGTAAAAGTAACTTGTTCATCAGTGTCACTCTTGCATGGACTCAGATTAGCAGCAATCAATCAGAAGTTAGAAAGAACTACAGGTACATTTAAAACCAATTTTTTTTTTTTTTTACATATATTGTTTTACATTCAAAATTGATTATTGTTCTTTGCAACTTCTGTTTTTCTTTTCTGTTTTGTTTGTGTTAAAGCACAAAAATATAAAACATAATTTACATTATTGGTGTTTTTTTTTTCAAAAAATTAAGATTTTAGATGAGTTGATTACTTTACAGTTTGTGACATTGAAATACTTCATTCATTCATGACAAAGAGTCTTAATTGAAAGTCAAACTTTTTACAAAAAATAACATTTTAAATGACCAATTAGTAATAAAATGACACTTACATTGTTTGCTCCTTTACAAAACGTATCTCCATAAATGAATAATCTAGTTTCACTCTCGTGCAGTCAAAACTCAAAAGCAGAGAGTGATGCTTAACAAATCTTGTGTGATCTCGTCTATGAGTCCATTAAGCACATACCTTTCCAACTCCCTTGTAACCTCTTCCTTTTCAACAAACGCAAACATCATTTCATTCCAACCGAAGTCCCACATGCTGTTAATATCTTGATCCTTGTTACGTTGAATATCTCTCTCAAGCATTTTATGCAGGTAGTCCGCAGCATCCAATTCCTCTTTCCTACTATATAATGTTAGGCTTTCAAAGTCTTTATACAACTGTTTGACCAATTCATCCAACGACCTTATCTTGGTATAACTCATCATACATATCTTCATGTATGGATGAACAATTACTTCTTGACTTCTTGCTTTTCTTCTCATCAACTCATTCCCACAGTCTAGTTTGAGCTTAACCTCCCACTCTTGACGATGGTTATGGTCTTCCGCATAAAGGTTGCCAACAGGAATGTTGAGTTTGAAAAGTGCCTCGGCTGTGTTCAGGAACGAATTCCCTTTAATCAGAATCTCTTTGAGATGCTTTTCGTTTTCTGTCAATACCACTTGTGTGCCTGAGATAGGATCTTTCTTATGCTTCTGGTTCTGGTGGGAAACATGGCAAATCTCAATTTTTCCTTCATTCGCACCTGCTACATCAAATTATTACGGTTTTACTTTTGCCTTCTCTGGTGAGTAGTGACTGGTAAGATCAACTCTGAAAGTATTCAATTAATAGTATGTTTGTGTATGCATTTTCTTTTCTTGCTAGTTAAATGCCTGGCATTGGCTAATTAAATCATACTTACCAGCAAGTGGGTTTTGTGAACTATCTTGAAACATTTGGTCTACATCTTCTATGCAATCAGGTGCTTGGCCCGTCTGATCATTAGAAACAGATAAAACTTCTGGAGGTCGTGCTTTGACTCTGCATAACAGGCAATGAAGCATAGCGAGAGAATGAACAAATTTTTCAACGAGTAAGCAGTTTTGTATGCACATAGATACGTGTAGTTTGTAATAAGTGCAGTTATTTGAGCTTACTCTGTCCTGAAAAGTTGGACAATGAAAGACGTTTGGGCTTTGGCACTCGTCTCCGCCAGTGTTTTGAGTAATGGTGGCCCATTCACCCTCCTCTTGGATTGGTTTTTCCTCATTCGATGGCTGAATGTTTGATTCTGATTCGATGTCCACTTCTTGTCCTTTGGATCTGTTAGAATTAAACCGTTCCACCCCTTCGAGGCAGCTCATTTTCTCTTGCCTTCTCTGCTTCAACTCTTGCATAATTGAATGTTGATGCTTCAATGGTCTTGCCAATTTGTCCAAGGCTCCATTTTTTCTGCTCATCACATCATCAATCTTTCTAGGGGCCTCTCTTTTATACATTGAATCTTCCTTCTTTTGAATTGGGGAGATATGGACAGGCTTTTCTTGCCTAAGTAGTTGCTCACTGCCAGTTTTCTTTTCTTGGTTCAATTCTATTTCCTTTCGAGATTCATTTTTGTTTGAGCTCGCATCCCCGGAGCTTTTGATAGAACTCTCATCTCTGGAGAAATCTCCATTCTCTTTGTTATCTGGCAACTCTTTCAATGGCATTACATCAATAACTGCAGCACTTCTCTTACTAGGTGTCCCTTGGTTCCCATGTGACTGCTTATTCCGTATACTTGTTGCAGCATGCACAGAATTTGATGAGACCTTGGATCTTATATGACTTCTGTCTTGTTTTCTTGTATGCAACTCTTGCTTACTCATTTGCTGATTGCTTTTTTCTGGTCCATGGTTTTTCACCTGTTGATCAGATTTAAAAGGCATTTGCTGCTGCAGTAGCCCCTGATTCTTCTGGGAGATAAGCCTCGCCTCATCTATCTTTTCTGTTTGAAGTTTGCTTTTCATGCTATCATTTTTTTCTTGCAATGTATCTGTAACCGATGGGCTTCTATGGTTCTGTTTCACCTCTATGTTTCGACCCTCTTCTGTACTTTTCTGTTCCTTGTGCTTTTGCCCTCTTTCGTTATCCTGTCCATTTCTACCATTTCCAGGAATTTGATTTGACCTACCCATGTGGCTTTCTCGCTTATCAACTGCAATTTTGCCCTTGTTTGAGCCCAGCACTCCAGTGGTAACATTTATTCTTTCGAAATCCTTTCTATGAGTTTTCCCACCAGGAACTCCACCATTGGCACTGGAAGACACCTTGGATTTTTCAGCTTTCAGTGAAACTGCAGTATCTTGAGTTTTCTGTATCTTGATGGATTGCTGAACTGCCTTTCCATCATTAATTGTCAAAGTTCCGAGCTTCTCAACCTCTCCCGTACTTATCTCAGCATTCTTGATGTTGGTATTTGAGCTCCTGTCCACCCTCCCTTCTTTCTTTTCTGGAATGTCTTCCAACCCCATAAGTTTCGCGATTACATTGGAAATCCTCCCTTTTTCGGATTTCAACTGAACTGAACTCCCAGAATTCTTCTTATCTGACAATGTAGAAAGAGTTCTAAAGTCTGGGCCACAACTAGCAGACCTTTTATGAGACATTGAGCTCGGAGGATCTGTTGAATATGTTATGGCCATTAACCTCTGATTTACTGCCTCATTTGTGCCCTGAGAAATCCTCGAACGCTTATCAAATGAGAACCTTGGAAGGTCCAGTTGTCGCTGCTCGGCTATCTTCACATCATTGTCTTCGTCCTCCTCATCCTCGTCAAGTAAAGTGATCCGGTTTCGGTTCTTTCTCTGAGGGCTGACCATGTACTCCGAAGCTTCTTGCAGGTTTACAAGCATCCTTAAAGACTCCTCCAAACCCTTGGCCCCTTTCAGTAGTTCTTTTCCAACTTCTATAGAATACTTATCAAAATTGATGCCATTGGAACAGGCTCTAAGGATCTGGTTTAAATTTTGAACACCTTTTGATATTTCTTTGATATGAATATGTGAGATGGTTGGAAACTGACTGGTCGAGGAACGATGTGTATTGAAGCTTCCTGCTCTATCCATCTTCCCCATATCTAGGGATCTCCTTCCAATTTGATGTAGGAAATCTATCATTGAACTATTCTTGCTTGAAAAATCCAATTTACCAGCTTTTCCTCCATTTTGCAGGGCATAAGCAAAGGCCACGGACAGATCTCCTATATAGTCTGAGCTTCCGTTTCTTCTGTAAGAAACAATTTGTTGTGACGATTCTTTGATGTCAAGTGATCCAGTTCTTGAAGAAGACCTTGTTCGTTGGTTCATTGATTTGGAGCCAACCTGCAGGCAGATGAACAGTAAGCACAAAATTGAGTGTGTAAACTGATGCCAAGGTATTTGCATTTTTGGTAAGAGAATTGACATACAGATTCTAGTGCTTTATTTTGCCGAGATCCTCTGTAAGTTTGGGCAGGACTTCTGTAGGCATCTGTTTATTTGAAATAGAGAAAGTTACAAGTCATTTGATCAAGGTTTTGATGGTGAAATCTCAGAAGTTATGATAAGTCCCCTAAACTCTCACTTGATGGCATAACAATTATTCTTTGGAATACGTAATTCTTAGAGTCCTAAATTTCAAACTCGATTTTGTTTGAATGTGTGATGCTCTATTTTGTTTTATTTTACTTTGGGGGGGGGGGGTACCTCGTACGGTACGTGTCCAACCTTCAAGCAAATAAGTTTCATGATGGACAAGTTTTTATAGAGATTTAAAATTTGTGCGTATTAATGAAGCTCAAATTTATATCAAATGATGCGGTTAATGTGTCATCTTATTTCGACATTTTATTACCACTATAAATTAAAAAGTTATGTTAACAATATGACACATAAGTGCCACATCATTTTACAGCAAATAAGTTTCATGATGGACAAGTTTTTACTCAAGATTTAAACTTTGCATGTCGTGACACCATTTGGCAATTATATACCATGTTTACAATCTAATATCCACAAGAAGCTTTACAGAATCATATTCGTCCATGTTTCTAGTCTTACTGTTGCAATAATCTTAGTTTTAGTTTCATTTGACACAATGATATGTGTTTGACTCTGCAGCAGAGGACCGTACACAACTAATTCCATCAGTTCGATTTAGTTCCTAAAGCGTAGTAACATATATTTGCTCATTTCATGTCTCTCGAACTACTATGTAGCTAAGAAAGAAGCTTTTCAGCAGTTAAGATCGAGTAGAAATTTTCTACAGTTCTTGAAATGAGTGTACTACATACACCTTGCCTTATCTAAGAGAAGAGATCTACGCTAGCAGAACTAATCTAGCTGCATCAACCTATTACTCTTTCTTTTGAAAAATATCTCCAGGGTACGAATCCATTTTCTGTTTTGTGATTTCTCAATTAGTATCAAAACCTACCATCTGCTATATTGGTTTGAAGATAAGGTCGTCCTGGAAAACAGGTGTTTGATTCATTGAGGTCATAGCCGTATACACTCCTCCAAGTTATTGTTATTTTAAAGCACTGGAACATATTCATTTCTTAGCAAGGAGGTTTACTAGCTAGAGAAAAGGCAACCTCCATCCCACCAAGCCAACCACCCCCTCTAACAGTAAACAGAACAGCTTATGAAAAGATAAGCTAATAATATGTAAAAAAGTTATTTTCTTTATGTTTCTGCACTTTACAGTTGAGCCTTCTATGCATGAAAATGTAAATATTAACTTTTGCTTTTGGCATTGCTTCAAGTCATTGAACAGGAATATTGATCAAGATTAAACTACTCTTTGCATTCCGCCAACTTGTATTACAAGTCGTTGAATTCCACATATGTTCAGTAATTTTCCCTATTCATGGACTATCATCTATATAGCAGTTCATAATTAATGTACAGTATTAATTAGAATATATATATATAGGCATATCATTATCCGGAGAAAAGGAAACAAAGGTTGATTTTTACATGTGCATGGAAAAATTTAGAGCTGATCATGTAATTATATTTATGTGTAATTAATAATTGAAATCGATACCTCTTCCTGTTGAGTGTGAATGGCTTGAGGTTTGTGATGCTGCCATTTGTTCTTTTCTCAGTTTGAGATCATGAAGTAGCTTCTGTGCAAAATCCGACTTGGTTGCCATGTTCTGCTACTCGATTGTTCGTTCGTTGTTGCAACCTCTTATGTTGATGGCTCGTATTGCATCCCAATTAGTCTCAATTCCAAGTTGATCAGAAAACTCTTTGAGGAATCGCGGAGCATTGGATATTTTGTTTGTTGGGAATGTTGAGGAAAGATTATAATTGGTGACATATATGTAGTTGGCAATGGTCTTTCAGAGTTGGGTAAGGTGGAGTTGAATGAATGTGGAGTTGAAAATGTAGTGGTGCAATGTTGATAGTTTGACACTTGACGTGAACGTTAGATCTCTCGTTGGGGTTGAGGGGGGAGTCAGTGGTCTTTGTAATACTTGAGTTACCATGACTTTGATTCAAATGTAAGCAATGGCAGAGATTTTTCAAGGTGCTTCCTTTTTAAGCTTTCTTTATTTGCAAAGATTCAACCATTTCATTTTTTTATACTAGTTAATTATTTAGTCCGTGCTATGCACGGGTATAATGTGAGATATATATATATTTTTGTAATAATAATATAATTTTTAGACATTATTATTAGATTGTTAATCTCTTTTATTGTTAGAATTTTTTTTATATTGTTACTAATATTAAACGATTTTTTTACCTAAATACTTTTAAAATTAATATAAGTTTCTAGCTAATGTGAGATGCATATTTTGTATTAATAATAATAGTAATTTTTTTTTATCTAAAAACTTTTAAAATTAACATTTAACTTGATAATAATATTAGAAGTCATTTTGTTAAAAGCTATTAAAATCATAATTCATTTTTAAACAATTTGAGATACATATTTTATATTTTTATTGGTAATGAAAGTTTAAGTCTTTTATCTAAAGACTTTAAAACCAACACCACATTCTAACCATGTGGTATACATATTTTCTATTAGTAATATTGTAAACTTTTAAAATCAACATCACTCTCTAATCAATGTATAATACATATCCTCATTTGGTAATAATAGAAGAAGTCTTTTATTTTAAAATTTTTATAACCAACATCTCTTCCTAAATAATGTGGGATGCATCTCTTCTATTACATTGACGATAAAAGTCAAAGTCTTTTATCTAAAGACTTTTAAAACTAACATCATTTTTTAGCAAATGTAAGATATCTCTTCTATTAGTAATAATAGTAAAAGTTTTTTCATCTAAAATTAAAATTAACATCACTTTCTAACCAATGTGAGATATACATATTCTATTGATAATAATGGTAGAAGTCTTCTATTTAAAGACTTTAAAAACAAACATTACCCTCTACCAAATGTATAATACATCTATTCTATTGGTAATAATAGTATTTTTAAAACCAACATTAATTTATAGCCAATGTGTGATACATCTTTTCTATTGATAATAATAGTAGAATACTTTGTAACCAATGTGAAATACTTGCATCCATGTGGAAACTATAAAAACTTTTGGTTTTCAAGTGACTTTGAAAATCAACATCACTTTCCAACCAATGTATGATGCATTTCTTCTATTGATACTTAATAATAGAATTTTTAAAACCAACATCAATTTCTAACCAATGTGGATACATCTCTTCTATTGTTGAAAAAATAGTGTTTTTAGTGAAAGAAATTGTGCAACTTGAGGCACGAAATTATTTACGTGTCATTTGTTTGTTGACGAAGGTAATTGCGCAAATTTGTTCTACTCGGTGAGAGCATCAAAATGATATATTTATTTGTCCAAATCGAGTTTTGGGTAATAAGATATCAAGACTTAAAGTATAATACTTGTTAAAATAATTAGTGTTTTTAGTGAGAGAAATTATGCAACTTGATGCACAAATTTCTTTACGTGTCATTTGTTTGTTGGCGAATGTAATTGCGCAAATGTATTCTACTCGGTGAGAGCATCGAAATCATATATTTATTTGTCCAAATCGAGTTTTGGATGAATAAGATATCAAGAGTTAAAGTATACTACTTATTAAAAATTAATGTTTTTAGTGAAAGAAATTATGCAACTTGAGGCACAAATTTCTTTACGTGTCATTTGTTTGTTGACAAAAGTAATTGTGCAAATGTGTTCTACTCGTCAAGAACATCGAAATGATATATTTATTTGTCCAAATCAAGTTTTGGATGAATAAAATATCAAAGCTTAAAGTATGATGTTAAAAGTGAGTCATTAGAAGGAATATCTAACCTTGAAGAGTTTTATCCCACATTGGTTAGAAGTAATGTTAGTTGTAATTTTTTTTAAATATAAGTCTTCTAATATTGACAATAGAAGAAGTTATATATAATAATACTAATACTCATTATTATGTATTATTATTAGTTAATGGTTAGAAAACCAAAAGTATATATATATATATATATATATATATATATATATATATATATATATATCTTATATTGCTAATAATAGTAAGTCTTTTATATAATCTAAAATAATTAAAAATCAACATCATTTTTAACCAATGTGAGATATACATTTTCTATTGGTAATAATGGTAGAAGTTTTTTAACAAAAAACTTTAAAAATCAACATCACTTTATAACAAATGTATGATACATCTTTTCAATTAGTAATTAATAATAATATTTTTAATACAAACATCAATTTCTAACCAATGTGTGATACATCATCTCTTCTATTGGTAATAATAGTAGAATATTTTGTAACCATGTGAGATACATCTCTTGTAAAAGTGAAAGTCTTTAGTCTTTTAAAGACTTTAAAATCTAACATTTTCTTTTTAAACAATGTGTTATAATATAAAATAATTTAAACTCAACATCATTTTCTAGCCAATGTGAGATATACATCTTCTATTGGTAATAATTGTAAAAATATTTTATCATATATATATATATATATATATATATATATATATATATATATATATATATATATATAATTGGTGAGGAGCACTATGGTTGTGCCACCTCACCACCTTTGGATAAATCTTCATTCTATAGCATTGGAAGCTTTAAAAGCTTTTGGTTTTCTAGTGACTTTGAAAATCAACATCACTTTCCAACCAATGTATGATGCATGATGCATTTCTTCTATTGGTACTTAATAATAGAATTTTTAAAACCAACATCAATTTCTAACCAATGTGGGATACATCTCTTCTATTGTTGAAAAATTAGTGTTTTTTGTGAAAGAAATTGTGTAACTTGAGGCACGAATTTCTTTACGTATCGTTTGTTTGTTAACGAAGGTAATTGCGCAAATGTATTCTACTCGGTGAGAGCATCAAAATGATATATTTATTTGTCCAAATTGAGTTTTTGATAATAAGATATTAAGACTTAAAGTATAATATTTGTTAAAAAAATTTGTGTTTTTAGTGAGAGAAATTGTGCAATTTGAGGCACGAATTTCTTTACGTGTCATTTGTTTGTTGGTAAATGTAATTGTGCAAATGTGTTCTACTTGGTGAGAGCATCGAAATGATATATTTATTTGTCCAAATTGAGTTTTGGATGAATAAGATATCAAGAGTTAAACTATAATACTTATTAAAAAATTAGTGTTTTTAGTAAAAGAAATTGTGCAACTTGAGGCACAAATTTCTTTACGTGTCATTTGTTTGTTGACAAAAGTAATTGTGTAAATGTGTTCTACTCGGTAAGAACATCGAAATGATATATTTATTTGTCCAAATCAAGTTTTGGATGAATAAGATATCAAAGCTTAAAGTATGATGTTAAAAGTGAGTCATTAGAAGTAATATCTAACATTGAAGAGTTTTATCACACATTGCTTAAAAGTAATGTTAGTTGTAAAAGTTTTTAAATATAAGTCTTCTACTATTGACAATAGAAGAAGTTATATATATTAATACTAATACCCATTATCATATTGATTGTTATTAGGTATTATTATTAGCTAATGGCTAGAAAACCAAATGTTTTTATAACTTTCATTTAGAATGAAGATTTATCTAAAGGTGGTGAGGTGGCACAACCATAGTGCTCCTCACCAACTTTAAATATATATATATATATATTTTACTTAAAGAGTTCACTCTTAAAAATTAAGACATAAAAGTATCATTTTATTACTAATCAATTACTAAAATGCGTTATTTTCTTTAAAAAAATTGACTTTCAAACGGAGACTCTTTGTCCAGAACAGAGAGAGTACTATTTACGCTGTGCCTCCTTTCTTATTTTATTGGGTTAACTTCACCATTGGTCCCTGTACTTAAGACCTTTCTAGGAATCGTCCCTCGATTCAAAAAGTGTCCACTTGGGTCCAAAGTAGAGTTTTTTTGCACACTAGTAGTCCCTTGGTTAGATGTCGTTAGTTCTTCTACTGTTACGTAGGTATGTACGTATCATGTGAGTTTTTTTAGGGCAAGAAAGCCGATTCATTCAGGTTGTCTATGAGTCCATCCCCTTCACCACCATCAACGCTTGTCACCCACACACCAACTCTGTCTCTTCCCTCCTTCCCTCTCTCTAGAAAAGGTCAATCAAAACCCAACATTTCACCACCACCCTCCTATATTCAACCCAGTTTCCAACTATTTTGACCACCTACATCTCGCCCACCATGAACGCAAACCCCCTCCTCAATCTCAACCCATCAAACCATCAATCTGCTCCAAAACTCCAATACACCAACCTAATCAGAAAAATCTTTTTTTCAACCCACATGGTTCCACTCCCTTTGGTCACAACATCAAATCAATTAAAACCCACAAGCTTCATCTTTACTCGACATCATCAACAACATTTGTTGTACACCGATTCATGAAGAAAAAAAAAAGTTTTGAGTCGAAGTTGGAGCAGATGTAAAGTAAGTTTGATGGGTAGGTGGTTATGGTGGATTACATTGCATCTCTTCTAATAAGAAATGGTTTTTTGTTCTAAATTTTTATCCCACTAAATGATATTTTCTTCAAAAGCAAAGCTCTTCTCAATTATGAGGTCAAGTTGAGCCAGATTTTGAGGAGAAACAGATGTGCATAAATTTGATTGATTTCAACTCATTCTTATAGAAATTGGGGAAAATCTCAAGCATAAAATATATTTCTTGTTAATTAGACACCCTAAGGAGCCGTTTACTCACTTAGATATGTGAATTGTTAAGCAACTAAATCCTACGAGAATTTAGGTCATTTTTCTTTGTACTCTTCTGACGCAGCAGCGAAAATAACAATAAGAATTATTTGTTGGGTATTACCCTATACAATCTTATAGAATATATAGTAAATAATAAAGAATAACGAAAACTAAAACCGTTGAGCTGCTGCTGGTTGCTTCAAACCACGAGTACGCCAGTCCAAGCCAAATTGGACCTTGATTTGCACCCCCCCCTGCGGGCGCGGGAGGGATAGTACTTTCTATACAAGCTTACCCAACACCAAGGGAGCCTTTGTATATAAACCCTTCAAGCTTTTCACATTTTCCCAATGTGGGATAACCCACTTCCAACATTTCAAATGTCCTACTTTAAACTTCTATAACTTATTCATCCGATATCCGAATTGGACAAATAAATATAGTATTCTTATGTACTCACGGAGAAAAACATAATTCCACAATTACCATAGTCATTACATAAATGACTCACAAATAAATTAGTGCCTCAAAGCCCCAATTTACTTCACTTAAAAACACTAGTTTTCCAACATTCTTATCACAAGAAATTCCTATCAAACAAGCCTATGACGTCTAAGGGTTCTCAAACACAAAGCAAAGAGAATAAGAAAAGTCAATATATCATCAAAACTAATCAAAAAATGCCATATAAGGAGTATTTATACCCTAAAACAATTCAAACCCTAAAAAGATTAATAAAATGAAAAATTACGAAAATAACCAAAACACCTAAAAACTTCAGAGGACCACAAAAGGGCTTAAATAGCATTTTTCGGCTTTAAAACCAGCATAGCACGGGCTAAAGCCCATGAATCTTGTAGGGCTCGTCGCGAGCTTCGATTTGATGTGTGGCGTCGTGGCGGTCCCTGTAACCCATCCAAACGTGAAAGTTATGGCCCTTTAAAGTTAAGCCAACGAAAGAAGTGATTTCTACTAGAACCTGTTTCAAAAATGACACTTAACCCCCCTAAACTTTGAATTCTTCCCAAAACTCCTGTTCAAATATGTTTCTGCCACCTTTTCTACATCAGTCTCCCTCACTTGAAAATGTCTCGACCTCGAGTCCTCAACAGGATAAAGAGGGTCATCAGGGAAGAACTTTGTCAAATCTGCCACGTTCAAAGTCGGAGAGATGCTCCATTCAGCCGGTAAATCTACCACATAAGCATTGTCGTTAATCTTCTTCAAGATCTTGCACGGGCCAATCTTCTTTGACTGCAGCTTGTTGTAAGTTCACACTGAAATCTCTCCTTGCGCAGGTGAATCATCACTAAATCATCCAGAGCAAAAACTTTGGACCGTCGCCATGTATCAGCAGCCTTCTTATACTTAGCATTAGAAGCCGTAATGTTCCTGACCACCTCAGCTTTGACAGCCTCAATCTTCTATGCCATGTGTTTGACAGCAATACTGTAACCAGGAATCTTGGGTAGTGGAACCAAATCAAGGGTGTGTCGAGGAGGGTGTTGGTACACAATCTCAAATGGGGTTTTATTCGTAGTACGATTAACTATATTGTTAAAAGAAAAATATGCAAGAGCCAACACTGATCCCATTGTTTCGACCGATCACTACACAAACAACAGACAATTGATCCCAAGGTCCAGTTGACCACCTTCGTCTATCCATCAGTTTGCAGATGAAATAAACTGCTAAATTGTAATTCTGTTTGAAACATGCGCCATAACATACGTTAAAAGAAACTCATAAACTCCGTATCCCTATCATAAGTGATGGACTTAGGAACCCAATGCATCTATATGAGGTACGTCTGAAGTCTTTCGACATGGAATAAAGTGTGCCATCTTTGAGAAACGGTCCAGCACCACGAAAACAAAATCATTGGATCTCTGTGTATGTGGTAAACCCAACACAAAGTCCATGGAAATATCCTCCTATGGAGCCTCGGGAACTAGAAGTGGCATGTACAACCCAGTATTATGAGATTGTCCCTTACTCGTCTGACATACGAGACATTTCTGCACGTACTTGTAGGTATCCCTCTTCAACTGTGGCCAATAATAACTCTGCGCCACTAACTCAACTGTTTTATCCCTGTCACAATGACCACCTGCGATGTAGTTCAGCAATAAGGCCCTCGTACACCGAGCCCCTCGAAATACACAAACGGTCCTTAAAGAACAAAAAACCCTTCTGAATCATAAAAGGACCCACTGAATTACCACCAATACACTTAGCCCAATCTTCTGCAAAATCATTATCCTTACCGTACAAGTCCTTCAAACAGTACAACAATATTCTGCATAGTCACCAACAGAGTCGTGTGACGACTAAGGGCATCTGCTATCTTGTTGTGTTGGCCACTTTTGTGTTTAATGACAAAAGTAAACTGCTACAAATAAGCCACCCATTGAGCATACATACGGTTAAAAGTTCGATGTCCGTTAATATACTTTCAACGCCTCATGATCAGTGTGAAAAACAAACTCGTGCTGAAATAAATATTGTTCCCAATGTTTGATAGCTTGTACCACTGCATAAAATTTAATCTTGTACGTTGTCTGTTTCTGCCTAGCTTCCCCTAACTTTTCGCTCATAAAAGCCACTCGTCACCGCTCTTGAATCAAAACGACACCAATCCCAACTACATAGGCATTAGTTTCGAGCTTGAAAGGTTTATCAAAATCTGGAAGAGCTAAAATTGGGGCGCTGGTTAGCTTATCCTTGATCACTGCAAAACTAACATCAGCCTCTTTACCCTACTGAAACTTCCCTTTCTTCAAGCATTCCGTGATTGGAGCCATAATGGTGCTTAAATTTTTGATTAATCTCTAATAGAAGGTGGCGAGACCATGGAAACTGCGTACTTCACTCACAGAATTAGGTCAAGGCCAGTCCGGCTCGAACTTTCTCTTCATCCACCTGAATGTCGTCTACAGAGATAATAAAACCCAAAAATAGTAATTTATCAAGCATAAAACTGCATTTTTTTAGGTTACCATACAATTCATTCTCTTACAACACCTATTCATTCTCTTGCAACACCTACAACACTGATTGGAGATGGCCAATATGCTCCTCCTCTATACGACTATAAACCAGAATATCATCAAAATAAACAACCAAGAATTTACCATGGAATGGTTTCAAAACCTGGTTCATAATGCGCATAAAGGTGCTAGGAGCATTAGATAACCCGAATGGCATGACCAACCATTCATAAAGTCTCTCCTTCGTTTGGAAGACTGTCTTCCACTCATCATGATGTGCGTAAAAATGCAACTCGGGCAAGAATACCCGACGGTATCAAGTAATAAAATGTACCTAAATACGAGTTATCAATCCCACATCGAATGTACGTAATTCTCACTCCAACTAAGTACCAAAATTAGGATAACTAATTGTAAGGGTAAAATAGGCATGGCCTATTTTATCTTGTTTTCACCTTTCTTGGTCAAAGAAGATTTTTATTTTAGTCAATGTTTATTTAGGTGTTAGATTTTGTTTAGAATACTTTTGGTAGATTAGTTTGTTTTTTTTTATAGGAAAATCTTTCAAATCTTTCAAAAGATTTGATCTTTCAAATCTTTCAAAAGATTTGATCAATATATTTTTGGTAACTAAATCTCTGCAAATAATTTAGTTATTCCATGTATCATAGTTTTGTTAGAAAAGATATCTTGCAGTTTTATAGCTAATCTCTTTCCTAGTAGGAAGGTTTCTTGTGTCGTGTTCTATAGGAGAGGGGTGCCTATTTATGGAGGATGGAATCTGTGGCCTGGTGTGCTGAAATGAAGAGCTGACAAGAGAGAATCAAGGCACGGAGCTTAAGCGAGAAAAACAGAAGGAATAAACTGTGAGCTTGAGAGAGAGCCATACACTAAGAGAGAGAGCGGTTCTTCCATATGAGCATGTTGTTTGAAGCTTCGATGTGCAACATCAACTTCTTTAAGTCATGAATTGAAGCGATTTTGTGTCCTTCCTTTTTCTGTCATCAGGAAGTTGTTTTCTTTTGTTCTTTCTTCCCACGTTTGGTTTAGTTGTTTATGTGGGTTTTTTGATTCTCCAAGATACTATATCTTGTGAGAATTTTTGCTAAGTTATTCATTGTAAAACATTATTGATTTTAGTAAATTTTGTGTGGCTTTGAGGCTTGATCTACAAGTATTAAACTTGTAGATTGTTTTTGATTAAAATTTGTTTTCAAAAATCATTAGAAAGCGAATTTCTATACAATCTTCATTGCTCTTGTTTTTGCTATTAGTTGCTGTTTTCATTGTGACTGTCATTGTTGCAACAATCACTGCAACATTGGTACTCACATTGACTCATATCGAGAATCTGTGGTATCGCGTTCTTTCACTAATTATATTTGAGTAAAAAAAAATGAATTAAAATCTAAAAATATAAAAAATATCTAAGAAAGTAATTAAATTTAATCTACTGCGGAGGTGGTTTGGCAATAACAAATCAAGATAAAAATATATGAGTGCAATATTTATAGTCTAGCCAGTGTTTAATTGTAATCATCTTTTTACTTTTTTTTACTTAAGTCTTGGTAGTCATGCGCACTATTTTATTCACTATGGGCTCTCGTAACGTATATCAAATCTAGCTACAACTCCTAGCTAGGGTTCTCGCGCCTTATAACTTAGGAGAAAATAGACACATGTCAAAACAAACACCCAATAACTATCTACGCATGATCTCCTCTCGGTCTCACGTAACGCAAACAATTATTGTGATTTTTTGAATTAATAGGACGGGCACTCGCATCTTATCCTATAATTCTAGTGATCATCTAATGGTTCACTACGCCATAAAAAGCATGAATAACACACAATAATAACCAAACACATGGGTAATATTTCGTAAAAAGAAATTCTCTCTTTTTCTACAAATCATGTTGGTAGCCGAGACAAATAAAATTGATAACTACGGGCTCTCGCATCTTATAGTCAACCCTAACCTCCCCGACCTCGCGAATGGCTAAGGTGGTTCGATCACGTGTCAAACCAAGTCTCACGATGGCTATCGGTGTGTGTCATAAAAACACCAACTATTAAATTGATTGGTCCGAAATATAAAGGTAGCTCTCGCGGATACTAAATATTTCTAAAATCATTTAATTAATGGTCAATTAATTAAAAGCATTAAACTCACAAATAATAACCCAACATGAATGTGTACTAAATAAAGAGAAAGATTAAATTAAATCACTACATTTGACATAGAAGAATAATTGCATTTCCATAAATAATTTAAGCACAAACCAATTCAACATTTACAAAATTAATCAACCCTAGAAATCATAACAACTATCATAAAATAGAGATAAGAATAATTAAACCGAACAAATCGCAAATTCGGAATTGAAATCATTTGTAGATGCATCCTTGGCTCTTGATTAGAAGCTTCAAACCTTCAAAGGTGATCAAGCTTTGGAGATTTGGTGAAAAAATTGGGTGAAATGGGGCTGGTGCCCCATTTGGGAGCAATGTCCCAAAATGGGGACTTCCAAAAAAATGAATGAGGCTGTTGGGAAGAAATAAACGGGGAAGGCAAGAAAGGCAGGGGCAAAATTGGAAGCACAAAAGAGAAGCATGTGCTATTTTGGAAGGAAAAATGTTGTTGGGTCACGGCTGGAAGAAGGGTAGCCCAGGTGAGGGACACGCATGTTATCCATGGGCTGAAACGGGTGAGGTTGTGAGGGAGATAGGGCGAAATGGTAGGTGGAGCTGGATTGGGCCGGGCCTGCTTGGGTCCAGCAAGGGAGACGCGGGCCGACTGGGTTGAGGATAAGGTGGTGATGTGGCGTATCCGCTGGGCGACAACGCAGTGAGGAGTTTCAGGATATTTGCTCCAGTGCCCCTTGAGTTCCATGGAGTGAGCACCGACATCCTTCCTTGCCCAGCTATTGCAGATTAGTCCTCTGTTAACGATGTTAGCCTCCGTTAAGCCTGATTTGCCTTGGATACTTAACGGATTTAATGGATCTTGACCGAATAATTTGTAATTCAACTTTAAAGCTTGAAATTGCCTCGAACTTTATGCTAATTACCATATAAATGTTTGATTATGCTTGGAAACCTATATTAAGCACAAATACACAAATAATAATACTTTCAAAGCATAATTAACTCAAAAATAGCACAAAATAAAAGGAAATTCAAGGGAAAATTCATGGAAATCTTGGGCTCATCACATCACTAGGCCGAATCCGTACTTGATGATACCCACTCTTCAAATCAATCTTTGAGAAAACTCTGGCACCACAAAGCATGTCCAACATATCATCCAAGCAAGGAATTGGAAACATATACTTCACTGTAATTTTGTTGATCGCTCTACTATTAACACACATTTTCCAAGTCATATCTTTCTTGGGTACTAAGAGTTCCAAACTGTGCACGAACTCATACTTTCCTGGATATACCCTTTCTTCAGCAGGTCTTCCACCTACTCTCTCAGAATCTCATGCTCGGTTGGACTCTTCTAATAGTGAGGAAGGTTAGGGAGTGTAACACCTGGTAAGAGATCGATGTGATGTTAAATATCTCGTAGAGGTGGTAACCCTTCGGGTAGTTCTTCCGGCATAACCCCATGAAACTCATCTAACAAACCTCGCAACTTCTCAAGAATAGAATCAGAAAACCCAAGAAATCCAGTACTCACTACAACAAATATAACAAGAACACGCGAAGTCTCCTGAACAAGCTCCTTACCAGTACACAAGGAAACCCTCAACCGGACAAAGAGTAAACTTCACAATATCCTTAACAAAAATAATCAGATTATCCCTACCCTTATGTATAACATTAGTATCAAACTGCCGTGGCTTACCCAATAATAAATGGCATGTAGTCATGCCAACAATATCATAAAGCACGACATCCTTACATCTACCGACAGAAAAAGAGATAATACGTTGTTTTGTTACCTTAACATTGCCAACAGAATTAATCTAGCCAACGAGCAACCAGGTTTTTACTGCGCTCGCTATCAATAATCAACTTAACCACTTGCTCACTCACCTTTCCGCAAGTGCGAAAGATGTTGTGCCGCTACGGGTTTTCGCTCTCTATTGGAGTTGTTAACATTAGCCTGCGAACTACAAATGTCCCATGACCATCTTCAGGTTCCCCAAACTGGTCTCCATTGGGATCTTCTATGTATTCCTCTACATCAGCTCCAATCCTCCTCCAAGGCAACCCGTTTTGTCACATTAACTTTACCGCGATTAGGGCAATTATTTGAGATATACCCGACTTGTCCACGCCAAAACACTTAACACCAAAATTCTTGGTGTAGGGGTTGTTATTTGTACGACCACCGACAGCTTATTGGCCAGCAGCCCTCCACGGATATTGCTTCTGTTTGAGGTTTGGGGTGTCACTTTCTCCTCCTCGATTCTCTAAGTTGAAACCAGTGCCTTCTCTTGAACCAGAGGTTGCTTGGACCCTGAATATTGTCCCATTAGTGTCGTCGACGTTGATTCCCTGAATCTGCGAAAAGTCTATTGACCTCTAAAGATTTCATAATAGTTTCATCGACTGTATTAACAGTATACAATTGTACCTAATTTTTAACGGTCATTCAACATACCTTGTCGTTTGCTACCCTTCCGTCTTATTTAGATTATTGCAAGCATAAAGTCTATGGAACTTGCTGGTGTACTGCTAAATGGTCCAATCATCACGTCTGCAGTCATGATACTTCTGATACAAGACTTGATCATAATCGGTAGGTAAGAAACGAAGTAGTAACGCCTCCTTCCTATGCTTCCATGAACGGATAGTTGCTTACCTTGGCGTCTCATGTTGTTCTGTAGTTTCTCCAACCAAGCAGAAGCTCCGCTCTGTAGTTTGTACACAATATATTTCACTTGCTTGTCCTCCGTAATCCCCATAAGCTCGAACTATTTTTCAACTTCTATAAGCCAATCCAAAAAGTCCTCCAAATTCAGATCGCCAGTAAAGAAAGGTAGGTCAACATTGATTTTCGGATACTGCTCCACGTTCCTCCCCAAAAATTTGTCTTCCCTATCTGAATCTAAGTCATCATCCCTAGCCGACGGATCACGAAGAGGGTTCACCCTATACCCTACAGGTTCTGCATAATCCCCTGCTTGTTGCCTAGGGTTTATACCAATTTGTAGGTTATGTACCACTTATATGACAACCCGGCTTGAAGCGACCATGTCGTTCATTGTCTGTTGCAATTGTCCAAGAAGGGTACATAGTACAGTGTTGATGTCGTTGTTAATGTCGTAGTTAGCCGCCATCTTGCAGGAAAATAATCTGCTCTGATATCAACTGACGCAACGGAAATAACAACATGAATTCTTACCTCGAGAAATTCCTAACAAACAAGCCTATGACGGCTTAGGGTTCTCAAGCACAAATCAAAGAAAATAAGAAAACTCAATATATTATCAAAACTGATCAAAAAAACGCCATATGAGGGGTATTTATACCATAAAGCAATCCAAACACTAAAAAGATTAATAAAATGAAAAATTACGAAAATAAACAAAACACCTAAAAACTTTAGAGGCCCACAAGTGGGCTTCAAAAACGTTTTTGGCTTTAAAACCAACATAACATGGGCTAAAGCTTGTGAATATTGTATGTCTCGTTGAAAGCTTCGATTTGATATGTGGCCGGCCCCGTAACTCATCCGAACGTGAAAGTTATGGCCCTTTAAAGTTAAACCGACAAAAGAAGTGATTTCTACTAGAACCTGTTTCAGAAATGACACTAAACCCCCCTAAACTTTGAATTCTTCCCAAAACTCTTGCTCAAATATGTTTTTGTCACCTGTTCTACATCAGTCCCCCCCCCCACTTGAAAAGGACTCGACCTCGAGTCCTCAACAGGATAAAGAGGGTCATCAGGGAAGAACTCTGTCAAATCTGCCACGTGGAAATTCGAGAGATGCTCCATCCAGTCGACAAATCTACCTCATAAGCATTGTCGTTAATCTTCTTTCAAGATCTTGCACGAGCCAATCTTCTTTGGGTGCAGCTTGTTGAAAGTTCCCACTAGAAATCGCTCCTTGCGCAGGTGAACCATCACTAAATCATCCACATCAAAAACTTTGGACCATCGTCCATGTATCAGCAACCTTCTTATACTTAGCATTAGAAGCCATAATGTTCGTGACCACCTCAGCGTGCAAATCCTCAATCTTCTTTGCCATGTGTTCGACAACAATACTGTAACCAGGAATCTTGGGCAGTGGAACCAAATCGAGGGTGTGTCAAGGAGGGCGTTGGTACACAATCTCGAATGGGGTTTTCTTCATAATACGATTAACCATATTGTTAAAAGCAAACTCTGCAAGAGCCAACACTTGATCCCACTGTTTTGGCCGATCACTACACAAACAATAAACAATTGATCCCAAGGTCCGGTTGACCACCTCCGTCTGTCCATCAGTATGCGGATGAAATGAAATGCTAAATTGTAATTCAGTTTGAAACATACGCCATAACGTACGCCAAAAAAACTCAAAAACGTTGTATCCCTATCAGAAATGATGGACATAGGTACCCCATGCAAACGAACAATCTCCCGAAAGAACAAAACATATATATGAGGTACGTCTAAAGTATTTCGACATGGAACAAAGTGTGCCATCTTTGAGAAACGGTCCACCACCACGAAAACATAATTATTGGATCTCTGTGTACGTGGTAAACCCAACACAAAGTCCATGGAAATATCCTCCCATGGAGCCTCGGGAACTAGAAATAGTGTGTATAACCCAGTATTCTGAGATTGTCCTTTACTCGTCTACTCGTCTGACATACGAGACATTTCTACACATACTTGTAGGTATCCCTCTTCAACTGTGGCCAATAATATCTCGGCGGCACTAACTCAAATGTTTTATCCCTGCAACAATGACCACTGTGATGTAGTTCATCAATAAGGCCCTCGCGCACCGAGCCCCTCGGAATACACAAACGGTCCTTAAAGAACAAAAAACCCTCCTAAATCATAAAAGGACCCACTGAATGACCACCAATGCACTTAGCCCAATCTTCTGCAAAATCATTATCCTCAACGTACAAGTCCTTCAAATAGTCGAACCCATAACAATATTCCACATAGTCACCAACAAAGTCGCGCGATGAGGGCATATGCTACCTTGTTGTGTTGGCCACTTTTGTGTTTAATGACAAAAGTAAACTACTGCAAATAAGCCACCCACCGAGCATACATACAGTTAAGAGTTCGATGTCCATTCATATACTTCAACGCCTCATGATCAGTGTGAAGAACAAACTCGCACTAAAATAAATATTGCTCCCAATGTTTGATAGCCTGTACCACTGCATAAATTAAATCTCGTATGTTGTCCACTTCTGCCTAGCTTCCCCCTAACTTTTCGCTCATAAAACCCACTGGTCACCGCTCTTGATTCAGAACGACACCAATCCTGACTGTAAAGGCATCGGTTTCTAGTTCGAAAGATTTATCAAAATTCATGATCAAAGGACTAGGTGGGGTGGGATTGCTTAATCTATATTTATATTTATATATCTATATATATTTATGAAAAAAAGGTGTACTATTTTGAAAAGTTCCGCCAAAATTCACTTTCCAAAAATGGCAACATTTTTATATTGTTGAGTTGCATTTTTTGCTTTAGGAATTGAAACTCAAACCTAACTTTTTTTTATGGAAAACTAGCATTAAACGAATGTATTGAACGTGTATCACCTCTTATAATATGATGGGTTGTTAAGATTGATCGTAAAATGAGTCCATTGAATATGAAGGAAAAAAATCTACCTTGGAATATTAAACAATGGCTATTAAAGCTTAAACTTGCAAACTTTAAACAGTATAAATACATCCAAACTTCAGCAGTTGACAAAAATCAGTGTATAGCAACAACAACATATTGCTCTATAATGCATATTCTATTTATTTGCTCGCCCTTTCATCCATAGCTTGGGTTTTGTTCTATGCTCGATTTATATGCATCCACGTTTTGTTGCCCCAACAAAAAGAATTTTTCATTGACTAATACATGTTCAAAAATCTAGATCTATATAAAATTTTGATACAAAGACTAATAAAAAGAGAAATTTATCTACAAGCTATGGTGAGACGGCGGTCATAGATCTAGACTTGTGATATTTTCCTTGACATGATATATATATATATATATATAACTAATCATTAGAAGACATGTATCTATTTTTAAAATTTTAGATCTATTCCATCAGTATGTATTTAATTATTAATTGTGTATCGCGATATATGATTTTGAACCATGATGAATGATTTCAAATTGTCTAACTGGCACTTCCATTTTATAACTGTGCATCGCGATCCCAAATTGATGCATCATGATTCAAACAAATCTATTTTCATTTCATAGCGATGCATCGTGAATCCAAATCAATACATCGCGATTTGAATTTTGATGCATCACGATTCAAACTGGTTTCATTATATAAATCCTCGTTTCGTTGCCTAAACAATTGAGATTTAATTTCCAATTTCATGGCTCACTGGGCATTTCCGGGACATTTTATGAAATTTCTTTATAGTGGTTTTAAAAAGATGGAACTAGAGCGGTTAAAAGTTAGACAATAGGTACTGACCAACATTTTTTTTCAAATTTCAACCGTTCTGCCCTTCGATATTTTTTTATATCGAAAAAAGGTATGTCATGTATCGGGATGCATGAAGTACTTCTTTTTCAGTTTCAAAAAAATATGAAGGTATAAATCGGTTGAAAACTTTCTAGAGTGGACTGATGTACAATTTTTCCCTAATAATATTTGTGGTTCATAACGAATTAGTTAGAATGATTCTAGATGAAGTCAACTAACAACCGTAGAACATGCAAAAATTAATTAGCGTGTGATTTTGTGTCTTTTGTTAAGTGCTTGTTTTACATAATTGAGTTGTCATGTATAAATTAACAATTTTTGTTTTTTGTTTGTTTGTGTTTTTATAATGAATAGTCATATGAAATATATGTTGTAAAAAATGTTGGTTCCCAACATTTAAGTCTTAAAAGTTCTGTTCAAATAGTGTTATACCTGACTTTAATTTCTTCTTTATTGGATATAACAAACATTATGAATTATTTATGATATTTGACCAGCTAGTAAAATAATTTCACTAATTTATTTATATGTGTTCGTATTTTCAAAAAACAACATTTTTTAAGATTTGACCTTATTGAGCATATCTAGTTTAGCCTAGTGGTAGGTCCATGAGGTAGTGGCTAAGTTGTAGAAATAAGGTTTCACAAAGTGTGAGGTCTCAGGTTCAATTCCTTCCCATACCCCACTTGGGTGGAAAAAAAGAGTATATCTAATCATATTTCTGGTGCATTACTAATAAGGAAGAATAATTCCAACCAAATCAATTGATAAATTTGGGTCATGTGAAAATTAGAGTGTTCTTGAGTATAACTAATCATATTTGTGGTGCATTATTCACTTTTATTTAAGCATATAATTTTTAAACGATGTATTCGTGCAAAGTGCATTTTGGCGGAAACTTTCTAGATTTGGAATTCTCTCTTTATATATATATATATATATCATTAATTGGAGTACATTAATTCAAAGGTCTTTCGTATTTTTATCACTAGTGATGTTTTCGTACGTTGCACAGATTGTACATGTATAAAATTATATACTCAATTAAAGTTGAATAATACACAATTAAAAATTTTAATGTGACAATATAAACAATAAATAATAGACAATAAATTTAAAGATATAAAATCACATAAATTTGAAAAAGTTATTATAACTTTATTTAAAGGTATTTCCTTGTTCCGAAATGGAGGATTGGATGAAATTAAATCATCTCTGTCATTCGTTAAATCAACAATTGAAAATAGAATTGTGCCTGTGAATGACAAAAATTGATAAAGATGATAGTATGTGATATTTCATACTAATGTAATAACTATAAAAATATTGGTTATTGAAAATACAAATATATAAAAATACATAAATAAAAACTACTTTACTGAATAGTCAAACATAACACCATTTGTTATACAGAGTATATGATAAAGGAGAAATTGAAATCTAGTATAACACTCTAAACATAACCTCTAATTCTAAAATATTATAGAACGATAATTTCTGCAACATAATTTTTATATGATTATTCAAATAAAAAACACAAATAAAAAAATTATAAAATGTAACAACATAATTTTAAAATGACATTTCAATTACATAAAACAAATGAATTATTCCTTTCTCCCAAAATTTCTATAGCATAAGTACACCATTTTTTTCAATCGAAAAAGTCCATTTTCATTTAGTTGTTCCAATAATACTTAAATCACATAGACGATGTAAATTTCTTCTCCGTCGTCATCGAGTTCGTTCGCCTGAAGACACAAAAAAATGGTCGTTATTAGGTATGGCAATTGAGTGGGGTGAGTTGAGTCGGGTTAGAATGTGTAACGAAACCGTTAGCATCCAAATATCAAACGAGTACGAAATGGGTCGGGTTGAAACGAGTAAAAATAGGTCACCCCGTCTTAACCCGACATTCCCCCCCCCCAAATGATTTTATAGTATAAAAATTCATGGGTCGGAACGGGTGACGGGTCTGACCCGCTTTAACCCGATCGAACAGTTAATAAATTTCCTGGGTTGAAATTGGTTACCCGTTTTGACTCAAAATTGTAAACGAGTTGGGTTGCATAATTAGTGGGTTGGGCGGGATAATGAGTTAAAATTAGCAGGCCTAGTCTTTTTTTTCCTTCAAAAGGTTGGAGGGGACATAGACCGTACCCAACCATTATTTTTTATTTTTATTTTAATTTCTTGAAAGGCTACAATTATATATATATATATATATATATATATATATATATATATATATATATATATATATATATATATATATATATATATATATATATATATATATATATATATATATGAGATACATTTGGTGTAGCTCGAACAAATGGTGCCTCTTGTGAGACTTTGAACACCCAACCTCTCGGTTGAGAGTAATGAATTACGAAGGTGCCTCTGGTAGGGCTTGAACACTCGACTTCTCCGTTAAGATAAGTGAGTAGCTAAATGTGGTCTTTTGGTAAGGCTTGAACAACAACGGTGCCTTTGAAAATGCTTGAACATCCGACCTCTCTATTGAGAGTTGTAAAGTCTATGGTGTCTCTAATGAGACTTGAACACTCGACTTCTCTATTAGGAGAAGTGAACAGTACCATGCCTAGTCGTAATGGCTAAAGAGGAAAGATAATATGAAGTTGGGTGGGGAAGAATGGTGGTTACTAGGCTTGTAAACAGATTGAATCTTTTTGACTCGATTCGGTATTCGAATTCGATATTCGTATCTGAAATATTCGAATTCGAATTCGAATATTTTTTTGATTCTGTAGCACCCAGGAATTTCCTTACATATATTATGATATTTATTTGTTAATCACAAATATGTTAGTGTTAAACTTGCAATGCTAGCATGTTAGTCAAATAGTATTTTAACTTGGGTTTTGAGTTCTAATGAAAACTTGGTTATAGCGTGTGAAAGAACGCGATGCCACGGAAACTCAATATGGAACGATGTTACAGTCAATGTTGCAGTGAATGTTGCAACAATGGCTGTAACAATGTGAACTGAAAGTGTTTCACAAAAAATTGCAGCGGAAGAATTGTTTTAAGATTTAAAAACAAACAGACTTAGAAAGACAGAAAATCACACAAAAACAATCTACAAGTATCAAACTTGTTGATCACGCCTCAAGGCAACAAACTTTATTAAGATCAACACTGTTTTTGGAACTTAATAATAAACACAAAATTCTCACAAGATATATAATCTTGGAGAATCACAAAACCCACATAAACTACTAGAACAAACGTGGGAAGAAAGAATTAAAAACAAGAAACGACTTCACACAAAGCAGAAGCACGAAACACAAGCTTCGAAACACAAGGTCGTGTTCTGAAGAGTTAACGGCAGCGAGCAGCGGCTCCAGTATAAAAAATGAGAATGGTCTTCGTGTATTAGAAGTTGTTTTCTTCTCACAAGATTGACACACAAGACTTCGGATTGAAAAACTCTCTTACACCTGCTTTCGAATATTCTCTCGATTCAAGGCTCTCGGCACACACACCAAAGCGGATCGACTCTCTCTCGCAAGACAAGCACTTCTCGAGCGATACCTTCTATATGCTCTCGGCTCTCGGTCTTCTTTGCGTAGTTTCTCTCTTGTAAGCTCTTGCGGCGTGTATCTCAACCAGAAATCACCTCTATATATATAGCGCACCGGCACCAGAAACACGGCACAAGGAAAACAATTCCTACTAGGAAAGAGATTAATACAATATTAAGAAAGATTATGTTTCCTATTAAGACTAAGATACATCAAATAACAAATTTATTTACATAAATCTAGTTACCAAAAATATGTTGCCTAAATCTTTTGAAAGATTTGAAAGATCAAATCTTTTGAAAGATTTGAAAGATTTTCCTATCAAAAATCAAAACCAATCTACCAAAAATAATCTAAACAAAATCTAACACCTAGAATAAACATTGACTAAAATAAAATTCTTCTTTGACCAAGAAAGGTGAAAACAAGATAAAATAGGTCATGCCTATTTTACCCTTACAATCTCCCCTTTGTTGAACCTTTTGGTCAAATCAAAAACAAGTGTTTATACAACACCAATCAAATCACCTAACCTTGCATTGGTTAGAAAAACTCATCTCCTCTGAATTTGTGCAAGGAGCACAAAGCAGAAATCATCACCATGACAAGAAACACTTGATCTCTCTCCTATTTGAGGAAAAGGAAGAGATAAAATCATCTTTAGGAATTCTAAAAATCAAAGATTTTGAAAAACACAATGAAGTGTTCACCAAGATTTAATCACACACCACTTAGCAAAAACGAGCACATCATATCCGATTCAAAACCTCTTAGTTTCCCACAAAAATTAGACAATCACTAAATATTTTCAACATGGAGATTTTTGAAAATTGATTTGCCTGATTTGAGTATAGGACAAAATTTCACCAAGGCGATATCGATGCCAACAATGCATGTCCTAAAATGTTATGCCTAAAAACATGATAACTAAAAGCTAGGCAAAAGAAATAAAAAAAAATGCAATCACACACAAGTGATAAAGACCAGATCAAAGATGTAGTTTCTAATGTTCTTTGCATTGGGAGATGCATTCGCCAAAATTGTGATTTTAATTTCAATTTTGTTTTTCTTTTTTTTTTTTTTTTTATTTTCTCAACCAAATTTCTCTCCCAAGATAATAATTTTTTCACAACCAAACTCCATAGGTACTTTATTTCCCTAGGAATATAGCTCTACTTTATTTCAAGCTATTCAACACATGCCACTAGGAACCTTTCACACTATTTACCAAGGGAAGCAATTTTGCATTTGATCAACCCATGAAATCCGAAGATTCATAGTCCCAAAAGAAAGGTGCCACAACCTTGTTCATAGGTAGCTCTTTTCCGTTAGGTAGCTTTCACACTTTTTCAATTAAGGGGAGTCAATTTAATCAAGATCAACCCATGAAAGCCTAAGCTCCATAGTACTTTGACAAATTGCAGCATCCCAAAAATTTCAAAAGGTAGCTCTTTCCTTTGTGGACTTTAAACATACTCAAGAACTTGGAGAGAGAGAAAATCATAACAATGAAACCACAACAGATTTTGAATGAAATTCCCAAGCAACCACAAGAGGCACATACATGTGAAACAATGATCTAGAGTGCCCTCTAAAGACAAAATGCAATCATGCCTAAATTTTTTTTTTTTTTTGTTTTTTTTTTAATAATTAACTAAGTGTAAAGACATATGGCACACAAAACACAAGAGATTTCCAAAGATTGAAAAATCTCTCAAAAACAAGACACTTGGCAAATATATCAGCAAGATGATTTTCGGTCCCAACATGTTCAATGCAAACAATTTACATAATCAACCAAGTCTCTAAAAAATGGTGTCTTATATTAATGTGATTAGTTCGAGAATAATGAAGCTGGATTTTGTGCTAAGAAAAATGCATAGGTGTTATCAAAAACAAGGTTAACACATCAATGTGAACACATAATCTTTGATCATTTGAAGCAACCATAAAAGATTTAAGGCTTCTCTCAAAAATATTTTGATAAGCATGCAAATTTTTGAGATTCAACCTTACTTCTTCTCCTTGTGTATATCCCATCATGAATATCACCTATCACTTGAGAGATTGGATGGTTTTTTGAATACGGACTAGGAATATCATGGCTGCAACCATTCAAATTTGACTGATTTTCTGAATGTACGGGACCTCGAAAGTTCGGGACTGTTTACGAATCTGCCAGTTTCGTCAATGTTGCTCCCATTGTTGCAACATTGGGTGAAACATTGGGTGAAACATTGTGAATAACATTGGTTGAACTTTCGAATATGCAAGTTTAGTCGATCATGTGCAGATTTCTGGTTTCAGAATCTGGTTCTGAAGATTTTGGAGGAGGTTCATCATAGGGCGACTTAGAACCGGGACATATATCAAAGGGTTCACAATATTTGGACTGCCTTTGTCATTACTACCCTTAGGAACCCACATCTGTTTAAAAACTTTGGGTTGGAGATTTTTGAAAAATTTCGATTTGTCTTTGAATGAGGCTTCCAATGTGTGCGCCAATGTTGCAACATTGGCGCGTGCTTCATCGGTTACGCCAATGAGTTTTTCAAAGAAATCTTGCCTCATTTCATTCTCATACATGGCCTTTTCGAGAAAACAAAAGGGTTGTATGTGACCGAGCTTATGGCGAAGTGACAAACATAATTTTTCTTTCTTACTCTCGGTTTTCACGAGTTTCATGAAAACTTTCATTGGTGTTCGGTTCGGATGTTCCTTCTCCCTCTTTCACAAATACCTTAGGGACAAAACCAATACGATCTAGAAGTATTACAGATCATCAACCTTTTGTTTGCTAGAATTCCACTTGGTCATGGTCTCTTTTGCTTGAGTAATTTGCTCCTTTAACTTCTCAATCTCCATATCCTTTCTACTTAGGACACTCTCCGCCTCACTATGCATTCTTTTTGTTCTTCATTAGCCTCCTTTTTTATTCGTTTGCCTTTCCAAGCCTATAACTTGATGAGCTCTCTTTTCCCAATCTTTGTACAACTCTTTGTAACCTTCTAGCAGTGCGAATCGTGTCACCATCATCCTCTCGCAATTGTGGAATTAAAACAGAAGAAATTGTTCTGTTTACGCTCAATGTCTCTCCCAATGTTGCTCCGATGTTGCAACATCGGGTGACACATTAGGCTATCTGCATTCGAATCGGAATCACAAGACATTCAAGCAAGCGAGTCTTTGGGCATTCTTAGTTTCAGAAAAGAACGAACATTGGCAAGTCCTTCACATAAAGTCGAAGGGCCTCCCCACATCTTTGGCGATTCATAATTTGCTATCACCTTAAAAGTATTTGCATCTAAGGCCTTATAAATTGCAGACAAGGCTTTTGAGTTAAAAGAAGCAGTGTTCCTATCATCATTGGTCCACTCAGATTCTTTGGTGATCTTGACATCACCATCGAATCTATTTTGGGAGGACTCCAACCATTTAAAAACAAGCCACGCTCTTTCATCAATGGATTTGATGAAGATGCATCTTGACTTTCCATATAGAATAATTAGCATTTGTGAGAGTAGGAGGACGAACCACGTTCTCATACTGAGAATCCATCACGTCTTTAAACAGAATCGACTCTTAGTGATATCAAGAGGAGGCTCTGATACCAATTGAAAGAACGCGATGCCACGGAAACTCAATATGGAACGATGTTACAGTCAATGTTGCAGTGAATGTTGCAACAATGGCTGTAACAATGTGAACTGAAAGTGTTTCACAAAAAATTGCAGCGGAAGAATTGTTTTAAGATTTAAAAACAAACAGACTTAGAAAGACAGAAAATCACACAAAAACAATCTACAAGTATCAAACTTGTTGATCACGCCTCAAGGCAACAAACTTTATTAAGATCAACACTGTTTTTGGAACTTAATAATAAACACAAAATTCTCACAAGATATATAATCTTGGAGAATCACAAAACCCACATAAACTACTAGAACAAACGTGGGAAGAAAGAATTAAAAACAAGAACAGCTTCACACAAACAGGAAGCACGAAACACAAGCTTCAGGAAACACAAGGCTGTGTTCCTGAAGATTTAAACAGCAGCAGCAGCCTCAGCAGGTATAAAAAATGCAGAATGGTCTTCGTGTATTAGAAGTTGTTTTCTTCTCACAAGATTGACACACAAGACTTCGGATTGAAAAACTCTCTTACACCTGCTTCTGAATATTCTCGATTCAAGGCTCTCGGCACACACCAAAACTGGATCGACTCTCTCTCTGCGCACAAGCACTTCGAACGATACCTTCTATATGCTCTCGGCTCTCGGTCTTCTGTAGTTTCTCTCTTGTAAGCTCTTGCAGCGTGTATCTCAACCAGGAAATCACCTCTATATATATAGCGCACCAGCCTGTAAAACACGGCACAAGGAAAACAATTCCTACTAGGAAAGAGATTAATACAATATTAAGAAAGATTATGTTTCCTATTAAGACTAAGATACATCAAATAACAAATTTATTTACATAAATCTAGTTACCAAAAATATGTTGCCTAAATCTTTTGAAAGATTTGAAAGATCAAATCTTTTGAAAGATTTGAAAGATTTTCCTATCAAAAATCAAAACCAATCTACCAAAAATAATCTAAACAAAATCTAACACCTAGAATAAACATTGACTAAAATAAAATTCTTCTTTGACCAAGAAAGGTGAAAACAAGATAAAATAGGTCATGCCTATTTTACCCTTACAGCGTGAGTTGGACTTGTGCAATAGCACGTTTGGAGTCTGATTGTGTTATTTATGTGTTTTGAATTATTTGTGTGTTTTAGGTTGTAGACTTGGGTAATTACCTTATGAAAGTCCATTTTAGCTCAAGATATGTTGGGCTTAATGTGTGACGTGTTTAAAGTCTGTATTGAACTTTGGTTATGTTAGTTATGATTTATAATATTAAAATATAAATATCACGTTAAAACTAGAAAATATATATTTTCGGCTAGATTGACCCGAAGTGTATAGTACGTTACGTGTTTATTTTATATTGTTAAAATATATTTTTATTTTAAACTTGACTAGTTAATAATGATTAGTTAATGTTTAATTGGATTTAATTAGTTTGACTTTTGACCAATCAATAAGGTTGAGAATTTTAAATAAACAACTATTTAAGGAATATTTTAAGTTTCACCAAGTGAATGGTCACTTGGATTTTTTGGCCACACAACATGAAGAAGTCAACAACAATTAAGTTCCTTTTCTTTTCCTTTGTTTAATTGGGTGGGTGGTGGAGTCTCCCGTCTTTTCTTCTTTGGTTGGTTTGGATGAGTTTAACACTCATGTAAGCTTCCTCCTCCTTCAGCGTGCGTTAAGAGAGAACAATGACGGTTTTGAGCTTTAAGCTCAGATTACGAAAGATTTACTCACCTGTATTTTATTCCGACTCCGCAGGGACGTTATATGTGTTGAGGGTTACATTTACACCAGAATATTTTATGTTTTCATCGATATGTTTCAAAAGAGGTAAGTTAATATTCCATTCCCTTTGTATGTAGGATTGACATACATGTACTGTGGGCTACCCCCACGTGATTTGTTTTGAATTTAGAGTAAAAATACTCTCGTTATTAATTATTGAATATTTGAACTGATATGTATAATTAAATGTTTGTGATTATTATTTGGGCCGAATTAATTATTGGTAAGATTATGTTGGGACGAATCCTGCAAATCACAGTGATGCCCGAAATTTATAAATAATAAATAAATGACTCAACGGAGTCGATTTAGGAACAATAAAATATAATGAGTGTTGTATTGAGTTTCTACGATATTAGAGAATATTTTAGGTTTGATATTTTATATGAAATATCGTATATGTCTTAATTATGTTTAAGCAAATAAATGTTTCTGTGTGTATTTTAAGCAAATAGATACTTATGTCTTTTAATTCAAGCAAATAAGCATGCTTGTATGTGCTTCGAGCCCCTGTACTTGGGACTCGATGGTTGTGTTTAATAACAATTAAACAACTACTTGTGCATCGCATTGCGTCCAGCTGACATATGTGGTTGTGTCGATAATGGGACGACAGTAGTCTTTACGAGAGTTAAATCTCGTGATCGCTACGGGTCATTACATGGGTCACTCCCTTGTTATTTACCGTAACAAGGATGTAGCCTTTGTTAGAGCAATTCACATGATAGACAGAAGGCTAGACTCTTGTGTAGAACTAGGGGTAATGAGACTCTTGGTTAAGTCTCAATGTCATTGGTTCTGGATACTATTGGATTCAGACATTATTTCAGTAAGTGTACTGCAACAGCAACGCAACTACGACTTTTGGGTAAAACTCGGGGTTTTCTGGATACTATTGGGTTCAGACACGACTTTGGTTTTCAGTTCTGGATACTATCAGATTCAGATAGTATATTATGTGTATCGCGATAACAACATATCTATGGTATTCTTCTGGATTTCTGGTGCAGTTATATATGTGTATTGCTTTAGCAGCACAGCTACTATGTTTTATAGCAGGACAATTCAAAAGCTCTCTTGTAGATCCAGCTCAGATATAAGTCAGATTGAGATACTGATTTATATCCTAACTATGTGTCTATATTACGTTAAGTCAATGTGCATTATAACATGATCAACGTGAATTGTGTATAATATATGAATTGCTATACTTGATATATCATGTATTGTGTATTATGTATTGGTTATATGTGTATAACAGCATGACATATAGATCACGTAGTAACTTATTGAGTTTATCACTCACCCCGTTCCTTTTGTTTTCCTTAGATCCCAGCCAAGCAGGAAGTACGCAGTGAGGTCGGCGAGATTTATTAGACATCGACAGTCTTTGGTATGCAGCACTTCATGAGGCTGTATTGTGTTTTATGAGGACATGGGTTTATAGGAGAGTTATGTAAACTCTTCCTTGGGTTTGTGTTTCATATGGTATTATTCATTTGTTTCCGACGTGTAACACCGTGCTTGTATATGATACTGTAGTGTTGGTTGACTTTAGAGCCTGGTGTAGTCCGGGCATTGGCTCGTTGACTTTGTTATTTTGTTTCTCGGCCTTTGGTGTCGTGGTGTTTTTAATTATCTTCTTAGTGATTAATAATTTGTTAATCATGTTTTTTTGTTTAGCCCACTTTTAATAGGGGCTTTGCACGTGTTTTATTTCTGACTAGTGTGTTTTGTTTTGATGTTACACGCTTGACCCAGATTTCGTATAGAGATTTAGGGTCGGGTCGTGTCAGATTCGATAAGGATTCGAATACGAATACGAGGGTGATGGTATTCGATTCAATTCAGTATTCGAATAAATTATATATTTAATATATATATAGTTTTAAAAAAAAAACTAACTTTCTAACCCTTACCAGTCTCGACTTAGCCCTCAACCCCAAGTTCAACAGCCTCCTTCCGGTTCCAGACTCTACTCTTCGAATTACAATCTTCTCCGTCCTTTCTCTAATGACAGCTCTCTCTATTATATGGTATGTATTCCTTCTATTAATTCATATTACTAATCATTTCATGCTATGAATATATTTACTCAATTATGTAATTTGTTGATTTTCTAAACAATCTTTTTTGCCGAATCGAGCAGCAGCTGAGAAAGAACACTCCCGCCCTACTGTAATCTTTTGTTTGATTTCCACTTTTAATCATTGAAATTTTTTATTTGGATCATGAAATAGTTGGATCTTAATTTGATTGCTTTGTTCATTTTGTGTAATTATTCATGTTGTTATGAATTTGATTCGCAATGGATGAAGCAATTGAATTCTCCACTTGAAGAAGTGGATCCAGAAATTGCTGACATCATTGAGCTAGAAAAGGCTAGACTATGGAAAGTAAACACTATAGCATTATTATAAGGAAGAGCTAACACATACATTTTAGTTTCGAACAGTTTTTTCATGCTTTAACTATTCTTGTTTCTAGAGGTCTTTCATTACTTTCCATGTGATGTTACAAATTCCAATGTCACCACAGTGAATGCTTAATCCCAATACCAGATTATAATGCCTTCACTAATTAAATAATCTCCACTTGAATTGCAATGAACCAAAAGGTGTTCCTACTAATTGGATTTATTATGTTAATGAAACTTCAAATACTAATGCCAGTGAATGTGTAAGGATTTTAGATATTTTTTAAAATTTATTTGAGATATTTGCATATTTTTATGATTATGACAATCGAATTGATATTTAATTGATTTTTATTTTTATTTAGGAGAAAGACGAGCCAATTCATATCATGTTGCGAACATGATGGTTGGATGGCGGATGCAATTTTGATGAATTTGACAATTGACATTTATATATGTATTTGATAACTATTGTAAATGTTATGAATATTTGATCTTATGGATGTTATGAGTTTTTGTTAGAGATATTTAATGTTATGGATTTTTGTTATGAATATTTGATGTTATAAATGTTTTATTCATATTAATTCATATTGAAAATTTGAATACTCGAATCGAATATACGAATAGTATCGAATTAAATACTCGAATCATTAATTTATAAATAAATTTTGGAAAAAAACATAACTAAAATTTCAAACCGAATACTCGAATCGAATATATGAATAATATCGAATTGAATACACAAATCATTGATTGATAAATAGATTTTGAAAAAAAATATAGAAATAAAATTTCGAACCGAATACTCGAATCGAATAATTCGAATATTAATTTCGAATCGAATACGAATAAATTTTAATATTCAAAAAACAAACGAATATGAATACGAATACGAATACGAATATTCAGATAATTTCATGAATACGAATCGAATATTGTGATATTCGATTCGATTTGATTCGTTTACACCCCTAGTGGTTACTACATAATTGTGTCTCCTCCTCCTCCTTCTTCTTCTTCTCCTCTTCTTCTTCTTCATCGTCTTCTTCTTCTTCATTTTGTATTTGTGTGTGTGATTCAACGTATATTTACTTTTGTGTTTGTATTATTATACATATAATATTTGATGAAATGTCGAAATATGAATTTGTTTGTTGTTGACACCCTTTTTGAAACTGGATACATCAATTTTGAATCACAATGCATCATTTATAAATTGTGATGCGTCGATTTGGATGCGAAATAAATGTAAGAATGCATTAATTTTGAATCATTTGTTTATTGCGTGCATAAAATGCTAATTTTGAATAATTTTGAATCATTTGAAATTATGTCTCATATATGTTATATCCGACTTCAATCCCTCCTTTATCTGATATCACAAACGATATGATATTTTACTAAGTAAATTTTAATTATTTTTATACATGTATATTTTCAATAATAAACTTGTTTTTGCAGCTAATAATACAACGAACTATCATTCGTAATTGATTCTCATATTCATAGGTCAAAATATCTCGTCAATTGTTGATTTAACACATGATGAATATGTTTTAGATTCTTTTGTTATCGTCATTCCGATGAAATCCTTTTGGTCTAAAAATATTTATATGCGACGATGATGGAAAACAACTGTTGGTCCCAAAATAGGTTCAATCTAGGCTAGAAGGGGGGGGGGTTGAATAGCCTAGTTGTGTTTTTAAAAACTTTTTAAAACACTCTCAAAGAGTTCTTCTTTTCCTTTCGAAAACAATTGTATAAGACGAGTCAATGCAGCGGAAATTAAGGATTGCAGAACTGATTGAAGACTGGTGTTGATGTTGTACAGGCTCAGCAGCAGACTTACGCAGTAGTGATATAAATAGTAAAGATGAGCAGAAGTAATCCAAAGAATACACAGAATTTAGAAGCGGTTCGTATTGTGAATAGTACTACGTCCACTACCAAAGTAATTAGCTTTGGATTTTAAAAGGTGCACTTGTTTATCCACTAGATGTGAAGGTAATTAAGATCACTAATGGATCGTGTACAAAAATAGTTTTAAACCAAGTGTATAATGATGAGAGAAACAATCAATTAATAATTGTTCTCTCAAGTGCTAAAGTAAAGAACAGTTTAAAGCAAACTAGAAGAAGCTGAAACAGAATAAAGAATGGCAGATTTGCAACTTCAGGAAGTTTGGTGGAGTGTTAGTTCTTGTCCTTTAATCTCTTGAATGTTTATGAAGATGAAGCTTAAGTATTGAATGTGCAAGAGATTGTAGTTTCTTCAGATCTTCAAAACTTGAATATATACCAGCGGAGATCCTTCAGACCGTTGAACTGATAGTGGAGAGATGTGTCCAACGTTAAAATACATTGAATGCATTTCGGCGCCTTGTAGGATGAGTGTAGCAATAGACATCAGAGATGCAGTGATTGCAGAGGCAGACATTCCTAAACAGAGTAAGATTTCAGCTCACATGCGTTACAACTTTGAAAGTCTTCTTAGCCAAATGAGGTAATGTCTTCAGTCTTCATAATTTAGGTGACAGTCTGGACAGTTGTCTCTGAAGCCAAATAGTTTACTTCTTTGGAGGGAAATCTGATGAAGATAAATTGAATATTATTTTACTAGATATTAAAAATATCTAGATCAAATAATATGTGACCTAATTCCACGTGTTTGTCTGAACTTGATTTTGAGCTTGAGCAGACTTCCAAGTATGCTGTTTGAACTGTGCTTTCAAGGTTGCTGTTGAAGCCTGTTGGCTCGCGCCTTGTTGAAACTAACACTAAACTAGTTCTAATACACCCTTGATTCTGAGACAGTTGTCATACTAACCGGTACGCAGACCTATTAGCCACTGTGTAGTAGAATCAAAAGATGACTCAACCAAATCTAGAACCTATGAAGGTCAACAACAACAACTTGGAAAATTTTCAAATTTTGTAATATTATTGATAAGATACAATGATATATATGTGTATATATATATATATGTGTATATATATATATATATGTGTATATATATATATGTGTGTGTATATATATATATGTGTGTGTATATATATATATATATATATATATATGTGTGTGTATATATATATATATATATATGGGTGCATTTAGCATATAGTGCAATAACTAGTTAATGTATAAGAGCACCTCCAGTGGGAGGTTAATAAAAAGTTATAAAGCTTTATGAAAAGTTGTATTGCATTGAAGAGGCTTTGAAAAAAGTGACTAGGTTGGAAAAGGTTGAAATACATCAACCTTTTGCAAACCCTTTAAATGTCGGTTGATTCATCATCTAAACAAATAATAAAAATCAGCCCAACGACACTTTCTATCCAAAAAAAAAATTGAACGTTGCCAAATGGTAAAAAAAAAATTGCAATAAATTTCAACGGTACATTTTTTGATTTTTTAAAATTTATTTTATAAGTTCTCCTATAAATAGGTTTCAAAAAAATCATTACATTCTTTCAAACATATATTACTTCTATACTATGTCATTCTCATTAAACTACACGAAATTTTATTTTCACTTCTTTTGTTATGGATACCAATTTTTTTACAAATTTATTGAACTTTTCTAATGTCAAAAATTATGTGAATGTCGAAACTACTCCAAATTTTCAAAGTCCGCAAAATTTTCCAGCTCCACCAAATGTTCAAGTTCTGACAAATTTTAAAGCTTCACTAAATTTTCAAGCTCCACCAAATTTCAAATTCAACTAAATTTTCGTCATTCAAAATTTTATCATCCAAATTTTCAAGGTATTTCAAGTGTTCCAAATTTTTCCTATTCTTTGTATTCTCAATTTCCCATGTATTCACAACATTAATTTTTTAACCCGGCTATGGCAAATCAATATGCATCTGGTTCTTATAAACCGACTACGAGTATTGGAAATCCAACAACGCCAGTTGATGCAAGAAGGGATAGTGTCGGTGAGTTTATAATTCCATAATTTTCTACCCACGAAGGGTTGGAAAACATTATTCTTGATGATGAAGTGGAGAACGAAACAAAAAACAAAGTAGATCAATTAAGAGGATAAAATGCTTGAAAGTGGTGCTTGGCTTGTTACTTCAACAGATAGCGTGAAGGGGAACTCTCAAAATGATAAAAAGTTTTAGAAACGAATCACTGAGTACTACAACAACAATCGAAAGACAGGAATTCGAAGGAAGTTAAACGTCTTGAAGTCCCATTGGTACACAATTACACCAATGGTTAATCAATTTAACCAATTTTTTTTAATCAAAGTTAGAGATCAACATTGTAGTGGGTGGTCCGATGACCAAGTGAAGGAAACTACGCGTGGTCTTATCACTCGATAACTAAAAAATCTTTCAAATATAAGCATGCGTGGGATTTAAATCTCAATTTGGTCACCCTACTTTCAGCCAAAAGTCATTAAGCTCACTCTACTTTTTTTTCCTCAATTTAATCACTCTACTTGGATATAAATATCAAGTTCATCACTCCGTCCAATTATTTTGTTGGAAACCTTAAAAAATTTCTTAAAATCCAAAAATACCCTTACTAGTATTTTTAATATAATTTTCAATCTTTCTCCCTCACACTCGGCTGAAAACTATCCCTCATAAGCTAGAATACAAGCACAAGCTATGAATCTCAAATGATATTCATTCCCTTCTTTGCCATTTTTTGTTCTTGTCTGCTTCCATAAATATAGTTTCCCTCACCGGCTCACCATATAAGGAAACATAAGATACCAGCTATGGAGTTGCCGACTTCCCTTCCGTCAATAGCTAAAGAAGGTAAGCTTCACTAGCAATTTTACATGGCTAGCCTTCGGCCACATGATTCCTTTCTTAGAGCTCTCTAAACTCATCGCCCAAAAGGGTCACAAAATTTCATTCATTTCCACTCCTAAAAACATCAATCGCCTTCTCAACTTCCCCCCCCCCAAACTTACTCCCCTACATAAATTTTGTCAAAATCCCTTTGCCGACTGTCGATGGCCTCCTTAAAAACGTAGAGGCAACCTCAGATCTACCCTACGACAAGGTCAAGTACCTTAAAATAGCCTACGAAGGTATCAAAGAACCGTTGACTCACTTTCTAGAAACATCACCGCCAGATTGGGTGTTCTACGATTCCGCCCCCTTTTAGCTAGCCCCCATTGCTTCTAATATCAACATTTCAACCGATTTATTTAGTATAGTCATTGCGGTTTTCTTGGGGTTTTGGGGATCTTCGGAGGTTCTAAATTCTAATTGGCACATAAAATCCTCGCACCAAACCCGAAGATTTTGTAGTTCCTCTCAGTTGGGCTCCATTTGAAACAAATGTTGCGTTTAAGATGTTCGAGATCTTGCGCATATTTGGCCACATCATAGCCAAAGAGGATGATAACATTATCGATGCTTACCGCCTCGGAGTCGCCCTTTGTGACTACGATATTTTGGCGATAAGGGGGTGTACGGATTTCGACGGCAATTGGCTGCAAGTTCTTGAAAACATTCACCGGAAACCAGTGATTCATGTGGGTCAACTGCCAACCACGGCGTATGATAGTGGCGACAAAGACGATGAGCAGTTTTTAGTTTTTATTTGTAAGGTTTAGTTTTTATTTTTTAGTTTGAACCCTCAAGTTTTAACATTGAGAGTAAAACCCTTCAACTTAATAAAGGCATTTTGGTCTTTTCAATGATTTACATCCAACATAACGGATAGAAATGACTCACCTTATTGAATGTCGAAGCCAAGTAGAGTGATTAAATTGAAGAAAAAAAAAGTAAAGTGAGTTTAATGACTTTTGGCCAAAAGTAGGGCGACCAAATTGAGATTTAAACTCATGTGTGGCTAATGGTGAAAAATGAGCCAAAGTGAAAAGGTGGAAAATCAAATGAACATTCCTCTAAAAGTACAAAGATATCTGAATTGGAGACATTCACTTCATCATCTGATGCACATATGAGCATCTGTTAGTCCCAAGGGCACAATAATAAGCTAGAAGGGGGCGGGATTGAATAGCTTATTAAACACTTAAAACTTTTCGTATTGATTCCTAAAACAAACACTTGCAATCTATTGAAAAGATTGAAGTAGTGGAAGTCTTGCAAGGAGACAGACTAAGTCTGTTGGTGAAGTACTACCGGTAGACTTAGTTGGTTACTCAAGTTTACAGCTAAAGGAATAAGTTAACAGATATGAAAACAGAGTAATGGAGTAAGTAAAGAACACATGTATTTTGAGATGGTTCGCACTATAAAGAGTGTTACGTCCACCACCAAGACAGTCAACCTTGGATTTAAATGTGCACTATATTTCCACTAGTTCTATTACAGAAATATCCAATGGATGGTGTACAAAATATTTGACTTATGTTTAGGGGTGGGGGTATTGAATATCTGGACAAAACAGAATATTCAACGTGCAGAAGAATAGTAGAAGGAACAACAATAAGAAGCAAAGGACTTCGTTGATGCAGATCTTCTTGTTGTTGTTGAAGACTTCGTTGATCAGTTGATGATCTCTTGAATGCACTGAGTGTATAAAGCTTGATGTTGTTGTAAAGATTTAGAGCATTGTCTTTCTTCGGACTTTAATGACAGTATTTATAGCTTGGGTATTTTTGAGATGGTTGGTGAAGACGAAGTGAGTAACAGCTCTATTAGGTTGAATGCATTAAATGCCTGGAGTTGTTTGTGGACTTCTTCTTCAACTGATACTGAGCAGGGAATGGCGAAGAGTTGTTGCAGCAACTAGCAGGTGAGCAATTAGAGTTGCAGGCCTGCAATAATTGGTACGGTCTGTATGTGTCAGTCTGTTCACCTGCTCTGTCACTTTTCAGGAGGTGAAAGTCTTCATGTTTTTTTGGAAAAGCTGAAGGAACGTGTCTGAGAAGTCAGGAGATGATTTAATTTAAATTCAAACTGAATTAAGGCTTGAATTAAATAATCCACTTGAGCTTTGAAATCTGGAAGTCTTGGACACGCCATGTTGATTCGATGCAGACAAGGTCTGCCGTTGGGGGCTGCTTGAAGTCTTCCGGTGAAGCCTTCAGCCAAAGTCTTCCGTTGAACCTGTGAAGTCTAAAACTATTCTAAGGCAAAGTTCTATACATAGTTGCCACGCTAACTGGTACGCAACCCAATTAGCCTCTAAGCATAGAACCTAATGTAATGAATGAACAAATACAAATCAAGATACAATGAGAAACAACAGCATCAACATCGAAGATAATGAAGTCGAAGTTCGCCCAATTAGTCAAAATGCGAGAAAGATGAAAGGGAAATAAAAAATCACCAAGAAAAATGAATGCAAAAGTATCCATTTATGGGATAAGCATCGTGAAATTGAAGAAAGAAAGGTTTTAACACTCGAGGGAGTGACAACTGCGATGAGTTATGAAATCCTCTTCAAAAATACTAGTGGCATGACGAATGAGCAACTACAAATGCATCAACACATTTGTGACATGATCAAGGTCAAATATAATATTCCCTAATTTAAGTTTTGTAATTTTAATTTATAAAGTTTCTAATTGTTGTATTATAAGTTTATGTAATATTTTAATTAATGTATTTTTTTAATTATGTTACAAAAACTAGCCGTTGTATTATGAGTTTATGTAATATTTTATTTCAATGTTTTCGTGACAAACTGTTCTAATTTTAATGTTATTTACAACTTAACCACCATCGGGCCTTGTTTTACCACATTTATCGTTGGTCACATTAAGGTACTAAACTACGAATGACTCTTGAGTAGTTCTTCAGTTTGATGTCCTACAATGAGAGCTATTCAAACTTAACACATTTGAAATAAATAACTGAATATGCCATGCATGCAAATATAATTGACTTTTAGTGTACAATTTTTTTCTTTTCTTTATTGTCGTGTAGAGTGGTTTTGAGTTTTTGACTTTAGTATAGTGGTGGGTAAATGCAAGATATTATGGAGTCCCAAAAAATAGTCGTTACACAAAAACTAGTTGTTACAAAAATTAGCTGTTACAAAAACTAGTCGTTACAAAAACTAGCCGTTATATGAGATCTATATATAAGAGGCTTGAGACTCCATATTTTCTCCAACCACAACTTCTTACACATATACCTACAGATACAACTATCTCCACACTAAAAAATGTCTCAAGACCCCAATCACTCCTAGAAAAATGCACTCCTACAATTCGTACACGATGAATTGACTGACGATCCGAGTGAAAAAAATGATGATGATAATGATTATGGAAATCTATATATATATATATATACATACATATTTAAAGTTGGTGAGGAACACTATGATTGCGCCACCTCACCCAACTTTTGATAATATTGAATCATCAAGCCTCCACATCACTTGATTTGAGACATTTCATTTTCTAGCCATTAGCTAAAAATAATAATTAATAATAGTTAATATGATATTGTGATATTAATTATTTATTATTAATTTCTTCTTTTGTTAATAATAGTAGAAATCTTATATATAAAGACTTTTACTACCAACATCACTTCTTAACCAATGTGGGATAATAGTATTATATTGGCATTGTGTGAGTACTTTACTCTAATGACTCACTTCTAACACTATACTTTAATCCTTGATATCTTATTCATCCAGACTCGCGATTTGGACAAATAAATATATCATTTCGATGCTCTCACCGAGTAGAACACATTTGCACAATTACCCTTGCCAACAAACAAATGACATATAAATAAATCTGTGCCTCAAGTTGCACAATTTCTTTCACTAAAAACACTAATTATTCAACAAGTATTAGGCGAGTACCTTAATGATTTCTAAAATCAACATTAATTTATAACCAATGTAAGATGCATATCTACTATAATTACTAATAAAAAAAGTGATGTAATAAAACATTGGTTGAAAATTGATGTTGATTTAAAAAGTATTTAGATAAATAACTTTTACTAAACTAGCAAAAGATGATATATGCTCACAATTGTTAGAAGTTGATGTTGGCTTTAAAAGTCCGTAGGCAAAATCTTACCAACAAAAATGATTTATTCCTCATTGGTTACAAAAAATTATCTTACTTTAAAAGTTTTTAGATAAAATTCTTTCACTAACAATAGAAGAGATGTATCCCACATTAGATAGAAAATAATGTTGGTTTCAAAAGTCTTAAAATAAAAGATTTCTACTATTACTATTAATATAATAGATGTGTCATACAGTTGTTA
The DNA here is from genome assembly GCA_013146195.2 of Codonopsis lanceolata. NCBI lineage: Eukaryota > Viridiplantae > Streptophyta > Magnoliopsida > Asterales > Campanulaceae > Codonopsis > Codonopsis lanceolata. The sequence goes on along the minus strand of CM028381.1, from coordinate 128,114,570 downwards.
GAAAATGATATTGATTTCAAAAGTTTTAAGATAAAAGACTTCTAATGACTTTTAGAAACTAACACAAATTTATAACAAATGTAAGAAACATCTTTTCTAATGGTAATATTAGTAGATATGTATTTCATATTGATTATAAATTGATGTTGGTTTTAAAATATTTTTGATAAAAGACTTCTACTTATCACCATAGAAGAAATGCATCTTACATTGTATAGAAAAAAATGTTAGTTTTGAAAGTTTTATATAAAAGATTTCTACTCTTATTACTAATAAAAGAAATGTATCTCGCATTATTTAAAAAAAAGTTGGATTTTAAAATATTTAGACTAAAAACTATCACTTTTACAAGAAATGTATCTCACATTGGTTAAAAATTATTTTACTATTATTACCAATAGAAGTTATATATCCCACATTAATTAGAAATTGATGTTTGTTATAAAAATATTATTATTAATTATTAATAGAAGAGATGTATCATACATTGGTTAGAAAGTGATGTTGGTTTTTAAATTAAGTTTCTTGATTTTGATAAAAGACTTCTACCATTATTACCAATAGAAGATGTATATCTCACATTGGTTAAAAAATGATGTTGATTTTAAATTAATTTAGATTAGATGAAAAACTTTTACTATTCTTAGCAATAGAAGAGATATATCACTTATTTGCTATAAATTGATGTTGGTTTTAAATTACTATTATTACCAATAAAAGAGATGCATTCTACATTGGTTAAAAATGATATTTTTAAAAGTCTTTAAATAAAAAAACTTACACTTTTATCATCAATAGAAGAGAAGAGAAAAAATGTATCTCATTATATTATTTATATATAAAGAGATGTTGGTTTAATATTTTTTTTAAGATAAGAAACTTCCATTATTATTACCAAATGATGTGATATATTCTACATTGGTTAGAGAATGATTTATGTATTAAAAATCTTTATAACAAACTTATTACTAATAGAAAAGATGTATTTCACATTGGTTAGAAAAATGATATTGATTTAAAATGTTTTTAGATAATGTATCTCACATTGGTTATAAAGAGATGTATCCCACATTATTTATAAATGAATATTGGTTATAAAAGTATTTATATAAAAGAATTTTTATTTTATTATCAATATAAGATATGTATAACACATCTATACTATAATATATTAAAGTTGGGGAGGACAACTCTAATAGTGACACCTCACCCAACTTTTGATATTGTTGAATCTTCATCAAGCTTCCACATCACTTGATTTGAGACACTTCATTTTCAAGCCATTAGCTAAAAATAATAATTAATAATAGTTAATACGATATTGTGATATTAATCGTTTACTATTAGTTTATTTTATTGTTAATAATAGTGAAAATCTTATATAGAAAGACTTTTACTATCAACATCATTTATTAACCAATGTGGGATAAATTATTACATTGACATTGAGTGAGTACTTTACTATAATGACCAAATTCTAACACTAGGCTTTAACCTTGATATTTTATTCATCCAAAACTCGATTTGGACAAATCAATAAATCATTTTGATGCTCTCACCGAGTAGAACATATTTGTATAATTATCTTTGCCAACAAACAAATGACATATAAAGAAATTCGTGTCTAAAGTTGTACAATTTATTTCACTAAAAACACTAATTTTTCAACAAGTATTAAGTGAGTACTTTAATAATTTTTAAAATAAACATTAATTTATAACCAATGTAAGATACATCTCTACTATAATTACCAATAAAAGTGATGTAACAAAAATTGATTGAAAATTGATGTTGGTTTACAAAGTATTTAGATAAATGACTTTTACTAAACTAACAAAAGAAGATATATGTTCACAATTGTTAGAAGTTGATTTTGGCTTTAAAAGTTTTTAACCAAAATCTTACCAATTAAAATGATTTATTCATCATTGGTTACAAAGAATTATTATAATTTAAAAGTTTTTAGATAAAATTCTTTTACTAACAATAGAATAGGTGTATCCCACATTAGATTGAAAATAATGTTGATTTCAAAAGTTTTAAGATAAAAGACTTTTACTATTATTATAAAATACTCCGTATAATAGATGTATCCCACATTCATTGGAAAATGATGTTGGTTTCAAAAGTTTTAATATAAAAAACTTCTACTATTATTATTAATATAAAATATAAAATATAATAGATTGTCGAATAAAATTTTATCGATTTGTGATTGAGGTAAGTGGAAGCGTATACTTGAGAAGACCCAATGCTCACGATGTCCAACGCTTACTTCAACTACATTCTGAAGTCCATGGTTTTCCCGGTATGTTAGGAAGCATTGACTGCATGCATTGGCCATGAAAAAATTGTCAAGTTACATGGAAATGTCAATTTACCCGATGAGATCAAAGGATTCCAACAATAATGTTAGAAGCGGTTGCTTCTCAAGACCTTTGGATATGACATGTTTTTTTAAGCGTTGCAGGTTCTAACAACGACATTAATGTGCTCAACCAATCTTCATTGTTCAACGATGTATTGCAAGAACACTCTCCTCAAGTTCAGTTTATGGTAAATGACACACAATACACGAAGTGATATTATCTAACAAATGGTATCTACCCAGAGTGGACTTTATTTGTCAAAAGCTTTACATATGTAGAAGATCCTAAAAAGATAAAGTTTAAACAAATGCAAGAGGCTCCATGAAAGAACGTTGAGCGAGCGTTTGAAGTCCTCAAATCTCGTTGGACAATAGTATAAGGTGCGGCTCAATTTTGGCACAAGAAGACTTTGAAAGATATAATGTACGCGTGCATCATACTGCACAATATGGTTATGGAGAATGAATGTAATGCAGTAAGTAACTGAAGCGATAAAGAAGTAGATCCACCGGTGCCCGCGTCCCAAGGATTTATTCAATAATTTCAACAATACCTCCAAAGGCATGTGGAACTACGCGATCTGGAAGTGCATAAAAAACTTCGATCTAATTTGGTCGAGCATATTTGGGAACGCTTTGGAGACAACAACAATGAAAATTAAGTTGTAACGATCGGATATTTCTTATTAGTAGTTTATTTACTTTGTTTTCTCATTATATTATGCAACTTTAATTATAATTCGTATGATTTTATATTGGTTTAATTCAATAAAGTCTATATTGATGTATCGTATTTTTAATTACTAATAAATATTTATGAATGAAAATGTTTTTTTCAAATATAAAATTTAAAAATATATAAATTATTTTTTGGATATATATATATTTTTCTATAATTTTTATGTTTTAAAACGATATATATATATATCTATTTAAAAATAAATGTATATTGAGACAAAATAAAATATTTAGTTGTGGGTCCATGCTATAAAGTTTTTATGAGTTTATGTATAATGGAGAATAAGTTTATAGAGAAAAAGTTTATAAGCTGATAACGTAGCATGACATGACAGTAAGAATAAACCTTTTAAAAGGTTTTGCACTGGGAATGCTCTAAGAGCATCCCCATTGTGCTCTTTCTTATTTATGGAGAAGAGTGAATGCATAGCCAACTAGGAGAGAGAGAGAGAGAGAGAGAGAGAGAGAGAGAGAGAGAGAGTTTTCTTCCTAAGGACATGTGTAGTGGTGTGAGTAAAAGCTTTATACAATAGGTAGAAAGTTTTAATCGGTTGGTATCCACCGACCGTTTGGTGAAAAGATTTTTAACAATATGTAAAAGTTTATAGCAATAAAGTGGAGGGTAAAAGGTTTATATTTAGTTGTGGGTCCATGCTATAAAGCTTTTTAAAAATTTATGTGAACGTAGAAAATATGTTTAAAATGAAAAGATTTATAAGCTGATGACGTGACATGCTAGATAAACCTTTTTAAAAAGTATATGGATGTGAATATTTTAAATAGGAAGAAGAAAAAATGAATCTTCCTAAGCATGCGTGTGACCGGTTTTTGGGGGAGGGGGGCAAAATGTTTTTTTTTTAAAATTATTTGGTTGTGTTAAGTAGGTTCAATGCCCATCAAGCGTTAAAGCCCGTCGTAGCCGTGCCCGTGGGCTATACATAGGGCTTTAGATGAGTCAAATGCCCGTGGTCTCGAAAGCCCTCTTCTATGATAACTTTTTTTAATTTTTTTAATTATAGATCTTTGACCAAATTCTATATATTTAATTTATGTGTATTATACTATTACTATATTTATATATTATAACTTATAAATTATAATATATAAATATAATAATAGTATAATATACTTAAACTAATAAAGCTATTGCTAAAAATAAAAGCCTAAAAGTCAAACCCTATCATTCTAATAATTAACTACTCAATCATCTAGACATCTATTGATATTCTATTCTCAATCTCATCACATGCATTCATGCAAGATTAAAATTTGACATCAGTATTAAATATATTATTAGTAAGATGCGGCAATTGTCTTCTTCATTTTCTTGGAAAACATTAAAATTATTTAAAAACATAAACAAATGTGCCCGCCCAATGCTTCCACTAATGCCCGTTGGTGATCAATAATCTTGGGCTTTTAAATCTAATGCCCGCTGCTTGATGGGCCCATACTGGGCATTGCCAATGCCCGCGAGTTTAGAGCCCGTGCACACCCCTAGTGTTAAGAAGTGTTGGGTTCGCTAGATTGTGGGGCTAATCGCAGCGGAAATTTAATTTTTTTTTAAAACATGTATACAATATACAAAAAGATAGCCCCGAAAACCATGTAGCGCTTTAACGATCGCGTGTATTGTGCAAATATAAAAACGAAGGTTTTGGGTCTTACCGAAAAACGCTTCCAAAAGCTTCCGATTGATGAAGATATAGAGACAATCAATTGTCGGCTCGTACACCCATTTACTCGTAGAGGTCCACACGTCCCTCCTCTAAAGTTAGTCTACACGAACGAACAGAATCACCGAGTTAAAGTTTCGCTAGCAACTTTAACTAGTTTTTGTTCAACTAATTATCTTGAAGAACTAATTCTTCATGAGTGATAAGCAATGTCTCACAACCAAAGAAAGAGACTTAGTGGTTAAAAGGAACTCAAAACTTACGTTTTTAGATAGAGATCAATAGGCATCTCCACACTGAAGAACTCAATCAATTGAGTTTAATGAGAGAGGCGGCCGTTATGCCCGTTTGTATTTTTCCACAAGGGAAAATAAAAATGGATGATATCTCCTACTAAAAGATGAAATCCTATTGGGCTATACATCTAATGTGTACACAATATTGTCTAGGTTCATCGTTAGGAAGATATGATAATATAATTATTACAGAATATTTCCTTATTAAAATAACATTTATCTAATATTAGCAATATTACCCCTCCTTTTCCACTTCTTCCACATTAACCAGGCGGGCTCTACTAACAAGCCTAATTAAATATTGGGTTGGACTTTAAATAAAATCTCATCAATTAATCGAATTAATTAACCGAGCCCAAATTTAATTAAATTGATTAAATCAATTTCATCTATCAATTAATCTATACTAATCATCTGCGTCCAACAATTTGGACCAATCTTTTATTGAACAAATGAATCATTCAATTCTTAGTGTGTGACCCTTTAGGTTCACAACTAATGCTAGTTGTAGACTTACAACAATTTTGTAACTTACGAATAACAATTTATTCTATTAATTAATCCGATTAGTTAATATACTTGAAATTAACCCATTAATTTTAAGAACCTAAAAATCGTGGGAACACCTAGCAAGTAGCACGAATACCTAGCAATAGGTGAAATAGCGAGTAAACCTATTTCAATTATGAGTGCATACATGTACGGTCCTTTCGACATCTAATTTCTCGATTAAATATAGGATAAGAATTATGAGTCAAAATCCATTTGATTTAATAAATGTGATTTAATTTCAAGTGCCAATGATTCCTTTATGAATCAAATTCATCATGTCTTGGCCAATGTCTTCGAATCATGAATTATGAAAAACACAGGAAATTCTCTTTTATCATCTAACAAGTGTCGAATTCTATATTAGCCACTGATTAACCTCCATGTACACCAGCACAACACCCAAAATACTCATTTGCGATTGTCAAGCAATCATAAAGTAAATCAAAGTGTTACAAGATGTACACGAGCTTACTATCGTGCCTCAAGTCCGAAGACTAATCATGTATTATCGCAACGTAAATAATTCTTAATTTGACAAATATAGCTTCCATTTAAGAATTCTCAACGAGTCATGTTCAGTGAACTTGTTATCTAACAAGCACTTGCAATATATGTACTTGCGTTGCATCGCTGATGCTAATTAAATGCAACATCCTCGTCATACGAACATACATCATACACATAAGTTTCACAAGACTATTCAATGTCCTTGTTTTGAAAAGCCAACCGACTTAGAACAAATTTAAGACCAAAACTCTAGAAGCATATTTCATGATTACCATCAAATGTGCAACCATGCTCCATAGCTAAAATTGACCTAATGACTTTATCATATATTTATAAACCATTAATAATATAAACATAAGATAAATAAATGCCTTCATTTAAATATAAATTCCAATAATATTATTTTATAAGTAGAATAAAAATATAATCTAATTGGAACGCCGGACATTCTATCTATTATATAAAACAGATCAGGACGGTTACAAAAGCTATATACCGGCCAGGATTTGATTTTACGAAACACAATCATTGGTCAAGATTAACTCAGATCGGTCGGTTATCAAAAGCTATTTACCGGTCAAAATTTATTTTTGCCAAATACAATCAACGACCAAGATTTAATCTCACATCTCTCAACTGCAACCGTGTGTAACGGATGATCTCCAAGGAACCATCCCTATTTTCTCTCCTCAAATCTATTTCTCTTTCTCAAGTCAGGTCCTCTTTCTTCCTCCTCCCAGCGTCTTCCTCCTCATCATCTCTTTCTCTCTCTCATCCTTATCTCGATTTCTTCCTCTTTACCATCTCATCCGTCGCCGGAATTTGTAGCATTAAAACCCAATTGTAAGTTTTGTAGCGTTGTCGTTTCTTTTTTTTTTTTTTTTGAAGTTTGGTTTCTTCCTCCTCTCAAATTCTGGAATTTTCTTTTTTGTTTTTTGAAGTTTGGTTTGTGTTCTGGAATTTTTTTTGGTTTTTGAAGTGTGGTTCTTTTTGTGTTCTTTTTCTTCTCGATTTTTGTTTTTGGTTTTTGAAGTAGCCACAAATTGATGAAGGTCACAGAAATTTAGGTGGTGGGTTTGGGGAAATTTTCGATATGATTTCTTCTCGATTTTTGTTTTGGTTTTTTTTTATTCATAATGTAGTATCAATGGCGTTCAAGCATTTCAAGAGTATCGAATCAAGCTCTATGTAGTTGTTGCATTTTTCCGTCGTACCAGAAGGTCCAGAATCGGACAAGGTCGCATCAAATCGTGGTGATGAATCGATGTTTTGGAGATTCCTCCAGTAGCGAACGTGCTAGAGCTCCGATACCTCATGACTGGAGAAAAGTTGATGGAGAAATTACAAGATATGAGCAATGTGAGAGATCAAATTCGACTGGATGGACTACTGTCGCCGATGAAGAAGGGGGGAGTTGAGAGTGGAAAATGAGAGGAAAGTGCTAAAGGTGTCTCAGTTGGAAATTGTGAAGTCGAAGCTGAGGCAGACGAAGAAGAATTATGTGCCGTAAACGGAGTTCGTTCAGATCTGTCAGAAAATTTTGAGGAAATTTTTCGAATTTTTGAGGAAATTTCAAGACTACAGAAACCTAATGAGTTTTTTCATACTATGTGTTTTTTCTATATGTTTGTTCTCCACAGGGAAGTGAACTGTTACAAAGCCCAGATCTAAAACTCTGGTAAAGAATTGAGGTGGTGGAGTTATGGGGAATCTTGATTTACATTTTAAAGATTCAAGAGCTTGATTGGCATCATAAATCTGAGACAAATTAGGGCATAAATAAAGCAGAAAAGACTCACCAATTTGAGCAGAGAAAACAACAAACCAGAAACCACATGAATCTCACTTCTAATTTTCATTTTCATTTCCTGTTTTTATACTTCTAAAAACAATAGTTCATTTTTGCAGATAAACTATTTTCCTGATATTTTTTTTGGTAATTTTTGAGTGTTAATTTTTAACAAAGTTAGGTGGTTTGGGTATTAAAATGGGTATCGGCTTTTTTGGAAAATTTTGGGTTTAGATTTGAGTTTTTTTTTGGTGTTTGATTACCATGATTTCTTTTGGGTTTTAATTCTATTTTTTCAAATGAAACAAGGGTTTTTCTAAACAGAGGATTCAAGTGTTGTATGTTATTCAACCGATACATTGATGGTTATACCACACAACCCTTTGATGTATACTACAAAGTGTAGTGTTGCTCAGTTTCATATTCTCTTGCAAGCAGTTTTTGGTTTCCATGAAATTTACTTGGATTGATTCCATCAATGGTGCAAGAATGGTAATGCCTTGGACAAATTTATAGAAAATGAACCAAGGGTTTTTCTATTAAAAAAAAAAACCTTGAATACATGATCTTGATCCAGAAAAACCATTGGTTCATTTTCTATAAATACAGTCCAGGTAATTTTTGCGACAAACTTTTGTTAGCTAGGATGGTCAAAATTAGATGATAACCAAAGGGCATTAGTCTTCTGCTTTGTTCTTCCAATTTTAATTTTTGTTTTGTATGGACGGTGACTAATCAGTTGAGTTCGTGATCAAAACAATGCTTAAACTGGATGGAGTATCAAAACAATATATTTAATGGTAGAAAATATATAATTAAAATTTTCTTGATATCAGAGACGGAGAGTGACTTTAGAGAGACAAGGCATGGGATTGCAAAAAATAATATTGTAGTTATTTCATTTAATAATAATCAATGTCATTTTGAGTTGACTGAATTTTTAGTTTTTTTTTTCATTTATTAATTTTTAGATAAAAAAGTGTCATTTTATTTTTAAAAATTTTTAATGTGTAATTTTCTTAATTTACCCTTTTGGTTTCAACAATTAATCCTTCTATCAAGAATGTCAATGTCATTCATGAACATGAAATAATAAAAAATGTATTCACCTTTGCTAATAATTAATGGAAATATAATACATTATTTTTTAGTAATTATTTTATGTAATTATCATTTTTTCATTTCAATTTCTACTTAAATTATTTACAAAATATATGAAGCAACTTCCACTCACATATTTTAAATTGTGTTTTAGACCGTTTTCATAAATAATAAAAAATGTATTAACCTTTGCTAATAATTAATGAAAATATAATATATAATTTTTTTGTAATTATTTTATGTAATTAGCATTTTTTGCATTTCAATTTCTACTTAAATTAATTACAAAATCTATGCAGCAACTTCCACTAACATATTTTAAATTGTGTTTTAGACGGTTTTCATTAAATAAAAAAATGTATTAACCTTTCCTAATATTTGATGAAAATATAATACATTATTTTTTTGTAATTATTTTATTTAATTAGCATTTTTTGCATTTCAATTTCTACTTAAATTATTTACAAAATCTATGCATCAACTTCCACTAACATATTTTAAATTGTGTTTTAGACGGTTTTCATTAAATAATCAAAAATGTATTAACCTTTGCTAATAATTAATGAAAATATAATACATTTAGATTACTAATAATCCTTTTTCTATTAATAAAATCTAGGATGGTACCACTCCTGTTTCCTTTATAAAAAATTCCAAAAGTAATTTTAAACTTTTTTTCCGCTGTTGAATGATCATATTGCTTTAATTGATTACCGAGAGGTGTTTATTTTTAATTTTGTAAGTTTGAGTTTCTTTTGTTTAACATATTCATAAACACTTTGAGTTAGAGTACCTGTATGTTATTATATTTAGAAAAATTTTAGACTCTTTTTGAAACATTATTAAAATATATATTTATTTCTTTAAATATTAACACCCTTCAATACTGATATCTTTCCCTTCTCATATTATGTCATAGGCACGAACACAAATACTAGTTATAATAAGAAGATATATAAAAAAAATATACAATAAAAAATATATTTTTAAATGAACAAAAAGAAAATATGTGTAGGAAAAAGCATCAAGACTAAAAAGATGAAATAAGAAGGGGTAGATCGGGATGCTCTAAGAACCACGTTGGTACACGTGTGCATCCTTATGCCTTATCTTTTCAAAGACAGAAAAAAACACGTTTGGAATCTTCCTTCCAAGTGCGGTAGATGCTTTGCCAACGGATTTTTCTTTTACTTCGTCCCTTTCCTTTTTCTTTTTAATGTTAATATTATTCTCTTTATTTTAAAATAAATACTGATTTGTACATTTATTTAGATTTAATTTAATAAGTATTTATTTTTAAAATATAATTTTTTTATTTAACACTTATATTCCACAATAAATTTTGAAAATTAAATATAAATATTAATGTTAATGCTCATTGCCACTAAAATAACTCAATATCAAAAAATTTAAACTTATTGAAAACAAAAATTACATGCTCTTTAGACCGAAGGACGGAATGATTACTAATTTTATTTTTCCGCGTTTAATAAACATTGCCAACACTACCAAGTAGCCAACAAAACCGCTCATCTCGTTGGCTCACATCCTACCGTAAAAATATCCCCACTTCTTACATAACAGCCGTTTGATCATTTCAGCCAGTCATTAAATACGTCAGTCTGTCCCTCCATTTTTCGTGCTTCTCTCCCCTCACATTCTCCCCACCCCCTTTCATTTCCGTTACCAAACTGCCATATTCACCACCGTTTTTCTCAGATCTACGCTACATCATTTCTAAGATTTCTGTTCTTCCAAATTCTGATAGATCGTTCGCGGATCTACCTTTCGGTATGGATCTTCAGTATTTCCGTGATCAATTCGGCTTCAATTGTTCGACTAGTCATTGGGGAGGAGTTGAGTTTAGCCGTTTCAAATCGATGACGAGGTATTTTTAGATTTGGTCTTTTGAGCCTAGCATCTTAATGTTATTAATTCAGTGAATTTACGAATAATTTTTTTATATCTGTAGGTATTCATTCAATCTTCCTTTTCGATAGGTCTCGGTTTTACCCATAGGTATTGGAATTTGGAAGAACTTACAATCGGATTATAACCGTAAGATGTCGTTGATGCAGTTTGGTAGATTTATCTATGCTAGATGTTTCGTTGACTTACTTTATCTCCCTTTTTTTGCAGATTCTGGAGTAGATGTGAAATTGTTATCGATTCGAACCTCTCATCTCGTAAAGCTGGTCTTTTTCAAGTTGGATGGCTCTCAAGGAGATTGCCTATTGTTAAGAAAGTATCTTAGATGGTTCTTAAAATCGGTCTGTTGTTTCTGTTTTAATTTCGTGCTACTATTTCCATCAGAAACTGTAGAAGAAGTTGATGCGAGCGACAGAGAGGTGAGAGGAAAAATGTGGGATTATTTATGTGTGGCGTAGTGTGGTTCGTTAATCTGTTGTCGGCCTTTGCCATGTCGGGTGAGCTCGCTTGGCAGGTCAAAACAAGCCTAATAAAAGTGTGTTTTATGTTTTAAGGGGGGAGATGGTACGGGGGTTTGCCCGGCTCTCCTTCCATGCGTGCTCGTCTCTCCTCTCTCTCTCTCTCTCTCTCTTCGACTTTCATTTATCCGGAAACAATTCTCGATTCAATTTATATTATAAATGCTCGAAATATATGGTACAAATTTAGTGCCAAACCTTTCGTTGCCGCCTCGTTTTATGAAACAGCAATCAATGACGCCGCCAGTGTTTCTCAGCTCTATGTCATACCCTAATTGGACGCAAGGTATCAGCAGAGTCATTTTCACACTAATTTGCAAGCCAATTCTTTCGTCCATCTTTTAATCTTGTTCTGTACTATATTGATTCAAATACGGCGTCATTCCATTGTATGACGTGAAACTGGGAACTCAATTCACTCAACTACTTGCTAAACGCAATTTGAGGCCACTAGTTTCCTATAATGTTTATTTACAACTCTTTTGGAATTGATGCAGCAGATTGTAAGGATTTGATTTTGCTAACAAGGGCAGTTTGTATTGTGAATTTTTTTTGTCTAATATATAACATACAGTATGCATGTATGTTCTTTAGAGTGTACATATTGTTGAAATACTCGGATATTATGCTATTTAGATCATTTGCAACATGGTCATTATAGGCGGGAAGGTGCTTCCCCTTACCTTTGCTGGAGCTTGAAGTGCCTCTCCTGACGAACTGCTTAGAGACCTCAATAGATGAATCTCCAATTTGGCGAATTTGGCAAATTTGGAGCTAACCCTGTTGAAAGCTGCTGGTGATCATTGTGCTTGCATCTTAACTCTGCTATGATGGAGTTTACCTGGAGTAACCCTAAACAAGGTCTTGTTTCATAGGTAAATTTCTTGTGCTGAAAATTGGTATATTTGTTCTTCATTGTGGTGATGGCTAATTTGCATGGTAGTTGACGATTCTCATTGTGTTTCTTTGATGAAAGTTCATTAATTTCTTAATGTAGCAATTTTAGTGATGGTGCACAGATGTTAAATACCTAATATTTGAAGAGTTAAACTTGCTGCTAACTTGTGTTTTGTAGCTGGAAATTGAATCCATTTGAAGAAATGAACTGTTTGTACCAGAGACTATGGGGAGGGTATGTGGTTCTGTAAATTTATATTGGTTAGTAGCATCAGCAAACCTCCTTTGAATGAAGAATGTTCCAATTTGAGGTTAATTTGGAATTTGTTGAAGTACTGTTTGGCCATGTAGTATCGTATTGTAGGTTGATTACTCTCTAGATATTGATAAATACTTTTCATATTTTACTGTATATCAAGCTTGGAGTAAAGCTTAATTTCATGTGTGTTATCAACATTATTTTACTTTAATGTCTTGATTTGGTATATGTATAATATGTGTATTAAGAAAAATAATCTTTTCTATTAATATTTATAACTAGCATGGGATTATGATTTTCTTTTGGTAGGAAAATATGATTGTTTTTTGGTGAGTTCGTATGGTAATTGGCCACATGTTTTACTCGGGGCCCCTACCGGAAAATAGTATTGTTTACTAGCAGGCAGGCCGTCCTTATTGTTGCACTTATAGAAAATCTTTTATTTTTTATTAATTACCTACTAATTCCATGTGTAAGTTGTTTGTAGAAAAGTTCTTTTTTAACTTTTCGTTCCCATGGAACGCTTTCGATCCGCTGGTTTTTATCGTCTCATTTTTTTGGTTCTGCGGGACTTGGGTTTATACCCTTCATTTTCACACACTTCTTAAGAAAAAATAACTTTTCCTTCAACAAATTGTAATCATAATTAAAGCTAGTGGTTGAAGTGTTTTATTAAAATTATTTTATGAAAGTGAAGTGATTTGAAAAATAAAGCTCTCCATCCTTATTTCATTTTGTGTTCATTTATAAACTTAAAATTTTTACTTAGAATGTAAGGAATAGAATATTTTGTTACCGATGTATTTTTAAGTGTCATTTTTGGGTAAAAAGATTAATTTTTAAATGGCCCTTCGCTTATTTCAAAATGCTCGAACATTATCAATTTTAAATTCCATTCCATGAAGCTAGGCGACATGTGCATTATTAGTGTGCAAAGGAGGAGGAATATCTAGGAATAGATGGAAGTAATGACAACATGTACCATTGCTCTGATGTAAAATACAAAATGCGCAATTGTTATATTTTCTAATTTGCTATTATTATGGCACACGGTTTTTTGTGTCTTTCTCTTAAACAATAGTCACTGATTTTTGTGTGGAACAAAGTGGCATAATTGTGTTAAGTCAGCGAGTGGTTGCTTGGAACATAGTGGCACACGATTTCATGATGTTTCCCGTCACGTGAAATGAATCCATAAGCTCAAATAGGCAAGGGCGCCCAGGTGTATTTTTACTCCTGGGAGGTATGGTGGTTCGAATCCACCTGGGTTCAAATACATTTTAATTAGGTTTGGTAATTGGGTCGGTTTGGTTGGAATGAGTAATGAGTTGAAATATATCAAAATTTAATACAACTCAAAATGTTTATGGGTCGAAATGGGTATATGTTTGATCCATTTTATTGTTCTAACGCGACTTGATCCAATCTGTTAATATCATTTAGTTTGGTAGTTAGTAAGTTAGGTTGGGTGGGTTAATGGATAATATGTTATCTCAGGTCTAATTTTAATTAAACAACTGCTACCTTGTCCTCAAATGAATTTTTGTTTGTGGCCCTCCCACCAATTTTACTGTGTCTGGGTAACAAATGTAGAAATGTTTTTATTTTTATTTCAAATTTTTGTTTCTCAGAAAATAAATTCGATCAATGAAAATTTTCAACCATAAATTTGAAGTGGAAAACGGTTCTCAAACTTGTATTTGTTTCTTATTAAAATAAAAAAAAAAGGAACACAAACATGTGAAATAAAATCAAGAAATATAAATGTTACCGTAAAGTGTAAACTATTTAAATATCTGCCAAGTATTCTGTTTTTTAGCTCCACGAATCTGCCATTATGTCTTTATTTTTCTGTTCACGGAGTTGTAGATGACTTTCTTCCGTTGAGCTTAAATGACACCAAATACTAGTAATAGTTTTGATTTTTGTGGGATATATAGACATGTTTATTGCCATAAGCGGAAAAGGAAAATTTACTGACACCTGTCTATTTGCCAAATCGTATAAAATCTCACAAGTTTAGAAAGCTATCCACTTGCCTAATTTTGTATGTATTTTTCAAATTTTCGTCAATTTAGGCTGTCCAATGTTCTCATTTTCAAACATGCTACCCTCGTTATAAAAATGATTAAGTTGTAGCCTTCAAACTAAAAATTATTATTATTTTTTTTTGGCAGTAGTGGGCGATGAAGGTTTCGTGGGCGTTAATGCAGTCTTCTACCGGAAATTATAGCATATTGAAATATAAACATTTGTATAGGATGGTCTTATGAATTTTATATCCGTAAAACAAAGCCCTAACAATGATAAAAAGAAGGGAGCTGAAATATGAGAGAAAATAGGTAAAAAAATCCGACAAATAAGACTGAAACTCGCAGATCGATCCGGATCCATCAACACAGTTCGCGGGTCACCCAAGGAGAGCTATGCCACATGTCACCTCGCTGAAGGTGATAGCACATCAATGAGAAGTTTACTGTTTTGCTTCGGTGCCCCTGTATTTTAAAAGTTTACTGTCAAAAATTTCTTTCTTCCCATGCTTTGCACTTTCGTCCTCCGTTAGCCTTATTTACCTTAGAATGTTTGAAGATTTTGACGAATTGATAAGAAACACATTTAAAGCCAAACGTGACATATTTAAAAAGCAAAAATGACACTCTTAATACTAAAATCTGACTATTTTTATGTGAAAAAAATAATATAATTTTCATTAAAATACAAAGTAATACTCTTAATACTAAAAAGTGATACTTAATACTAAAAAATGACATTAAAAATGAACAACAATGATTTTAATTTATACATTTATAATGCAAAGCAGATACTTTTCAAAGCAAAAGTAACACATTGAAGGTCAAAAGTAACACATTTAAGACTAAAAAGTAATACATTTAAAGCTAAAAAGTAACTTCTTTTAAAGGGAAAAAATGATACTCCCTCCGTCCCTAAATTATTATCCTAATTGATCCGGCGCACGGATTAAGAAAAAACAATTGATTTGATTATTTATATTAGTTTAATGTGTAGTTTCTTTTAAAGCTCATATGTATGTGGTCCATAATTAAAGTAGAGTGAAAAAATAAGGGTAAAGCGATAAAAAGTAATGTTCTAAAAAAGTAAGTTTCAAACTTGACAATTATTTTGAGACGGAGTATTCTGATAGGTACCCTTTGTTGCCACATGAAAGAGGACTGGGCTACCTTTTGTGGTAGACCCCCCACTTCGTTACGCCACAGAGTTCCTGTCTGGGGATCTGAGGTTATAGAAAGGCACAACGATTCGATGGAAGGCGGAGTTCGCGGCGATGGAGAGACGGATTTGGGTAGTGGAGGGTTGAAGTCTTGAAGACGAGGGTTGTCTACTCGTCTGGACGAATGTGGTGAGGGATAGAGAGGGGAAGGAACAGCGGTGAAAGAGTGAGAGTTTGGAAGAGGCGTGAGAGAGTGAGAATATTTTTGATTTTTGAAAAATGAGATACTAACACCTAAGAGTAAGTAGTCTAAGTCCCTAACTCTAACTAACGGAAATGGAATGGGCCGCTTCGGTTGGGCTGCTTCAATGTTTTTACTTTTTAAAACTTTTAAGTGTGGGTTGCCCACCCCTTGCCCCGCAGCCTGTGCGGGCAAAGACCAAAAAACCCGCATCCAAAACGAGTATCTAATACATCACCTCAACCCACCTTAATGGGTGTTAGGGCGAGCATGTCCGCGAGCTTTTGCCCTATTTGATAGCTCTAATCGCGGAACATAAAAGTTGGTACCGCGGTGCAATTAGACCAAACAATTAAACTATTGAACCGCGATACAAAAATTAATGTATTAAAATTGATGAGTCGTAGTGATGCGTCCAAGAATATTTGGACTCAAAGCTTGCCCAATCAAGCACCGGCTTTCAACGTGCTTACAAACTCTCTCGAGCCCAACTCGCAATGAAAGAGAAGAAAAGTGAACTGGGCAGGGGCACTCCCTGCAAAAGCCCTCCGGCGTGTGAATTAGTACAATAAGCTCACAATTTGACAGAGTTTAGGCTAGGGAAAATAGATTGCGCATACCTTTCTCCGAATTTTGACAGGGTTTTTATACGTGCCAGGCATAACTGCCCATTATGATGCATAACTGCCCATTATCATGCATAGCGCCCATGATTAGCATTAATGATTGGCATTAGCGCCCACGATTGGCATGCGCCTATCAACGGTCATAGCTTATGGTCGGGATTATTGCTCGGGTGTAACCACCCTCAGCATTATCTTGATCTTTATCGGACATGAATGTCCTCAACTATTTCTAACTCTTACTGGTGCAAGCGAGCAATGATGCTCGCTCATCGATGTTGCTCGCGTAGCTAATCCCCCATTTCGCAAGTAAGTAGCCTGAACCAAAACAGGGATTTTACCCGGTTACTCGTGTAACATCTTTGCTCGGTTGCTCAGAATATATACATGCCTGACACGTGGCTCCTGGCTTGGGCCTAATTGGGCCGGGCAGCTCAGTAGCCCCCAACTCCTTGTCTTACCGAGTATTCATGCTCATGACGAGGAGGAAGCTAAAAAATTTCAAAGCACCTTCCTTCGAAATTTGAAAGCCAAAAAGTTGAATAAGCGGCAATTTATGAAGCGTCTTGAACAAGCGTTTCTTAAGAGTATGAAACGTCAGCCGTCAGCCGCCAGTCTGAAAAAGCAGGTCCAACTCCCTATGCGCATTAAATGCGGCCTCGTTCACCGAACCTCGTGCTTCGGGCCCAATGATTCGATTCCCCAACCGGCGGCTCAGTTGGATATAAAAGGGGATTCAACTCTTTCACAACTTTACGCCTTACCACAATTGAGCAACTCTCAAACAAATAGGACAAGCGACGGAACTTTTTGCAAATCTCCATCAAAAACCGCTTCCCGGGTTGCATCCTTGCCGTATTGCAAAACCAGAATCAAGATCTTCCCCCAGTTTTCCAGGTATTTCGCCGCCTCTTCTTCATCGTCCCATTGTATTATATTTTCTAATAATTTACGGATTAGGGTTTACGCTGTAAACCCCCTTTTCGCTTTTCTCAGAACCTGCTGTTCAATTGCTTTTGCCTTTTTCGAATTAGTAACCTGCACTCCAAGGAATCGAGAAACCATGATCGGTACCCTGTTTACTGATCTTGCGACCCAAATGTTACAGCCAATTCTCTTGCCACACTTTTCCCAGTCAATTTTTAACCTGTAATTCTCGATTCCTTTTCCTGTAGGATGTCTAGCGAAGGTACCGTTTCTGAACTTGAAGGACAGTGCTACGACCATGGAACCCAAGTAGAAGAGCCTCCGTCCTCATCTTCTTCTGAAGGAAACGAACAGGATGTAGCCCCATTGATCACGCGCCGACGAAGACCCTCACAAGCGAGCAGGCAACAAACTGATAACGATCAAGCGAGCAGTATCCCTCAGCCAATCGAGCAATTACCCAGATCAAGCCAAATTCTATTCACCCCTGCCCCCTCCTTTTCCTCCCCTTTAATCAAATGGGAAGATCTAAATTCCGAGGACGAGGTTAGTACCGGTTTTACTCACTAGGTATAGACCCCAAACCTGCAGTGTGTTCGCGCTTTTGATTTAGATCGGAAAAGGAAGGGCATAACTTCCAAGGAGATAGGATGGTATTTTACTTTGATTTTTTCCAAGTCGGGCTCCGACTTCCTCTTGACCCATTCATCGTTGAATTGATGAATGCTTCTAATACCCTTCCCTGTGACCTAACCCTAACCACTGTTAGATTCTTGGTATCCTTCACCGTAGCCTGCAGGTCACTCGGGTTCGAGCCCGATATGACTTTATTTCGAAAATTCTTTCTCCTCTCCCTGGACAAGAAAACCGGCCGCATTAACAGCCGCTCAAACCATGGTTTTTTCAAGCTTCTCACTGACAGCCCCAACAAAGTCGGCAATTTGAAAGCCTTGCTCGTTGAATCGAGCATTGATGGCCCTTCGCGCCTATATCGCCGATTACGGGCTTCCCGAACATGACAAGTATGCCTACCGAGCTGGGAACCCAAAATAGTCAAGGCGCTCCAAAACCGTTAAGCGCAAAAGAGGGCAAGTTGGGCAAGATTTTGTCTTTGGGCTGGCGGATCGGGTTCTAACTTCGGACCTCGGTCTTTTGCGAGCTGCTGGAATTTCTTACCTCCCTGTTGAAGGCATAGAGCCCCGGGTTACAATCGACCAAGAAACCCCACACCCATACTGGGGTTCTTGCCATGGAAATAGATTTCCCAGCGAATGCGAAGATTGTGCTCGCACCGGCACCCTTTGTAGACCTGACTTTTCACTTTCTGGTTATTTCCGAGCTATTTACTTCATTGCTTTTTCCTTTGATAATTCGGACTGCTCGCACTTTCCTTGATGCTAATATTCTTTGAAATTGGTGCGTAAATGAGGCAATTAATGATGTCTCCAAATTTATGCAAGCGGCTAAAAGAGCTCGAGCAAACGAGCCAAACACTGTCTACTCAACCGGCTATTGCTCTCCCTACTGTCCCGGCTACGAGCTCAAGCCGTGGTACAAAACGCTCACAACCCGAATAGTCTACATCAAATTTCATCCTCGCGCCTCAAAGAGAACCAGTGAGCGTGCCTCCCCCTATCATCAATGTCGAACAATCTGAGAGCCCGAGGAAAAGCAGACGCCGGCGACAAAGCCGCGATTGAAGAGAGCACCCCCACTTCCTTCCTGGCAACAAGAAGGCTTTGCTATGCCCGATGATCAACCCAGAGCTGCGGCCCTTATCAAGGAGCTCGCTAATGTGTCAGACCTCGACGGCATCGCTGTTCACAAACGAGGAGGATTCCCGTCTACCACTGGACTTGGGCTAATGAAACGCCTCCACCACAATGCATCCGTAAAAAATACACTGACCAAGCGTAGCTCTGCCTTAATCGGTGAAATGGGGCTCTGTCTTACCGAGGTAAAAATAATTTTACTTTTCATTTTCCTTTCCTCTTTCTCCTCGCTATTAATCCATAATTTCTAATGCATCGCAAACAAATCTGTTTTAATGTATGAGCGACTAATCACTAACCTGAACAAGACCAACTCCCTGACAACCGAAAAGAAAACTTTGGCCTCCGAGAAAAATGCTCTGGAAGAAAAAATCAATTGCATCCGAGCTGATCTCAAAACCAGCGAGGAATCCCTTACCACCAAGGTGACAGAGCTTTCCAAAGTTGAGGCCGAGAAGACAGCACTGGAAGCCCAACTAAACTTGTCTAAAAAATCAGAAGAGGCTGCTCTCAACAATATAGCCGGGGTGCGGCGCGAGCTGCGAGCTTGTCAAAACGATCTGGAGTCTGCCAACGCCACTGTTACAAAGCTCGAGCAACTGGTATCAGAGGTCGGATCTATGACAACAGACGAGCAAAAACAGCAGATCATCGAGGACTACAAAAGATCATCCGACTTTACCAATCGCGAGGGTGAAGCCTACCCATTTTTTGTACAGGGAATGAACCATGTTTTGAGGCAGCTCGCTTGTAGTGGGCTAGAGGTCAGCCGCGAACAACTCGCCGAATGGGGAGCCAACCCCCTTTTCTGCTCATCTGCCCGGGCCGGCCATTCCCAAGTGCCCTTTAACGAAGACGAACTAGAAGGGTTGGTCGGGCCGATGCCGCCAAGTGGCCTATCTCCATGGATCCCCCTCCGTCGCCGATACTACTGGCCACCGACCTCATGACGGAGATTTGGCGATCTCAAGCTCCTACCACTGATGGCGCCGACGAGCAAGCTGACGAGGAAGTTACAATTCTGAATACCACAAATACCGAGGAACCCACTGCTGCTTCAACTGAAGACAACACTGCCGCTGCTATTTGAATTCAGGCCTGCGCGCCTTTCTGGCCTTCGTGCCATGTCTCAAAACAATTTTACTTTTCATTTGTAATATTCTAACTTCTTTTACTCGACCGTCTGCACTTAACTTTAGCCAAACCAATGGCCTTTTACTCGCTTCTTACAAACGATCAACGTTAACCAAGTTTTATTCGCTACAAAGCGATCATCTTTTGGCTAAGCTTTTACTCGAATGCCCCTCACGAGCATAGAGCCCTCTATGCTCGTAATAAAGGACTCGATCATCCTTAACTCGCCTTATAAAAGCGATCAACCTTTAATCAAACTCGAATGCCCTTCCCTTATGAGCATAGAGCCCTCTATGCTCGTAGCGAAGGGTTGTTCGATCAACCGAAAACATCCCTCCAAGTTTTTTCCCGAACATCAAGACCTTTATGCTCGATAAAAAACTTGAAAGGATTTAACTTGAAACTCACTTCTCAAACACAACGTTGGAAAGACAACTGAGTTTCATCATCACTATTTATCACAAAAAGGAAAAAATCAAAGAATTACATATTGTAAACCAATTACCAATAGTATTTCTTCAAATGATCCGCGTGCCATGGATGCTTTAACTCATCACCATCCTCTGTTCGCAACATGTAGGTGCCCTCCTTAATAATTCTCAAAACTTGAAAAGGGCCTTCCCAGTTTGGTGACAACTTCCCCCATTCAGCTCGATGGCCCGTGGCCTCAATCTTACGAAGGACCCAATCCCCCACAGCAAATGATCGACCACGAACTCGCTTATCGTGGTGAGCCTTTGCTCGTTGCTTATAATTGGCCATCCTCATTTTAGCTTCTAGCCGTTTTTCTTCCAACAAGTCCAAATCTGCTGTTCGAGCTGTGTGATTAGTACCAACATTATAATTTAAAACCCTATGAGTAGGCAAGTACATCTCCACCGGAGCCATAGCATCAGACCCATATGCTAAAGAAAATGCGGTTTCCTGGCTGACCCTCACCGTTGTTCTTATCGCCCACAAAGTCAAGGTAGCTCGCCCACCCACCTTCCAAATCTTTTCCTCCAAATTCCTCTTCAAACGCAAAATTTGTTTATTCGCAGCTTCTGCCTGACCATTACCTTGGGGATATGCCACAGATGACTGCCAATGTTTCACCCTCATTTGCTCGCACGCCTTTGTAAACTTGTCCGAGAATTGGGTCCCATGATCGGACACAATTGCTCGCGGGACGCCGAACCGACACCAAATGTGCTCGTGTACGAAGTCAATGACGTTGACCTCACTTATGGTCGCCAATGGTTTTGCCTCCACCCACTTCGTAAAGTAATCCACCGCGACTACCGCGTACTTGAACTTTGAACGAGCTACGGGAAAAGGTCCAATCAAATCTATTCCCCACATATCAAACGGCCATGATGCAATAACAGAGTCTCGCTTCTGTAGATGGCAACCTTGGAATATCCGTGATAGCGCCGACACTTGTCACAACGGCGAACATACACCTCAAGATCTCGCCGCAGTTATCCAATAAAATCCCCGCCGCTAACACTTTTTCAGCCTAGCGATCGCCGGCCTGGTGACCTCCACATTTGCCCTCATGCACTTCACCCAATATTCCTTCCACCATCTCTGGACGAACACACCTCAACAAAGGTCGCGTATAAGATCTTCGATACAAAATGTTGTCTAAGATGATGTAACGGCATGACCGTTTTTGAATGGTTCTGGCCTCCTTCTTGTCTTCAGGCAACACCCCGCTCTCAATGTAAGCTCGAAGGTCATCTATCCAACACTTGGCAACCGGCTCTATGTCCATAACCACCTCTTTCTCGATGACAGGAACCTCCAAGTGCTCAATCATAACTCCAGGATGTAAAGACTGGATTTCATCTTCGGCTATCTTTGATAAGTAATCTGCTCGCATATTGTCCTCCCGAGCAATTCTAACCAACTCCCAGTAATCGAAATCTTTTAAAATTTCTCTCACCATTGCACAATAGCGAACCAAAATCGGATGATGTACCCCGTAATCGCTCTTAACTTGATTCACCACCAACCGAGAATCACAATATACAATCACCGCCTGACTCCAATGTCTTGCGCGAGCTCGAGACCGCAATTAAAGCTTCATACTGCCCGGTTATTTGAAGCCGAATTTGAAACGCAATGCCTTCTCAAATTCTACATCTTGCTCTCGGTGGTACCAACACTGCACCAGCTCCACTCCCAATCGACTAGCTGAACCATCTACATGAAGTTCCCAACAATATCCTGGCCTTGGCTTTGGATTTACACCGCCGTTGCCGTTGATTTACTCTCTACTTTCTCGAGAGGATCCTCAAGCTTGTCTCAGCCTACAAAGTCCGCTATAGCTTGTGCCTTGATTGCTCGCCGTGGTCGATAATCGATATCAAACTCGCCAACTCAATTGACTGTGAGTAACCCGACTGTGAGGTATCCTGGCCAGTAAAATCTTTCGCAAAGGCGAATCCTGTATACAACAATTGAATGAAGGTAAAATAAGCTCGAAGTTTCCGAGCAAAGAACAACAAGCGTTTAGTAAGCCAATTTCTCTGCGATTAAAATATCTTCCTCTACATCGAGGGCTTTGGATACATAATAAAAGTGCTTTTGCACATTGCCTTCTTCCCTAATCAAAACTGCGGCTACCGCCTGCTCGGTAGCTGCCAAATACACATACAATTTTTCTCCATAGATCGGGCTACTCAACAAGGGTGGACTTCCTAAATACTCCACCAATTCCTTGAAAGCCTTCTCGGCATTCCGAGTCCACTCAAAGCCTTTATTACCTCGCGAGAACCTCAAGAAGGGCAAGCAACGCCTGCCGACCTCGAGATGAACCTTCCTAAAAGCGATCACCCCGCCATTTAACCTCTCGCACGCCCTTAACACAACGAGGAAGTTTCATGGTAACTAATGCCTCTATCTTCTCGTGATTGGCCTCAATTCCCCTTTCGCTACTATGAACCCAAGGAATTTGCTCTGCTTTTACCTCGAACACACACTTGCTCTGATTCAACTTCATGTGTTCCTCCCGAGATTAGCAAAAGTTTCACCCAAATCCTCTCACAGGTGCTCGGCCCCTTGGTTTTGACCACCATATCATCTATATAGGCTTCAACATTTCTCCCTATCTCGCGAGCTAAACACCTTGTCTGACCATCCTTTGATACGTGGCCCCAAAGATTCTTCAAACCAAAAGGCATCATTTTATAGCAATACGCCCCCTCGCCGCTCTGAAGTCGTTAGAGCCTTGTCGAACCGCCATCTTAACTTGATGATACCCAGAGTAAGCATCAATAAAACTAAGGAGCTCGAACCCGCAATGGCGCCAACCAACTTGTCGATTCTCTGCAAGGGATAACAATCTTTCTGCAAGCCTTGTTCAAACCGTGAAATCGACACACATCCGCCACTTGCCATTCGATTTCTTTACCATAACCACATTAGCCAACCAGTTGATAATGGATCTCCTCGATAATATCGCCTTGATCAATTTCTCAACTTCCTCCTTGATTGCCTCGATCCTTTCTACCGAATAAACCCGAGGTCGCCGTTGGATTGGCTCTGCAAGCCGATCAACATTCAATTGATGCAAGGCCACATCCTCGCCACCCCTTGCATGTCCTCCGTCGCCAAGCAAATATATCCAAGTGTGCCCCGCAATCGCTTAATTAAGCTTGCTCGTGTCTGCCAAAGCCCGCCCAATCTTAATCTTCTCGCTCTGGTAGTCTGGATTAATGACTATCTCTTCCATCGCCTTTGAGCAATGAACTCGCTCATCCCGCATTTGGAGCGTGTCACACTCCACCTTTTCATCTTTCTCACCGATCCTCAACCTTATCGAGCCGATCGCCTCCATAGCCTCTACATGTGTTCCTCAAGCATAATCCGCTGCAAAATTCTCAAGAAGATCCATGCCTCAATCGCCTTCTAATCCCCCGACGCCGTTGTCGGAAAGGATTATTACATACTTTCTCTAAGCAACCTCGCCGCTCAAATCTTTCCGATACATGCACCAATGGCAACGAGGTAACCGCAACCTCTGCTTGGCATTGACCAATGCCGCATTCGCTTCATTCTCGACTGCTCCCCGACTTCAATGCCTGCATGGAGCCGCCTTCCATCTCCAAATCTTCCTGCACTCATCGCGACCACCGATGGTCCTACAAATACAACACGAGAAGTTTCCTGCCGATGGTAACCTTCTCGCCGCCATCTTCCAAAGTCAACTCGCTTCTTTCGAGTATCCCTAACATACTCCAAAGATCGATCATGGCCGACTACGCAATACACCCACCTGGTCTCAGATAAAATTTTGCCCTCGTGCGGGATTGATGCAACCATCTCGAATTTGGCCATGCTCAGACGCCCAAGATGATGTTATATGGGATCTCAAATCGACACCATAAAGGTAATCTTTTTCAACCCCGGTTCAAGTCCTCGCCGATGAATACCTCCAACTCAACAAAGGCCCTTTCATCGACCTTATGATTTGTAAACCCTCCAGCCCCTACAGATGGTTTCAGCGATCATCGCCAACTCCAACCCTTGAAAACAAGAGTAATACATTACATCTCTCAAGATGCTCCAAGATTCACCAAGATTCTCGCACAACCACCCATCGACCAATGCCAAACTATCAAGGATCTGCCGTCAGACATTACTCGCCAACTCACCGCGAGTAAACAGATGGCTCTGCCGCCTCTCTCGCAAAGTCGCTTGGTCGATCTACCACTTTTGACAAGGAGTAGATTTGCTTGCCGAGCTGTGTCGGGGTGAGTTCCTCGTCCATTATGACATTAATAACCCCCTAATTGGTGGAGCTCTCGCCGTGAGCATTCCCTCTGCTTCTCGTGATCTCGCTTGAAGCGGTCCAACCTCCCCTCATTGATCAACTTCTCGATGGCCTTTTTCAATGGCCAACATTCTTCGCTGGTATGCCCGTAATCATCATGGTAGGCACACCTCTTCGTCTCCCTTTCCCTACCGTATTTGATTCATACGAGGTGGATGAAGTCGCTTCTCGACTGCATAATATCCTCAAGCAAGGT
The DNA here is from genome assembly GCA_013146195.2 of Codonopsis lanceolata. Classification (NCBI taxonomy): domain Eukaryota; kingdom Viridiplantae; phylum Streptophyta; class Magnoliopsida; order Asterales; family Campanulaceae; genus Codonopsis; species Codonopsis lanceolata. The sequence continues at coordinate 128,089,038 of CM028381.1, read as the reverse complement.
ATTGAGCGGGTCAAATCCGACTCTCGAAGAAACTCTTTGGCCGATCATACCGAGACTTACTTTGTTGTAACCACCACTTCCA